>OZ010582.1:26922831-26992831 GCA_963932145.1 Acanthosepion lycidas
TCGAGACCCGGTTAACCAAGGAACCAGATCTTTGTGACGAAAAGTTTCGCAGAAATTCGCTTTCGCCGACTGAAGCGGCTAGCTGTGAGGCAAATATTGTAGATGGCGGGGCCTACGCGCCATTGACGAATGTATGAAGAGGCAAATCTTCATGACTTGACGGTTTGCCCTATGAATTTTACTTGAGGCTGTTGTACATTTTCCTCCTGATTTTGACTGTCGTGCTCAACGACTAGTTCCACCAGAGGTCTGGCTCCGAACGGATTTCTAGTGGTGTGATCATGCTGTTGAAAAATGATCACAGGCCCATAACTCTGCTAAACACAGAGTTGGATATTTTGGCCAATATTCTGACGGAGCATTTACAG
Source organism: Acanthosepion lycidas (assembly GCA_963932145.1). Classification (NCBI taxonomy): domain Eukaryota; kingdom Metazoa; phylum Mollusca; class Cephalopoda; order Sepiida; family Sepiidae; genus Acanthosepion; species Acanthosepion lycidas. The sequence continues at coordinate 26,923,200 of OZ010582.1, forward strand.
TCAGTTGCTGGAATTTAGTTGGGACCTGAGAAGACATATGCTGTGAAGGGCCGAACAATTCAGTGCAACCTGCATCTGATCCGCACGATGCTAGAGGGTGTAAATGACGACGAGCAAAGCGCGCTGATCAATTTGGATCAGTCCAAGGCATTGTTAGTCAACCATAACTACTTGGCTGCTAACCCTGGTCGCCTGATTCTAACCCGACTTCTACCGGTGGATTAACCTCCTGTATCGCTCCCTAAGTGCTGTGGTACAGGTGAACGAGAAGCGGTCACGCGCTTTTGCGCTGTTTCGGTGGGTCCTTCAGGGTTGTCCACTGTTGCTCCTACTTTACGCTTTGGCGTTACAGCCTCTCCTTCGCCGGCTGAGGAGTAAGGCGTGTAGTCCGGGCCTACGTGGAATCGCTGTCCATGGTGAGAATCAAGCCAGTGTTTTCCCGTACACCGCTGAGGTATCTACGTTAGTGTCGTTCCGCAGCGACATTGAGTTTGTAATCTAGGCGTTTGATCGGAACTAAATGGCTAGAGACCAAGATAAACCGCGACAAGTCTTCCGGCTTGCGGTTAGGTGCCTGGAAGGGGTCGATCTTTCGGTGCCCTTTGGTTGGACGGACGGTCCTGTCTGCATTCTTGGAGTTTGGTTTGGACCCGACCTCCAGCTGGAGAAAAATTGTTCAGAAGTACAGGCAAAAGGCGGCGTCGAGACTTGGCGCTGAAGATGGTTGTCCGTGAAGAGCAATACTGATTTGTGTGCTACTTACGTATTACCTTTTGTCCTTTATCACTTATATCTACTTTCTCTCTGTAAGGAACGTAAGAACGCAACCGAGCGCTTACTTTCTTCCATTTTGTGACGGGACGTAAGTATCACATCAGCAGAAAACTCTTTGCCCAATGTCCATGTCATGGCGTGCTGAGGATGCCGCAATTGGTGTGTCGCAAACACGACTCGAGGTTGGTTTTACTACGCTGCGCATTGACAGGTGACTCAATTTTGGTGGATATTGTGAGGGCCGCTTCATCCTTTCCTTACTTTCACAACACACATTTCGCGGGATGAGCACCTTTTAAGCTTTGGGATCTATCGAGTTTCTTCTTTGAGTGTCAATGGCTCTTGATAGATATTCCTCGGTCCAGTGACCTTTCCCCGCCCTGGAAGATCATCTATTTTAAAATAGTGGAGGGAGTGGCGATCATTTTGAACTTGAATGCCAGCGGCAGATTAGCCTAGCAACTTAGAGTTTTCGCTTACCTGGCGATTGGTTCAGAATAAGCTATCTCTTAACGACAAGGCCTTCATATAGCGTTGGCGGATTTCTGTCAACGACATGCCCTTGGCTTAGAGAAAACGGCTATACACGCCTTCTACAATTGTCCTCCATTCCGCTCTCTATGAGACCATGTCAGCGAGTTGACAACATTTATCACCCTGGAAAATCTCTTGCTCATTGATTGCGCGTATAGATACCACAATTAGTTGCCTCCGTATTCTGGGGTGTTTCTATCGCTACTGGCCAAGGCCCGAATGGTGATTTGGATGACGTGATTGGAGGAAATCTTGCGCGGTGACCGTTATTCTCATCTGCTCAAGATGAAGATTAGAACTAATAGAAAGTAATTGATTACGACAGATTTGAGCGAAAGGTCATTTTAAAGTTACATCTGGGTGATTTCATGTGGAGACCTCTCCTTGGTTCGGAGAGACCCTTCTTGTCAACCTAGTCGTTCCTGGCTTGTTCCCGGCTTCTTCTTTGGGTTGATTCAAGTCCAAATTCTTACTCCACCCTTTTGTTTTTGGTCCCTTTCTTTCATCTGTACTGGGTCAGCTTTTAACTTTCCTCATAGCCATATTTATTTCAGTCTTCCCTCTAACTTAATGAGAAAGTCTCTTGATATTTTCTGAAGACTGAATACAGCGGCCTCTCTTAATTATTTTGCTAGTTTGCTGGGTTCAACATCAGTTATTTTTATGTATTTCCTTTGATATTTTAATTTGTTTCTTGGGTTTACCACCTCCGCCCTCATTGCGTATCATAAACAGATTTTTATATATTGAATTTTATGCCCATTAAATTTTAATATCATGGGGTGTTTTTGTAGGTTCCCTGAGAGTATGCGGTATTGTGGCATAAGAAGGATTGAATGATGATAGATGAGTTCTGTAATGATCATAATAAGATGGTAAGCGATGAACCGCCTCACCCCCCCCCATTTTGGGCCTTGTTCTACAATTGTATTTTATAAGCAATGAATTAATTTTACATTCTATGCGTCAAAAAGTTTGAATGTCAAAACAAACGGACAAAGACTTCATATTTTCTTCTTTCTCTCTCCTGCAATTTAATACACTTAAGTGACGCAACATTGTGTCAGGAAGTACTCATGCTACATAGTATCCGAAAGAAAAAAAAAAACGTTACCACGAAAAAAAAAACGTTACCACGAAAAAAAAAAAAAGCATTCGAATGTACAAGTGAACGAAAAAGTAAAGTCATTTACTTTTTTATTTTTTTTAAATTTCTTTGCGTTTAAGCTAAAAACAGTTTATAGTGTAAAAATAAAAAAAAAAGTTTTCTTTGTTAAAAAAATGCCTAGTCTAATTGACGACTTGTCCATTGCAAAGAATTTTGAAAAAGGAACGATAATCAAAGGCAATTTACGGCAAATGCCCAACCTCCTTCAAAAAATGTTTTATCAGGGAATTTGGTAGTTAACTGGTAATACTGTATTCGATTTTTTCAAAATTATTCAATAGCCAGTACACTCAACAAAGAACACGACAGAGCATACCAAACATCTATCTTTTTGTCAATAATGAGAGAATACGCAGACGGCATGTACGAGCAGTTGAAATTCGATAATGAAGAGAAGAAAATTTGGAAATAGCAATAATGAAATTCGAAGAGTGTTTTGTTGGAAAAACTCATGAAGCGTACGAAACTTACAAATTTCATATTCGTAAGCAAGAAGCTCCACAGAGTATAGGGACATATGTGGCTGCATTTTTGAGGAAATACAAGACAGCTTAATTTGGAACCAAACGGTTTTAGGATTTAAAGATGATACAGTCAGGTAAATCTTTTAAATGATAAAAGGTTTACCCTAGACAAATGTATAGGTTTAGGCAGGGACTATGGAACTGCCAAGCAACAAACTCAAAATATTTCTTAAGGCGCAAAAGCAACAGCAGCAAACATTAGCGGAGTAAAACCAAATAAATATGTAAAATGCCTTAAGATACAGTACACCATAGAAGAAGTATAAATAAATGTATACAGTGTGGCAATATTCCATCTCATACTCAAAACGACTGTCCACCCAAAAATGTAATTTACCGAAAATATTCAAGGAAAGGTCATAATGAAAAATGTGTAGCACTGGCACGTCTAAAATTCGTGAAATGAGAGATGAAGAACCACACTACGTTCTTGTGTCGAAAATGAAGATTAAAAATAGCGTAGGATCAAGGATGGGGCCGAGGGGGACACCCGCGTTAGTACGACATTATGTAGTTGAGGTACCGTTAACTTTCATTTTACTATTTTATAAGAACGACTGGATAAGCTCAAAAATGTGCCCGAAGCTACTTTTCAGCTTGTCGAGAAGTCCTGAATGCCAGACCCTATCAAAGGCTTTCGAGATGTCCAATATTACAGCCTGGCCTTCATCGTTTCTATATAGAGTGTGATAGACTCTTTCCGTGATTATCGTTAGTATTAGGTTGGTGCAAAAATAATATTGTTTTTTTACGTATTTTTTTTAACGTCAAAATCGATATTATTTTTGCACCAACCTAATATATCACTGCTTACCGGGAGAAACAAAATCTGTATTTCCTGCCCGAGAAAAGGCCCAGCGATGACAGATGATGTACCAGTTCAGGATTGATTATGGTCTCAAGGAGCTTCCCGAAAAGAGGTTGGTGCAAAAAATGACGTAATAATGTCGTTTTTTGACGTTAAAAATAAGTCAAAAAACGACATTAGTACGTCATTATTTTTGCAGCAACCTAATAATAGGCCGGTAGTTGGTTGGGTCGAACGGTTCACCAGAGTTCATGAACAACAGAGTATGACTTCAAGCCGGCAGGAAAACAGAAATATCACAGCGGTAATGTACTAGCAATCGATATCCTTATACTGACGGTAAAGATACTAGGTGCCACTGAAATTAGATTCCATCAGACAATCAGTTACATGAGCTATATAAATATACATGCGCTATATATAGTGAGGATCTTTTTTAAGTGCCGTATCCCATCAGGACGTAGGTGATCATGGTCCTCCACATCCTCGATAGCTCTTAATAAGTTTTCTCTTTTTGTTATTTCTCCAAAACCCGTTATCATCCATTTATTGAAGCTCATCAAGCATGTTACGCGCTGTTTTCTTCAGTTCCTCTTTTCCTCAATATGTCCCGATCAGGTTTTCCAAGCCGTACTTCCTCACTACGTGACCAAGAAATTTCAACGGTTTCTTCCTGATATTAAAAATACACTTTTTTTTGTTTCTAAATATTATATTTCGTGCTAAGAGAATAAACACAAAACACCAGGTGGATACTAGAAGAAAGGTTTATTTTACACAACAAGTACAATATGAAATACGGTACAGCTATACACACAGGTCAATCTACTAGTGAGTGCCACTAATTGGAAGGTCGGACGTGCATGCGTCGTCTCTCACGCTCGCACTCCTCCCCCTCTCTATCCTCTTGTCTCTCTTAGCTAGTGGACCTTATAGGTACTTACTATCTATAGTGTAATCATTGATGAGGGTGACTGGTTTTTCTATTTCATCACTAAAAAAAAATTTATGTCTTTTAATACTCTGCTTAGCTTTTGGAATGCATCTTTGTTTATCCCGATACGTTTCCGGATAACAGGGTCCCACGTTCTGACCTCTGTACTCTGTAATTTTTGTACTTGTTTGATTTTAGTAACCCCGATTTGGAATTTGCATTTTTGGTCACCCTTTTACTGATGACCATGCATTCTGTTTCCTTGTAGTTTATATTCAGTCCTTTCTTCTCGTTTTCGTCCGCTATCTTCTGTCGGAGCATTTGTAGATTATTTTTTCCGTGTAAAAGCGAAAAATAAAAGTTATTCGAGAAATCTTTAATACAAATACAAAACGACATATAGCCACAGTTCACCTCAATGACACATGGCCCAGTGGATAAAGACGTTGTTTAGATCTAGTGATTAGACCCAGAGAGTTGTGAGTTGAATACCAGGCCACAGCAGTGGTGAACCAAAACATCGAGAGTTGAGTTAAATGTGAATAACTGAGGCATCCAGAAGAGGCAAAGCGCGTGGAACTAGAGCAATCTACCCTGCTGGACGAAATAAAAGTTTCGGCTCGAAATTCCCATTAACTGAAGAAGGCCGGAGTGTATAATGGCCGAAACGTGTCAATGAAGATGGGGATAACAGTCCGAATAACGTAAATAGTCACATGTCATATTTTATAGAAATTGTATTTTAGAGGACATGTCTTTGAAATCTACTTAAAATACTAGAGTTAGATTTTAAAAAAATATTCGAGTAATATCTACTGGTAAGAAACAGTCTGCCTACGAATATAGGACATCATATGTGAATACACAAAACTAAAAAGAGGAGTTTAAAAAGTTGAGGCTGTTTCTCATCGGGTGTATTTAACCTATAAAAAAAGACAATCCTGAACAACTATTAGGTTGACGAAAAAATAATGACGTGATAATGTCGTTTTTTGACGTAACGTCAAAAAACGACATTATTACGTCATTATTTTTGCACCAACCTAAAAAAATAATGCATTATTTAATGACGTAATGTCGTTTTTTGACGTAACGTCAAAAAACGACATTATTACGTCATTATTTTTGCACTAATCTAATATTAACAGTGAACATAATGTTAACAATGTAATGTATAAATATCGCATTGTGTTGATGATATAATCAGAAAGAACAAATACAGGTTGACGCTGAGGCAAATAAATTAAAGAAAGGAAGTAAAAAGCAAGAAAGGAAGTAAAAAGATTAACTTCTAAACTTTAAAGACAATGCACAGAGTTCGACAAAAGAGGCAGTCTAAGCTATGGATAACCAACTGGGATCGGCAAAATTAAAATGGTGCAAAAAGTCATCGGTAGTATAATAATTAACGGTGTAAAAGTAACACAGACATCCGAAGGCACATATGAAGAGCAAAATATATCTTCTGGAAATTAAGCAAAGTAATATACCGCCAGAAATAAAGATAAAACTTTATTACATATCTAATCTCCTATATAGGAGGGAATGCTGGACAGATTATTCACAGACGGAGAAAAAGCATTAAAAGATTTTTTAAAAATACAGTAGTAACAAATTAATGTGCTGAAACGATATATAATATCTAATTCCTTATATGGAGTGAATGGTATAAATGTCACAGATGCCAAATAGACATTGTTCTATCGAAACATGACAAGAAAATCAGGCACATTATTTATTAGGAACGATGGTGTCATAATAAAATATTAAGTAGAAGTAAACTTCAGTATCTGTCTATATTTCTGAGATGAGGTATTATGTACATTATTTACATTATTCGGACTGTTGTCCTCATCTTTTTCGCGATATTTATTACAACATTTCGCCCATTGTACGCTCCGGCCTTGTTCAGGTGGTTGGAATGTCGAAATGATCTCTTTATTTCGCTCACCGGAGTAGACTGTTCTAGTTCCACGTGACATGTTTAATGGATGTCAGTTATCAGTTATCTCATGTTAATTTCCCTCTGAAAGTTCTCCACTGCCTTAACCGGGTATTGAACTTACACTATTTGGGTCCTTGAGAACACATGGCGCAGTGGATAAAGGCATTAGTTAGATTCAGTAACAGGACCAATCACCTGAAGTAGGCCGGTCGTACAACGACCGAAACGTTGTAATAAATATGGCGAGAAAGTGAAGTGAACTTATAGGAAAAAGTGATTGATTGATTGATTTTTTACGGTTTATCAGACTCCTTTGAGATTTAAAATCCTATTTTGGTTGCTGATTTCTAAACATAGAAGGAAATGTTTAAAAACAGCGAAAACGGTTGAGGAAGACGGTAATGAAAAGGAAAATATAACTGAAATAATAGGGAGCAAGTGATTGACATGCAATTTTAATCTTCATCAGGAGTGTTTTAAATTAATTGCTTCAAAGGGATAAGAGATCTCAGTGAAAATTTAATCAATCTGGCGTCTAATGAAAATGCCTTTTGAATCGAAAGAATATTAAATCAAAAAATTTCTATTTTCATATTAGAAGCTGGTGGAAACAAGTGACTGAAAGTAACTCGTTCTGACAACGTCTTTTATTACTCTTGCTCTATTTCCTAATCAAAAAGTTTTCAAAGATCGCAATTCTTCCTCATGACGAATAATATGTCTGGTCAAACGAAATATTAATTCGTTAAGAAAATTGTCTTTCCGTCCTAGGTATGACGATAAACTACGTCCAACAGCAAGTCCCCCGATCAGGAGGCTTTGACGAACGTGGATCCCCCTCTTAATTGCTGGTGTTCCCAGTTCCACCCTGACCAAGGGTGGTAGCATCTTTTAGGGTCCCAGATATGGGTAAATAAGGAACACTCAAACTGGGATCAAAGCATTATAAAAATGTAAAAATAGGTGTTAATACCAGAAATACGTTTTTGTAAAAAATTATTTCCAGCAATACATGTTTGAAGAAAAATTATTACCAGCAATGCATTATTCCCAGTAATACATTTTTGAAAAAAAATATTACCAGCAATACATTTTTGAAAGAAAATTATTACCAGCTATATGTTTTTGAAAAAAAAAATTACCAGCTTTACATTTAAAAAAATTACCAGCTTTACATTTAAAAAACTATTACCAGCAATAAAAGTCTTTTCGGGATGAAATAACACATTTAGGTTGATATGGCGTAAAATAAACCGAACCAAACCAAAACCAAACCATGTTGTTGTCTACGCATACGAAAATTAGATAACACTAATTACTATTTTTTTTTTTTAAATTCCTAACTTTTTGTGACTGAAATACTTCTTTAATTACTATTCTTTTCTTGATCGATGATCTTGCTCAAGTAAGAGATACGTTTTCTAAATCTGATTTAAAACAGCTTTTTTTTTTTATATTTCGAAAGTTAGCACCAGCGTTTTTATAACGGTATTTCCGCACCTGTATCATATTTAACTGTTATAAATATCGACTTTGAAAACAAATGTCTCTTCATGTGAAAAGACAATTTGACCTTAATATAAAATAATAGCAGGCAAAATATTGTTAAAGCAGATTCTAAAAATAAATGAACTATCCGCAAGCTTCATCAAAAGGCAGTTTTAACGGCAAGAATTGACGTCCCATAGTATTTAGGAAGAAAGTCCGCGTCTATACTGTATAGGGCAATGACAAGGGTATTTGTGCATTAGTGGATCTAACGAACCATACTGGAATTCGAACTCAGCTCTCCGATTTCACATTCAGAGCCATTATCAATCCGCGTATCGCACATCCAAGCTTAGGGTACGGCACATTCCGAAACGTTATCCCAACTAGTTACTGATAATAAAATAAATCGTAAATTAAATTTTTTTAAAAAATATTTTAGAATTTCGATTTACTTTATTAAAAATAATGTAAAACACAACAACAAAAAAAATGTTTCATTTAGTTTTGCATATTTCGATTTCATTCATTAAAAATAAATAAAACAAGTGGGTTTTATTGAATTATTTTTGTCATTTTTTTTCTTTATTAAAAATAAATTTCTTTTTAATGTACTTTATTAAAAATAATTAAAAACAAAACAAAATGGTTCGTATTTTATATAATGCATTTTCAAAAGCCTTATTTAATGAGAACTATTCACTAATTAATGTTTTAATCCTTAATAAATTACTTTTATTCGTTTAAAAAAAAAGTATATTCTTCTGGTGTTGAGTTGTTTTGGTCCTGAGTTGCCGAGGCGTTCACTCGACGGCGTTCAGTTGTCCCCTCTAGCTCAAAATAACAGGTTAAAATATCGGTTTCTATTTCTCAGTTGTATGTCACTAAAATGATCAACTGGAACCAACTGACAAATTATTAACAAGACAGTAACACTTCATAAGTAATAGTAGGATTCTTGATGATGCAAATCTTCAGTGGCAAGAGACTGCGTATTATTACTGTTGCTATATCCTTGGAACAAACAATGATATTACACATCTGAATTCGGCACTTTCTTTCAGCAACTTTGAATATCTTCGCAAGTGATAAAACAATGTATTGCTATACCTTCACACATCTAGATGACCAAAGCCGGGCAACTGATCTTTGCTCTGAACTTGATCGAGCCGCTCAATGTGGGAATAATTCGCCTGTAAGATTTCATAGTTAAAAAAAGAAAAAAAAAATATTATCATTGAATCGTCGTCGAGCAGTTTCTGAATTATTACCTATCATGATTAAAGTTTGTTTTCTCAAAGAAGCTCCTTGTCTTGAATGCCTGACTGGACTGAGATTCACCCCAGAATTCAAGTGGAACACATATATTCGATCCATCGTTATTGATGGTGGATAAATAATAATTTCTTTGCATCGTTTCAGTAAGTACCTGATACCTTCAGATATACTCTATCTGTACAAGGTCCAGATCTTATCTAAAATGGAGTTCTACTTTATGTTTGCCCAATCCTCAATTTCAAGTTCATAAATATCTACACAGTCTTGTGTCTGACGGAACATCACCGCTTTGGAACGCATTCGGTACAGACGAAATATCTCAAGACTCTCGCAAGCCTATCACTATAGTAACTATCCATATCAACTTTTCTGGGACGCTACATCCCTTAGTTCCACTATTTCCGACTTTTACAGGATGAAAGGTTACACGGGAGGAAATAGTTTTAGAACTTTCTTTGAATACAAAGTTCGCGACTCCGTGCAATTTACCATGCAATAAATGAATTAATTAATATTAATCTTGATGAATTCTCATTTCCCGAAATGAGTGACTGTTTCCATCGTTAAAAAAAAAAAAAAAAAAAAAATTGTATTTCTTGCGATTTCCTTAAAATGTTCCATTTTAGAATTCAGAGAGCAAATCTATTATGTTTATTGTCGTCTAAAGTTTTTTCGTATGATTTCTTTGCGATTCTGTGAGATCTTATGAAATGTAAATTTTCTTGTTGAGAGCAAGTCATCAAATATAAGGCTGCAAGAAAAAGAATATGAACGAAAATAATATTTTTTTTATATTCTATCTAAATATAAAGCTATTCACTCTACATAAAGAAATATTACAAGTTATAAAATGTTATTTTTTCAATAACACTTCCATGATTGCATACATATATTTCTTCATTATGAAATATATATATCTATCTCCTTTCGAATCCTTTTTATATATTTTGTCTTTTTCCTTGGCTGTCACTAATTTTAAGTCCATACTCTTATTCCATAATGGTATCTTTTTATAAGTTTTATTTCTTCATTCTTCCTTTATGGTTTCTTCTTCATTTTTTTTTCTTTTTCGCATTCTTCTTCTTTCTCCTCTTCATTGCCCTTCATTCCTGTTACTTTAACTTTTTTTTTATTCCCGTTAAAGCCCCTCTATTTATTTATCTTATTTTCTTTATTCCTCCTTTCATAAAATTTTATATCATTTTCTGTTGCGTTGGGTTTAGTATCAAAATACATAGTTTATTTGTCACCCTTTCATTTCTAGAGCATTTAATAAAGTCAGGAAGCGTCAATACTTCTTCTATTATGAAAGTATAATAGAAAAAAATATTTTAATACCGAAATCGATATCGACACTAGAACTCTTAAAAGGAATTAAAACCGAGAAAGAATTCTTTTATTACAAAAATACTTCCACTTTGTTTAATCTTCCTTTCGACATCATTTTCAGTAGACGCATAAATAATGTCTACTCAGAGAGTTCTCTGGAAGAACGTAAAAATGTTTCTTGTGATACAGAAATAAAGTGCAGAAAAAGCCTTTCCTGTCAGAAAACAATATTAACCGTTTCATTTTCGAAGCAAGAAAATAGATTCGTTGTATTATTTTAAAAATTAATCACTGGGAGACAGAATTCCCCCCCCACACACATACATATATACACACACATGTATTGGGATATTTTTGAAGCACCTTCTTTTCATATATATAAGTTTTGAAAAGAAAAAATACATTTTGTTGTTAGCAATTTGCCAGGAATAGTATTTATTGAAAAGTCACAGGGAGACACCTTTACGATGCTAAGGAATAGACTATAGCAGGGACACCAGAACACATGTGACATCAATGTTCCATCGATGGACTAGATAGGTAAGTCTAATTATGTAGAGATAAATTGTCTAGCACATCAGAATGAACCATATTTCTCAGCAGCCTTTCCAAATCATCTTAGCCGAAAAGGTAAACCTGATAAACCACAACGAGTTACCTTCTTGGAGGTTAGCATCAGCCATGCTGATGGAAGACAGAAAGGAGCCAACGTTTATTAATAGAGAGTAGTTTATTTTGGGGAGTGTTAAAATTAACAAGCCCTTATTTGCCCCAGTTAAGAAAAGACTGAGTGTTGTTTTTGACATCAGCTGCTAATTCCACCATAGCGAACTGATCAGATTTAATACTGAGACAAGAGTAAATTGTCGTGTCATCAACATAGATATCATGTTGAGATGTGATTCCATCGGGATGTTCGTTGATGAACATTTAAAACAAAGTTTTATTGGCCGGTGACACCGGAATCTTACAAGGTGTGAAGAAGACCTGTAAGCTAGACCCTCTCGAAGGATTTCAACATGTCAAAAGCAACACTTAAAGTTTCGCTATTCTTATCCAGAGCTTCAGATACTCTTCCTGAAATTATCTACAGTACATCAGTTGACCTACAGAGACGAAAGCCATATTGTTTATCTAAAAGAAGGATATGCGGTCAGAGATAATTAACCAAAACAGAACTGAAAAAAGTGAACTATTACACTTCACTTGCTGCCAAAATTGTGCATCGAAAACTAAATGTCTCTCAAGTATTTCATAAATCTGCCCTTGTCTTTTGAATGAAGGAAGGGTTAAACTAGAAAAGAAAGTTAAAAATGTTGCTGTTCCCAACACCCTTTTGCATGGATTTAATTCTTTGACCACATATCGCATCTATCAGTCAGTCAACTTTTTCAACAAAAGGACTGCGTTTAATTAATCTACATATACACACGCGAAGACAACCTCTCAAATTATGACCTGTTTGTAAAGTGCTATTTTGGAGGCATCGTGACTCTTCTGATGCAATATCAATGCCGATGGTCTGACAAAACAATTAATATAAGCGATAATCGGTAAAAGCTTTCATATACACCCAGCTATAGACACGCGCGCGTGCGCATGCACATACACTTATACGCAAACACAGACAATGATATATATATATATATATATATATATATATATATATGGGTGTTGACTTCATTGTCCACTTTTATATTTACATACGCTCTATCTCTGATATTGAGCACTCTAGCCCATGAATAAAGAACATCATAACACTATATTTTCACACACACACACACACACACACACATATATATATATATATATATATATATATATATATATATATATATACATACATACATACATACATATATATATATATATAGCATGCGATGTATAAATTGTCGTTTAAATTGCAGACAAATGAAAAAAAAGACTAACATCACATTTTAACAGTTAGATTTACCAAAATTACACAAAAATAGCTTGAAATACTAGAGGGTAAATTTATTTAATAAAATCGCCTTTTGACTCAACTACGGCCTCTAGACGACTTTAGAATCTGTATCTCTTCTGGACGGTCTCCTTGTTTGTTTTGCTGAATTATCCTTGCTTTTCTTTCATATTTGATGTCACAAGGAGTTTTTTCGGCCTCAACTGCTCCCAACAGAAAATAAACATGGGAGTTGCAGTCTGAGGAGCTGGGTGGTCAGATGGAAGGAGGGATATACTCGCAGAAATTGTCTGACATCACTTATTGGGTTCTCATGCTTGTGTGGCATGGTTTAGCGTCCTGTTTTCAGACCCAGAGCAGCACTAGTTCCTCAAAGCACTTGATGCCGGCATCTGTGTCGAGTCTGAGGCATTGTGGGAAGGTGAATGGCGGCATAACCGTCATCAATAATGATCACTCCAAACACCTTCGTAATCACTATTAGACTAATCCAACTACTTCAGGATCCTATGAATTGTCTTCAGATACCCCAAAACTCTGGATTGTTCGTGTGAATGCCACGCAGTACAGCATCCTTTTTATAATTTTCCTTCGAGGTAAATCGCCACATTGTGCTCTTTTCTCTCACAGACGGTACCCAGCTGACGTTACTATACATTGAATTCGACAACATCAACAACAAACAACGCGGTTTGGGCAAAATTGAAAATATAAAATGGCGGAAATTTACTCATCGCATCTTGCATATATATACATTAGAAATTACCAAGTGCATATATTGAAAGAATATCTCAGCCCAAAATGAAGATTCTTTGAAAATATTCAGAAACATTTAACAGCAGATTACCATCTTTTATCGGGTTGCACGGTATTTTCACCCACTGACTATATAACCTGGCATTATAATGTTAGCCAATATCAGCCTTGGAAAATATGCAACTTTTACAGAAAGGAAACTGGAGATGACCAAATATAATGACAAAATATAACCATGAATATTCTCAGAAAGGAAATGCCCTGAAAATGACAATTACAGAATTTTTAGCTCTATCCTATCACCAATCCACAAAAAGTTTATCACTGTTAATTCACAACCCCACTGAAGTCCCAGAATGAATCACTGATCACCGAAAACAGGTGAAACAGATGATCTGATAAGATTAGAGGCCAATAACATATCTGTTCTCCACTTATAAATTGATCCCGTCTGTCCTGATGAATTGTACGTACCCTTTTCCCAAAGAAACAACATTTTTCCCCTGGCAGAGAAGTGATGCCGGAGAGGTTCATATGTTTGTATAGATCAACTATTAATAAATCAAATAAACCAGAACTTGCAGGAAAAGAGTTATGAATCGCAGCAGAGCTTGGACAGATTACCGTAAAAACATTTGATAGTGTGCTGCGTTACTTAATCCTCGGTGATAGCATATTTCCTTCCCCCCCCCAACATGGGAATGTATTAGGTTGGTGCAAAAATAATGTCGTAATAATGTCGTTTTTTGACGTTAAAAATACGTCAAAAACGACATTATTACGTCATTATTTTTGCACCAGCCTAATAGAAAGCCAAATTCTACCTATATCACCCAAAATGCACTGACACTTTCAGCCGCCTGAATATCCGATGATGAATATCTAAATGAGACTCCCCTTTACCATTCTGTTTATTCTGTTCTTAACCCCAACTCTCTCGCATGAAGTATACAATAATAGCTATGGATAAATGGAAGATCTCAAACTCTTTACCAAAGACAGCAATGAGTTGAAGGATCTTCTCAATGTTTTAAAATGTTTCATTGACGACGTATGTATAGATTTCAGATTAAATAAATATGCAAAAGTAACATTCAGTAAAGTAGGAATTATAGAAACATACTTAATAGCTCTAGATTTTTTCGCAAATATTAAAAACAAGAATAAGCCTATAGGAACCTAGGAATTAGCTAAGCAGATGGAATACAGCATAGTCAAATGAAGGAGAAATAAGCAAAGAATACGACAGACGTGTTCGCCTCATGTTGAATACCGAGTTGAATTAACAAAACACAATATAAGCCATAAACACATTGGCTGTACATGTGCAATACAGTTTTAACATCTTTAACAGAACCATAGAAGATATTATGATATTAAGCGAATGGGTGCTAAAAAGTGAAAGCTTCTTAAAGGCGAACACATGCATCACCTCAAGGCTGATGATGATCGACTGTATGCGTCTAGATCTGAAGGAGGCAGATGATTAGTTCAACTATAACTGGCTTAGTAAACTAAAACCATCGGCCTTCAAATATATCTGGAAACTACAAAAGATTGAGTGATACTCTGTGTCCAACAACATGAAAGAAGTAAGAAACTGTATTCAATAATACAAAGGACGTTAAAGATTTCAATAGCGGGTTAAGATATTATTATTGTTATTATTGTTGTTGTTGTTATAAACGTCCACGATCCTCCAATAGTCAAAGCTCTTATAACATTTGATTTTCATTGATTAGATGTGTTAACCTTTATATTCTTTTGTCTTGGTGAATTAAAATGTGCTACTGTAAATATCTATTTAAAACCAGACCTTATCGTTTTCTTACCTTAGACAAATGGGCATTTGCCTAATCAGCTAATGTATTGTACATCGCTTTTCATCGGCGGACGTAGTAAGATGTAGTGAGTGTTGTTTATTGTTTTAGGTTCCAAGGGTGTGGTAGCCAAAACGAACTGGGTGTCACAGATTCGTACTTGGAAAAACGCTCAATTGGAAACCGACTTAATTGATTGCGTTAGCCGGCATGAAGACTTTTCTGAGGCCCGGCTGTAAGATGATGCCCAGCTTTTTATAAAAGCTCTTATTATAGTGAGAGCTTTTAGAAAAAAGCATCATCGTACATCTGGGTCCCAGAAATGTTTTCATGCTGGCTAACCCGATCTTTTAAGAGGGTCACTGATTTGACCCATTTGATTGTGATGCATGTATCTTGTATAAGATAATTAGATGTCATAATAATTATAAGATGTCATAATAAGTGTTAGATGTCATAATAATTATATCTGGCTTCGTAGTATTTGTATCCGTGTGTCATTTTGTGGACATGCTGCTTTATCACTCACTAATAACAGAAATAAAAGGAATAATGTAGCGAATATATTTAATAATGTCCAATGATTTTAAAGACGGATCTGTACGTCTGTTTTTGGAATAACCCATAACATTTGAGATAAAATAATTTATTTGCCAGCAAAGAAGAAACAGAATTTTGTTTCAATTTCAGATTTTCCATATGACAGGAATGCAAATAGAAAGCATAAAAGAGAAACTAATTTGTGTTGTTTTTAAATTCGTTATTATTATAAAGGAGCAGAAAAATAAATCACCAGATGTAATAACTGAAATTTCACTCAATCATTCATATTTATCTGAAGCCAAAAATATTTGATGAATGCGAAGTTATTAAGTGAAAAAAATTACAAAATTATTTAATTATTAAAATAAAATAAAATCGTGAGTTTTAATTTGGTAGCCAGGCTATTCAGAAGTCCAACTCGTGTAAAACGTACATAAGTGAGATTAAGGACAAATTGGTTTTCACAAAGAAAGGAATCACAAGAAATAAAGCAGATAAAAACTAATCTTGAGAAGAGAGGAAGTGGCGTGGGACAAAATCAATTTGAGAAAATACAGAGAAAAATAAATTCTCTACAACCGACATGGAACAAAGTTTATATATCATTTAGACACAGCCATTAGCTAATGTCTTATATCTTAGGCTATCGCAGATTTCCTTAGAAGAGAGAGGATGCAGAAAAAGATGTATGAAAAGAGGTAACATATTTAACCAAACAATCATATGATTACATTGCAATCACCTGGATATGCATTTTAACCAGTACAATGTCAGTTATAACCTTGACTGTATTTATACTAGCTGGAATGACATTTGAATGCATAATATACAAAAGTTTGTTTATATGTTTGCATCTATATATCACTAGTGTTTCTTAATCATATAAATATAAAAGATCACCTAAGTTTTCTTAAGTATTCTCATTATAAAATAATTTTTGCTCTGTCTTTCGACATATAGCTCTCAACGAATTTATATCCTCTTGGACATTCCATACGGTTTACCAATAATTTTATTTTATATATATATATATATATATCTGCATATATATATATATATATATATATATATATATATATATATATGCGCATATATATATATATATATATATATATATATATATACACACACTAGCGTCCAAAACTAAGGGACACAATTTTAAAACCTAATATTTGTTAGAAATAACGACTGTGAAAATCTGAAATTTTGACAACTGGTAGTCGTTATCATCCATAATAACATACTAAAATTTGAATCATTTGCAAAGGATAGAAAAAGAATTATAACAATTATTTATTTATTTTCAAATTTGCAACGTCCAAAAGTAATGGACAAAATTGTGAAAAACAATGTAAACAGCAAAAAAAAAAACAATAAAAATACATGTACAATCAATATTTAGTAAATGAGCCCTTGCTCTCAATGACAGCTGCACATCTTCGACTACAAGAACGAATCAGTTCTTGACAATCGTCGATACTAATATTAGACCATTCTTCTTGAAGCTTCACCCACAAATCCTCCGTGTTAGTGGGAGTTCTTTCCATAACTTTCACTCCTAAGGTCTTCCAAAGATTTTCTATTATATTTAAGTCAGGACTTTGCGGTGGCCAATCCATAATTTCCAAATCTTGCTCGTTAAGGTAACTCATTACCACATTTGCCTTGTGACATGGGGCATTATCTTGCATAAAGGTAGCCCTATCGAAACCTGAATTCTGTATGATTGGCACAACATGATCTTGTACAATGTTTTTATAGATCTGCGCGTTTACAAGAGTTTGTAACCGGACAAGAGGCGTTGTACCTTGGCTAGAAAACATTCCAAATACCATGACGCTTCCGCACCCAAACTTGACAGTTTTCTTAGTTCACTTAATCTTTCACCAATACGTCTTTTTACATTGTTTTTTCCATCATATCCAAATAAATTAAACTTGCTTTCATCACTGAAAAATACTTTTGCCCAATTTTCATATGTCCAAATTACATACCTGTTTGCAAACTCTAATCTCTTCTACTTATTCTTCGAACTAACAAGTGGTTTCTACCCTGGGGTTCGATTAAACAGCCCTATTTCGTGCAGTCGTCTACAAACAGTCTGTCTTGACACATTAACACATGAGGTACTATTCATAACCTTTTTAATTTCTGTGCAAGACTTAAAACGGTCCTTTAATGACATACGCTGCATTATTCGATCTTCTCTTGCCGAAGTTTTGCGGGGTCTGCCGGTTTTAAAAGCACTAACTATTTTGCCAGTATCATTGTAGGATTTAACAACCCTGCCTACAACACTCTTGGAACGTTTCACTTTCTCTGAAATCTCTCCAATGGTGTGCTTTTCCTTGTGTAGCTTCACAATAACTTGTCTCACAGAGTAATCAAGTTTTTGGCGTTTCGCCATGGTGCCGGCTGATGCAATGTTTACAAATGACTAAGTAAGACTTATTCTTTAGAGGAAATTAAAAATGTGAATATAGCATACTGTTTACATTGTTTTTCTCAATTTCGTCCCTTACTTTTGGACGATCCTATTTTGAAAATAAATAAATAATTGTTATAATTTTTTTTCTATCCTTTGCAAATGATTCAAATTTTAGTATGTTATTATGGATGATAACGACTACCAGTTGTCAAAATTTCAGCTTTTCACAGTTGTTATTTCTAACAAATATTAGGTTTTAAAATTTTGTCCCTTAGTTTTGGATGCTACTGTATGTACACACACACACACACACACACACACACACACACACACACACACACACACACACACACACACACACACATATATATATATATATATATATATATATATATTACTTGGAATGGATTAAATCTGATAAATATTTTGATGCATTTTCTGTTTATACGTTGTTTTTATGGCTACAACTTATTTACTTACACAGACACACATGCTCGAACACACACACGCACATATATATATATATATATGGGAAACACCATTTCTTTTACACATCAATCATTAATTATGGTAGACAAGTAAAATTTAATTAAATCTTTATTTTTTTCAGCGTTCTTAACATTTTCTATATGTCAGCGAGTAAATAAATTTTCCATAATGTCCATTGTCCCAAGAAGCATTTATAGCGAGTTTTCGCGTGTTGAGGTCTGCTGAAGATCTAGAGAGATTATATATATATATATATATATATATATATATATATATATATATATATATATATATATATATATATATATATAACATTCTATTTCTACTGCAAAATAAGGTGCGGTTAATAAAACTTTTCTTAAGGGATCATGTTAATTTATGGATTGATAGATGTTTCTTTATACCATTTTGATCTGATAAGTGACACCTGAGCTGTCTAATCAAGTCTTGTACTGGGCACTGATATTTTTCACTGTATTAATGATCGCCAGTTTAATTTAATGGGGTTATTTTGATTAGTGAAAACAATGTCGTGTAGTGTATAATACACTTTATATAGGGTGTTTAATGTTTCTTAGCATGGCGAATTCATTCTGCTTATAATTATCGTGGCTCTGGTTCCAGTAAAAATATTTTGATGCTTTGTTGAAATAGTATCTTGGATTTTATGTAAAAATAATATTATTTGTTTATCAGTGAGGAATTTGGGAAAATTATTTTTGACTGATTTTGTATTATATATTTAAGTTCACTCTATTATGCTCTATTTAAGAAGATTTTTTTTATCACCGCTATCTCCCCGAGTATATATATATATATATATATATATATATATATATATATATATATATATATATATATATATATATATATATATATATATATATAAAAGCGAATCAGAGTGGATAGACATCCGATTGTCAGAAGCCAGGATCGAAACCCGACTGATTTAGCATCAATAGGAGATTTTTTTTCCCCTTATCTATCGGCTCTCGGAAGAAAAGAAAGATGAATTTCTACGCATTTATTTTAATAAACCTGTCAATGACTCATAGAACTTCATTCAAAGAAGACCTTTGCAATATTATATATATATATATATATATATATATATATATATATATATATATATATATATATATATATATATATATATATATATATATATATATATATATATATATATGTATATATATATATGTATATATATGTGTATATATATGTGTATATATATATATATATATGTATATATATATATGTATATATATATATATATATATATATATATATATATCAGTTTAGACTTTTTATTAGATAGATAGATAGATAGATAGATAGATAGATAATGCCACATGTTTATGTGTATATATTTTTATCACTGCTACTTTATACTTTTCCGAGTGTGTGTCTGCATATATATATATATATATATATATATATATATATATATATATATATATATATATGCATATATATATATATATATATACACATACATATATATTTGAAGATAGATAGATAGATAGATAGATAGATAGATAGATAATGCAGCATGCGTATGTGTATAGATCATTGCAAGTAAAGATGTGTTTGATCCTATCCTTGTGAATTTAGTTTGGCTCAACATCTCTACTTTATTTCAGTTTATTGATTTGCTAGGCAAAACAAGCCGTTTTAACACAGTCCTCGGAGCCCTTTATGGAAGCACGTTCTCTTTTAAAGCAACGTTATCCACGTTCAGGTTTATGATCATGGCATCTGGGTTGAATTTTAAAAATCGTCTTTTAATTACTATGTCCGTCTTTTCGTAATGGAAAGAAGCTCTGTCTCGAATGAGTTCACTCTTTACAACGTTTCACCAACAAGTATCGCGTCGTGATGTATTCAAGAAAAAGTGATTTGTCGTAGAATCTGGAGTTTATTGAAAATGACGCAATTGCGACAATCTGCCCAAACGTCACTAGCAACGCAATATGTACCGAGTGACGAACAACTGTCTAATCTGTAATATTACATTATAAACATCTGATGTCTGAGGCGGTTATAATTGTTCGGGCAAACTTTATATAGGAAAAGCAATTTTATCAAATACATTTTTAAATAACTTGTCATTATATAAGTGAAGTTAAAATATCATCCAATAGTTTCTTGCGTTCATTTGTCTTTTTCCATACGTGAAACTACTGCTTTACATCTATTATACATCTCCCATTATCACACGCAAACAATAGTATTGAAGAAACATTTTTTTCTAACATGATATGGCTTCGGAAGGCATTAATCCATATGCGTCATGTAAGTATTATATATGAGACCTTAATAACATCTACTTATCTATCTATTTATATGTCTTTATATGTAAATTTTGGCTAAATTATCCAAACATCATGTTGGTGTTGTTTGTTCCAGTACTTCCGGTCGAGGCATTTATTATAACCAATGTTCTGTCTGAATGGTAAGAAAAATAATTTTGTAATCATTCTGCCAGTATTTGGGAACTTGAAAGCTTGAAATAATCTAAGATGTTTTTTTACGTCTATCTATCTATCTATCTATCTATCTATCTATCTATCTATCTATCTATATATATATATATATATATATGTATGATACATATTATGTATGATAAATATATAAATTTAAGCTAAGCTTTCTATGGCTAAAATTGCTCAGTATAGAGCGTATGGAAATATAAAATTGATACCGAGGTCGAAACCGTCTGCTTCATGTTTAAACACAATCTTCAGGCCATGTCAAGTTATCTATTTTTCTACCTGTATATATATATATATATATATATATATATATATATATATATATATATATGTCTGTGTGTGTTTGTGCGCATGTCTGTGTTAAATATATCATGAAATCATGTTTATGTGTACATGTCATTGTAAGTGAAGATATGTTTGATCCTCTCTTTGTCTATATGTGCATTTGGCTCAGCATCTCTATTTTATTTCAGTTTATTGATTTGTAGGAAAAGCGAGATGTTTGAACACAGTCTACGGAGCCCTTTATGGAAACACGTTCTCTTTTGAAGCTGTGTAATTGCAATATCATATAGCAAAGTCTCGTGGTCAATTATTCCACAGATGAACAGGATAAATTAAACAACCATGATATGGTATACAAGGAAGTCTTATAATACCATAAATAAAATATGTAAGGAACAGGGACATTTGAAATAAAACTGGGACGAAGATAATAGTTTACTTATAATATAAAATAATCATTTGAAATAATAATGGCATAGAATACAGGAAGTGAGCTTTGGAATTTTGGATTTTCAAAGGAGCTATTAAATGGAGGAAAGTCAAAGAGAGATTTCATGCATAACTTAATGGCATGTCAGGAAACACGAAGAAAAGTATTGTGACAAACATTGCTTACTAAGGATTGTAAATTGTGGGGAGCCATCTTCCCTAACCGTTTGAATAGGCATGGCAAAAAAATAGCAGATTTAGTAAAGACATTTAGACAGTCAGAATATTTTGTTGAATGCATTGACTAGTGTACAATTTCCATGCAGTCTGTAAGTATTTCTTTTGTCACCAATCAAAAATGCATTCTGGAACTAGTGCGCTGGACCATTAAGCACTTTCTGTTAACTAACTCTGGACTCCTATATTCGATTTCTACATTTATTTGCATAATTAGGAGATGTCATTTCCCGGTTACGAATTCATAATAAATAGCTCAATTCTACTCTAACCATATACCACAATAAACTCGAACGTAATGGCGTCTGACATGTAAATATATTCATGTGCTATCTCGACTTACCGAAGAGACGTATCTAACGATGAAACAATTTTCTAACACTGAGACAAAGATAGAGATTTCATTTAACTGCGAAATGCAATTTCCTTGCCTTTTCTCCGCTGTATCAGAATGAGTGAAATGAGACCAACGATTACGCTCGGCGTGCGGGCTTTGTTTGGACAGAATAGCAATAGAAACCGATTTTATATATATTATGACTTTTGTATTAGGTTGAGTCAAAAATAATTTTCATTTTTGTCTATTAACATTACTCATATTCAATTAAATATTCTCCATTATTAGCAGGAATGCGGTGCTACTTGTTGGGTATTTCCTCTATACGTTTTGAGTAAAATTCTGCAGATTTTTATGTGCCAAAGTTTTCCTATAGTTCTTAAATCTGGTTTTCATTAGAGAAATTATTCTCCAAATAAAAGCGATAGAAGTAATAATTACTGGGTGCAAGGTGAATATGGCGTGTGATTTAGAAGAGAGCAGCCAAGTTCCAAATATTTTTTGTGTTATTTTTGCTTTAAGAAACTTTTTTCTTTTAACCCACTATGTAAGCTGCCACTAAACCATTATGTACGCTGCCTCTATCCCACTATGTATGATGACAAAGATGTTGGGCCAATAACAAAAGTACGAAAATGTTATGTAATATCGATGCTTCTGTACGGCAGGGAAAGTTGAATGAAGGATAGAAAACAGACACGAGGCAGACAACAGAAATAGGATTCTGCAGTAGGATGTTGCGAATTCCATGAATTGATTTTGTAAGCAACGATGGAATCTTAGAGGAAACGTAAACATAAATCGCACTCGTATGCATGATTAAAAAAAAAACTAGGGTACAAAATGAGGAAAGAGTGCTTGGAAAATCTTATACCCACAATATATATTGAAGACAAGAGGGAATGACGAAAGCAGCGCCTAACCTAACTATCGAGTTTGTGTAAATGGTTGACAAAACAGGGATTAGGAAATATATCAAAAGGACAAATTCTTCTAAGAGCTACGAAGGGTAGTAAGTTTTGGATATCCATAATCCTTCACGTCTTGAAGGGACATGACACATAGAAGAAGTTTCTCAATTTTATTCTTATTTGTTGTCTAAGTGATACATTCAGCATCTCAGTTCATTTCAAAAAAGAGGTTTGGATGCAGCGGAATTCTCTTCCCAAATCGAACCCGTAGGCCTCGACTGTGGCAGTGGAGACTTCAAGGGTTATTGGCCCTCGTTCGATGGCGTTCCTTCGGAGGATTAGCATGATTGCGTCTCGATTAAGGGTAAAGCTTCGCGAAACGGAGTGGCCCTTGCAGTGTATCTCACTGGCGATGGTTCCAGGTAATGCTTTCTCCATCATTGCGGCTGGCAGTGGATAGATAAAAATTGTTTATTGTTACGTCATTCTGAAATTGTCACCAATGGTCAACTTAACTTGCTTTGTTTCAATAAATTGGCTACTAAAAAAAGAGAAAATACTTGTGACAACATGAATTTTTTCAACTTATAAAATGACTTCCATCAAAGATTTTAACAACTGATTTATGAATATAATTCTTACATTTGGAGTTAATAACATGTGTTGGCTAAAATGTGCATTCTATGTCTATTATTTGCTGGAAGTAGCGTTGGAAGATAGTTTCAACTATAAATCGCATTTGATTGCTTTCGGTCAACTGTTATATCAGTCGGGAAATTTAAAATATCTTTATAAATTAGCTGGCAATTGTTTACTGATTTTAACATTTGATATGGAAAAAATATTCCTAGAATTTATTGTGGTTTATTAAAGGTGAAAAAGATACTCATGCTCAAAGAAGTAAGTTCTGACATATATGGAGAATGTGGTATGGATTATTGTGAAGGCCACAAGTGGTTTAAGAAGTTTCATGTTACTACAGATTTCGATAGAACACGTATAGTAGATAACTATCAAATCCAGATACAAAAGACATTATAAAATTCTAAGAAAAATGGAACAAAAAGTCGCCATTATAAACTCACTGGGTATCACAACACTTCTGTAGTAGATGATACCAGTCATTTATTGAATCTCGGAAAATATGGAGCGCCTAAGAAAGTAAAAGTAATGATTTCTATCTCAATAATCTTCTAAAAATGAATATGTTTCAATCAGTTTTAAAGATAGGAAATAAGAAACGTTATCTAGTTGTAGGAGAGGATCAGTTATATTTTTACCACACTCCTTGCTCGTCTATGGATCAAGAGTAGATGGTTATCCCTTTTTCTTCTTTATAACTGGGTTTCCAGTTCCTGTTAATGTTTTCAAATTATATTTTACTCCCAGTGACCCCTCGTGTTTTAGTGATATTATCGCCTTGCATGGATCAGATTGATTTAAAAAAAATCAGAAATCTGGACCCATTTTCTTTTGACTAGAATCATTATTTTGATTGGACCCATTTTTTTTTTTTTTTGACCGACCCATTTTCTTTTGACTGAACCCATTTTTTTTTTTTTGACTAGAACCACTTTCTTTTCACTGGACCCAGTTTCCTTTGACGGGGTCCATTTTTTTGACTGGACCCATTTTTTGTTTTTACTGGACCTATTTTTTTTTTTTTTTGAAAGGACCCATTTTCTTTTGAATGGACACATTTTTTTTTGGGAGGGGGACTGGGCACATTTTCTTTTGACTGGACCCATTTTCTCTTGACCGGACCAATTTTTGTTTGACTGGAACCATTTTCTTTTGACCAGACCCATTTTCTTTTGACTGGGCCCATTTTCTTTTGATTGGACCTATTTTCGTTTGACTGGAAACATTTTGTTTTGGGTAATATTTCTTTGACAAAGCTTTGTCTTCAAGATCCTAAGGGTAAAGCCAAGTTTTACCTTCATTTACAAATTGCTTTAGAAAGCCTCCAGGAACTGAAGATTCTGCTTCTTTCTGTTGCTGATGTGGGCAGAAAAGTTCTGCTACCCAACGAGGAGAAATATTGATCAATTCAAACTTTTCAAATAAAATACTTTGGACTGAACAAACTGTGATGTCTAGGGTGTTAGAGAGGCTTTTGCTGTCAGTCGTCGGCCTCCTTCGATTGAATTTCCAACCACTTTCCTTTCCTCGGAAACAAAGATGATGATCAGCCGCTATGTTTGTTATCTTCTACTTATGCTTGTCTAATGACTAATTAATTTACACCCAGAGCATGAAGATAAAGGAGACAATTGTTTTCAAGATTTATATTGTTAATTGATAGTAGCAAATCATTTTGCAATAACGGTGAATTACAACTCTTCTTCTATATCGTCTACTGGAAAATGGACATTACATTACTAAATGCAGTAACTATATATGCATATACACGCAAATAATATGGCTGAAAAAATATCGTAAATTTTAAATGTGCATATATGTGCGAGAAAAAGTCAAACTGTAATGATGTTTCTTCATTATTTACTACTAATTAATTAGTAGAAACTCATAAATATAATAACATGAACTAAAATGTTTCAGTACTCCAAATCTAGTCCTCAAATATTTTTATTCACAATACTTTGGAAATGAATACTTATAGCTATAGGCGCGTAATCAATTAGATAGAATGCTCGTTTCGGATCATGAGATCCGCGTTCGAATCTCACCATAATTGATGTCTCGGGAAAACGATTTTTGAGGTTAACGTTTTGTGAGAGGCGATTCCAGCGTGCGGCAACGTTGGAAAATACCTGAAAATCATACCAAAATTTGCCCCAAACGCTTTGCAAGTGAAATTAGATAGCCGCGATCGTTTGGTATATGTTAATGTTTCTGATGCATAAAGTAACATGTCATCGTGTCCGAACGTATTGGCTTTGTTTAAACTGCTGATCCTGATACATAATATTCTCTCTCTTAGAAATTGTAACTAAGGCCCCCTCAAAAGAGTTGCATTTAAAAAAGATGGGCGATTGAGCAGATGTCTTCAATAGAGACTGGCTAGCCGCCGTAACAGATGTGTGTATTTAGCAAACGACTAACCGGCTATTATATGTAATTAGTAAAATCTTCTTGTATGTTTTTTTTTTTCTGACATACACTAGTTGCAATTTAGAACACATTATTGTTTGCTATATGGGTTCAAACAGATGAAAAAAAAATTGTGAGAACGAGGCGTGGTTGTCCAATCATTTGCTGTGATTGTTGCCTTGTATTACGTTTCTTGTACTGCATAAATCAAAAAAAAATCCATCTTCAGCATCATTATTTCTTTTAAAATGTGCTCGGATAGACGACAGATTTGTTATTGTTAGCATTCGCTGGCGAATTTTGACCACTACACATACTGACTATTAGTTTATCTATTACATGAAATGTCTTCAGCATTTTCCTGGGTTATACTGGCCAGTTTCTCGACTAACCTGTTTTCGCTGTCTGGCGGATCATGCTGAATCCAGGCTTAATCAGTTTTAACTAACCTGATTAGTAAAGTGGTATGTAAACCGAGAAGATCTTTGACAGTACAAATTTACTGTCTATTCATGAAATCTATTAGAATATTGGATACCTGCTTCAGTTGCCAAAAATCTGCACTCAACTGTAGCTATTAATATGCCTTATTTGAAAGCTGTCACAAAGATCTTAAATATTCATTTTAGCCTTATTTTCATCTATTCTTCCGTTCATTGATTGTTGTTGGCATGTCAGGACTGATGCGCCTTCTGTATGTTTGGTATCACTTAGAAAGTCTCATAAAATAATAGTAAGGATCTCAGAACATTCGTTGACAAATATATCCGTGACATGGTTATCAGTTCTTATCATTGCTTGAATGTTCTCAAATTTCCCTCTCTGAACTTTAAACGGCATGGCTAAATGTATGATTACGAGTGGAAAAATAAAAATCTTAGAGAAACTCCATATAGCGTAGCTTAGATATGGCACAAGGCCGAAAGTATAAAGCATCGAGTGAGGATCGAACTCACTACTCAGCAGTAATTGATCGAGCGAGACAAGTTTACTATGACACCACGTCGAAAAACCTTATATATCATGTACATTATGTACACGCTGACTATTGTCCTGATCTTTTTTATTCTTACCATAAAGTTTCGGCCACTGTGCAATTCATCAGTTGTTTGTTGATCCTTTAGGGAACTTCGAGCTGAAACATTTATTTAATCTACCGGGGTAGATTATTCTTATTCCGATAAATATGTACAGTTCTAGTTCTTGTTTATTATTGCCCAAAATATTTCCACTGAACTCCCAAACAGATTCACGAATCAGTGCTTTAATACACCATCCTATTGTTCTTTGAGACAATTCTAAGTAGAAAAGATGGAGCCTTAAACCTAACCTGAGTGCTGATGAGTGCCGCTAGAAGACTTATGTATGTATATAGTCAGCCAAACGAGAAAAGATTAACGCTACTGATTAAGTTAAGTTCAAAAATCTCTAAAGAATTCAATTCAAAATCCCCTTCTAATGAAGGTCGATGCGTAGAATATCTGAAACTTCGTCATATAAAGAACAAAATGAGGCTAATTGTTGGTACGTAAATAATGTACATAATTGTAAGTCTTCACACCAGAAATTAAGACAGAAATTTTATATTTCACTTTCATTTCTACAAATTTCATTGTGATTTCAAGTACAATTTATTAAACCTGACTGATAGAATATATTTTGTTTACCTTGAAAAATAAAACTGGAAATAAAAATTAAAAACGGCTCACACGTTGTGACCATTACATAGTGTTTTTAACACAAAACCAAACTTAATTCAGATGGCTTTTGCGTCACCATTTCTGTGCCAAGCTATAACCTTACCGATGAAACATACTCATCAAGGCTCTGTCATAATTTCCTTCGGATTGTAGCCAAAGAATTGTAATCAGGAAACCTAACCAGCAATTTGCTGATATTCTGCCTCGCAATGTTTTCAAAGCGCGTGATAAATTGTATCAGACACTGGCCTGACATTTCTTTCATCCTATGTCTTGAACATTGACACACCAAAGTCTTTAACTTCAGTATCAACAATTAGTTCCCTGAAATTTCCCTTTTGAAGTCAATAGAATCGATATCGACATTTTATATCATTATGGAAAAGCGTAGGAATTCCTTCTTTGATCTTTATCAATCATCGTCGACCAACTTGTTTTACGTAATTTTTACGCCGAATATATCTGATGGATTTTTATTAAATTGACTTTCTTTTAGTAAAACAAATGACTGTAAAAATGTATTTATCTACTTATAATTTCTAAGAGTGGGTCCTTATTTTTCAAAAGAAATTATACTGTCCAAAGTTTAAGAATAATTACAGATATAACTTCTATCATATTTGTATTTCTTTGTGAAGTTTAATGAAATTAATGTGATGAAAGTCCTTTGTATAATCACTGATCACTACAAAAAATATAATTAGTCGGTAATATAATTAGCAGTAAACTTTAAAGATATGGTAGAAATTGTATTGGTGTGTGGGAATGATGCCTTCTCGTAATAAAAGGATACTTTGAAATTTATTGCATGTAACATCTTGATCACACGAATATATGATCTGTTTATTTTCTCAAGTCGCGTATCATGATATGATGTATAGCAGCGAAAGAATTAATACTACTAATATTAGAGTTTTATTTTTCGTTGTATCGGGGATTACTTTCTTTAGGGAATAATTATATCGTAAGGATGCCAGACGAAAGATCGATACTTATCAGTACAAGACGAGAATGTCAAATATTTGTTGAATAAAAGCTGTTCGGAAGTTGAAACTGATTTGACTATTAAATGGTGGAGTAGTGGATAGGGGATATATTTATTGATAGCCTAGGGGTTAGAATTTCCGACTGACACCAGATTGGTCGCGGTTCGGTCCCGGCTTGCATGAATTGGATGCTTGGCCGTTCTGAGGAGCTACGATACAACGAAACAGTTTGACTGTGAATGACAATATTAGCTTCCGAATATAAAATAATTTGGTCGAGGAATGTGGGAAAAAAACGAATTTGCAAACAGTAACTATTACCGTTGATAATGCAAGACTCTCCCAACGGATTGAGTCAATGGCGGGTTTATGCAAAAATATATACGCAAAAGTTCGCCTTTGTCTCTGTCGTGCGCCGATAGCCTAGGGGATAGAATCTCCGACTGTCGGTCAAGTTTCGATCCCGGATTGAAGCGAACGGATATCTAGCCACATTAAATAATAAAATAAACAATGAAAACCAAAGAAAGAAAAAAAGAATGAAATAAAGAATGAAAGCCAACGAAAGAAAGAACGTTTGAGAGCCAAAGAAAGAAAGAAAGTATGAGAGCAAAAGAAAGAAACAAAAATGAAAGAAAAAAGAATGAAATAAAGAATGAAAGTCAAAGAAAGAAAGAAAGTATGAGAGCCAAAGAAAGAAAGAATGAAGCATAATTAAATAAATAATTAACTCTTCTTTTACATTTACGTTTTCACACTTTTAACTGACCTGTGAAAAATACCCCATCGATGTCTGGACAATGTCGATAACTTCTGTATCTCAGAAGCAAAATTTAAAACCTTTTGTGAAGAAAGCTTATCGACTATATTTGCGATTGGAGACTAAGACAAGAAGTTGGTACCACACATATGCTGTAAGACCTGTGCACCAAATCTCAATCAACGGCTAACCAGGAATAAAAAATATATGCCTTTTGTAGTGTCAATGATTTGGCGAGAGTCAACCGATTATGGCACTTACGCATGGTGCCTCTATATCCAAACATTCGATAAGCTTTGCGTCCTGCCCCCGCCCTAATGAAGATATACCAGCCCAAGAAACAACGGAATCGTATTAAATTGAGTCAGATGATATGGAAGACAATGAAATATCAGAGCCTAAACAATCACCCTCATAAATCAAAGTGACGTAAAGGAATTATTCAAAGAATTGGAACTTCTTAAGTGTAAATCATTTCCGTGAATGTCACAATGAACTTCTACCATTCTTTGTTATGGAAGAGAATATGCTGAACTATAATGGTATCAGTGTTCTGCAATCATTTAACATTAGCTACAGTCCAGAAGAATGAAGGCTATTCATTGATTCCTCGAAGAAAAAACTCAAAGCTGTCCTGTTGCACAATGGTAATGTTTTACACTCAATCCCAATTAGTCATGGAGTCCCCATGAAATAAACTTATGATAATATGAAACAGCTACTAAGATTTATCAACTATGATAGACATAACTGGAAAATATGCGGCGACTTGCTAGGACTCCAATGTGTTTATTCTAGTTCCGTTGTTTTTGTTGTATATGGCACATTCGAAAGAGAGGTTCTCAGTACATCTAGAGAAATTGGCCACTACGACAATCCCTGAAAACTGTAGGGGGATATTCATAATCCACCACTAGCTGAGTCAAAGAAGATGTTGTTGGCACTTGTCCACATCAATCAATGTAAATTTCCCGGAAGGCTATGAACAACAAAAAAAAAACAAAAAAAAAAAAAAAAAACAGCATATGCAGAATGAATATCGCAGGATAAATGTAACAGAAATTAAGGAAGATATTCCAAAATTCATAAAATTCTTTTGGATGAAAATTTTACAGGGGAAAAGAAGTAATGTCATGACAATTTTTTAAGTCAATAGCAACCAACTTTATGGGTAATGAAAGAACAGAGAACTGATGGAAGGCCTCCTGAAGATATACAAATATCTTGGCTATAAAATGTCATTGAAAATCAACTTCTTAGACTCGCAAGTTGATTTTTCCAAAACAGTGGAACTGTGAATGACGAACAAAGTGAACGGTTCCAAGACATTGCAATGTAAAAAAAAAATCAATGCTGACTGATGTTTGATGAACTGCGACGAGGATCCTTCTGCAGATTACAAAAGACAGATTCAGAAAAATCGTGTGGTTGCAGAATAAAGCTCCATATTTATATGTCGGAAACTAGATGTTACGTTGTATTATATTTAATAAAGACATATTATCATTTGATGTGTTTCTGTATTGCGCTGGTAACAAAACATTACATCAGGTATTTTCCTAAACTGACTAAATATCTCTACATTTAGAGCGAATCCTCTAATCTGAAGATCATTTTTGAATTCAGCATGACAATATATATATATATATATATATATATATATATATATATATATATATATATAAATTGCATATTTTATTTCCGAACTAGTTATTTCATTATTAATAATAATAATAATAATAATAATAATAATAATAATAATGATAAAAAAGATACAAAGGAATAGAAAGAGAAACAAAAACTTGTTCTCACAAGTACAGCCCACAATTTACGAAGGGCTCTATGTAATTTTTTTTTTGTCAGTGGAAAGTGTCATGATGCCATTTCTAACCTTAGATACTGGGGCGGGACACGGAAAGAAATGTGTAAACCTCCAGAAATCAAAGGAAATAATAATAATAATAATAATAATAATAATAATAATAATAATAATAATAATAATAATAATAATAATATTTTACACCACCAATGCTTGCAAACTAGAATTTACCAAGCCCGCATATTGAAAAATTGTGTTGAAACCAAATTCAGATTCTGTGATAAATATCCAAAGACAAGTGACATCTTGTATGAGGTTGCACAGTGTTAGCACAAAATGAATATAAAACTCGGTATGGTAGATTCGGCCAGCATTTGCACTGCAAAATAAGAAACTTTTACGGGAAGGAAACTGCAAGAAACTGGAATGAAAGAACACACTGTTAGAGAGGTAGGACCTGTAACAATTTTATGGAACTTTATAAGACACAGACAGAACCGTCAAGACTAATCGTGTTCAAAGAACAAAGGAATAGATTATATTTTTATGTTTACATGGCTATCCCTGCAGATTGTAGCGTATCTTGTGAAGATCTTTACAAACAATATTAAAATAAAAGGATCTTTTGAAGTGTAAATCTCAAAAATGTGGCACATGATTCATGGTAGTCCATGCCTGAAAGGAACATAAAAGATTATACTCAAAAGTACGAAGAGATTATCTATGTAAAATATGTGTGATTTCTTTTTTTCTTTTTTTTTTTTTTTTACAAAACTGAGCAGTGGATGATGTCATGAAGACATTACTGATCTTAAGTCTCTGGCTGTCTCCCAGGAAGAAATGTGTATACAACAGAAGTCTAAGAAAATAATAATAATAATAATAATAATAATAATAATAATAATAATAATAATAATAATCCCTAATTGACATTCCATCAATCACGTAAATGCTGAAGCAGAACCTTCAGCTAAAGGCACAGAGAACAAGACGATACGAAAAACGTTGTAGATTCTGTCGCCAAAATAAAATATTCCAAACGGACCTTAAGAAATTTTACCGAGAAATTGGGAAAAAAAACACCTATACATGTCGAAAACCACCATCAATTGATAATGTAGATATATTTTGGGGAAATATTTGGAGCAGCCCAAAGGAATCCTAACAAAATACAGAATGGATCCGGCGTGAAGAAAAACGAATGCTGGATAAACCTCTGCAAGAATGGGAAAATATATATCCACAGATGATGTTAGGCAAGCTCTAACGAAACCCTCAAAATGGAAATCCCCAGGAAATGACAAAGTGCCCAATTTCTGGCTTTATTATCTCTCATCTATGCATAAATTCCTTGCAAAAATATTATCAACACTTGTAAATGATTCCAATAAAATACCGGAATGGATTACTGAAGGCATTACATACCTCATGCCAAAAACGATTGAAACAGACGACCCGAAAAATTATAGACCGATAATATGTCTCTCAACAACGAGATCATGTCTGTCCTGACGAATCGTAATTATTCCTTCTTAGAAACAAACAGCATTCTTCCACTGGAACAGAAGGGATGCCGGTGAGGTTCATATGGCTGCAAAGATCAACTACTAATAAATAAAATGATCCTGGAAAATTGCAGGAGACGACGTAGAAATCTTAGCGCAGCGTGGATTGATTGTCATAAAGCCTTTGATAGTGTTCCACATTCTTGGATCCTTAAGACTTTGGAAATGTACAAAGTCTCCCCTGTGGTATTAAATTTCCTTAAGCACAGCGCGGGAATGTGGAACACTAAACTATACCTTAGTCACATCAGGGGCACTGCCATATCCAACCGCCTAAATATTCGACGTGGAAACTTTCAAAGAGACTCTCTGTCACCCTTTCTGTTTTGTTTGTCCTTAATCCCCCTTACGCATGGACTGAAAAACAGTAACTATGTTTACAAAATAAAAACGAAAATATTCAATCAGCTACTCTACACGGATGATCTAAAACTCTTTGCCAAAGACGACAATGAGTTGAAGGGCCTCCTCAATATTGTAAAATACTTCAGTGACGATATAGGTATGAACTTCGGATTAGATAAATGTGCAAAAGTAACATTCAAGAAAGGTAGAATTACAGAAAAACCCTTAATAGATTTAGATTTTGTCACAGAAATTAAGGAACTGGAGCATGATGAAACTTATAAGTACCTAGGAATTAGCGAAGGAGATGGCATACAGAACCACAAAATGAAGGAAAAAATAAGAAAGGATACTACAGGCGAGTATGTCTGGTACTAAAAAACAGAATATCAGCCATAAACACATTGGCTATCCCTTTGGTGCAACACAGCTTTAATGTCCTTAACCGAACCATAGCTGAAATTAAGCGAATGGACGTCAAAAGGAGAAAGACTCTCACTAGCTACCGATGCATCGTCTCAAACTTGATGTTGATCGTCTGTATGTGCCCAGATCCGAAGGAGGCTGTGGATTAGTTCAACTAGAACTGTCCTACAAAACTACAACAATTGGCCTCCAAAGATACTTGGAAACTACAGAAGACTGGATGATGGTATGCGTCAAGGAACATGAAAGTAGTAAACGTCTTTACTCCGTAATAAAGGAAGCCAACAAATTCAAAATGGAGTTTCAAATGGACTCAGAAATGCAAGTAAAGCACAGTAAACCGGCTGAAGCTGCAAAATACTTAAAAAAGAAAGCAAAGACAAATGCATCTGACCAGATACAGAAGCAATGGCAAGATAAACCGCTTCATGGCCAGTACTCTACCCATACCAAACAAGCTGACGTAGACAAAACCCGTACCCATCAGTGGCTACGTTGTGCAGCTGAAACTGAAAGATTTATCCTTGCTGCACAGGACCAATACTTGTTAACTAGGAATTATCAATCACATATACTAAAATATTGTGTTCGCCTAAAATGCAGATCCTGTGATAAATATCCAGAAACGATTGATCATCTTATATCAGGGTGCACAATATTGGCACCCACTGAGTATTAAACCCGACATGACAGAGTGGGCCAATATCTGCACTGGAAAATTTGCAACTTCTACGGGAAAGAAACTGGTATGAACACCACCCAGACCCGGTTAAGGAGATAGGACCTGTTACAATTCTATGAACTGCACAATACACACTGAGAGATCTATCAAAGCCAACCGCCCAGATATTGTTATTAAAGACTACAAACAAAAAAAGGATATCCTTATTGATATGGCAGTCCCTGCTGACTGCCATGTATCGTTGAAGATATTCAAAAAGCTGTCAAAATACAAGAACCTTGAAATCGAAATTTCAAAAATGTGGCACATGGGAACATTAACTATAACTGTTGTAGTTGGAGCCGTAGGATTGGTTGCAAAAGATTCCAGTAGACTAATGAAAGGGATTCCTGGAAGTCCATGCCTCAAAGAGATACAAAAAATTGTTCTGACAAGTACAGCCCACACTTTACGAAGGGCTTTTTCTATGTATTTTTTTTCCAGTAGAATGTGTCATGATGATATTTCTAAACTTAGGTCTCTGGGCGAGACCCGAAAAGAAATGCGTAAACGCTAGAAAACAAAGAAAATAATAATAATAACCAGTAGACTTATTGAACGGATTCCTGGAAGCACATGCTTCAAAGAAATACAAAAAATTCTTCCCACAAGCACAGCCCACATTTTACGAAGAGCTTTATCTATGTAAAATATTTTTTTGACAGTGGAAAGTGTCATGATGCCATTTCTAACTTTAGGTCACTGGGCTGGACACGGAAAGCAATGTGTACACGCCCGAAATCAAAGGAAATATAAACAATAATAATAATAATCTGTAATTCTCACAAGTGATGAATGAGAATACATATAATATGATTAGTCTACTTAAAAGTAAATTTGGAACAGAAAACAAGAAAGTGTAGTTTGGGGAGATGGTTCGAATGAAGCACCTGAAAATTGAATTAACTGGTAAAGATATGATAAAATATTTGCTTATATTATTTTTAATAAGACAAAAAACGATTCGAGAGATTTTTTCTTCGTGAATGTTTAGCTAAAAAAGACATTTCTTGTTCACTTTTTCGTTTGTGAATTTGTAATCAATAATTACTTTATCAGAATAAAAGACAGAAAAAAAAAACTCCCTGTATTGTAAAAGTCAATTAAGATCTAAAGAATTTTTTGTCAAATTTCTTATCTCGATTTTTGTAACATTTTTTTTTTCTTTTTGTTCATATTTTGCGTGTGAATATTTCTGTAAAACAGGCGTAGATGCGTGGTTTTAATCAAGATAGCTTTAAAAAGTTATTGATTTTATTATTTTTCTTAAAGTTTTAAAAATCACAAATTTTCTGAAATGATAAATGCGTTTTAATTTTCAAAAGGTTTAATTTTATATTTAAACGTCATATCCCTTTAGGATATAGGGGTTCATAACCCTCCACAGTTTCCTATTTATTTTTTGAAATTCTATGAATTGTTGGCAATTATATATATAGTAGTTTCCCATTGTTTTCTTCTATGGTTTGGAATTCAAAATTTTCTATCTTTAAAATTATTTGAGCATTTTCGTTACTATTTCAACAACAAATGCATAGAGAGAGTCAAACTTATGCCTTTCTGAAAAGTATTTCCGCGAAAATTAATGCCACAGATGAACCCGACAATTCAACCCTCGCTGATTTGACTGTGGGTCGATATCAGTTAATCTCTAGGATAACGAGGAAAGAACAGTTACAAGTAGAACAAAATGAGAAGATCATATCTCTATCTGTCTCTTTTCTTTTCATTAAAACGATTTCCGAGAATTGTCAATTTTCTCTACATAATCTGACGACGCTGTCTTCCAGTAGTAATCACCAACGCGAGTTATCTCCTCGTATAGTACAAGTTAGAAAAATATTATACGAATGTGATTCTAAGTGCTCTACTCATTTGAATTTAGACTATACTAAACCAAATAAGGAATGCCTTAGTTAGAGAAGACCTTAAGGGGGTCGAAAATTTAAATTGACTTACCGAGTTCAAATTCCAGCCTAGATTGTAGAGTTCAGTTTATCAAAACTGTCCTTATGAAAGGTAATAATTTAATTTTCTTCCCAAACCTATGGGTTAAATATAAGAAAACAATGGACTTTTTTGCATTGGTTAGCAGCTACTCAAAGAGAAGAACAGCCATGAATTTGAATCTGCTTAAACGAAGCGTTACCAACTCCAAATCATAAAATCCTGGAACATCACCTCTCCCACATAAAGCGAGTTGAGGCTATGTATTTTGGCTCCACGCGAGCTCAAATGATACTGAAGAAGACTAAGCAGAAATCAAGCTTAGTAACTACCTGGGAACTATATCACGGGCAATAATGAGCACACTGATCTGATAGTTCAGTTACCGCTCTCTTTTATTGGGTTTCACAACAAACTTCACTTCCTGTCAGACAAAACAATGAAAAGTGGGCGTTGGTAAACGAGTTGTTTTTACTGAATTTTCAAATGAATCCTAACAGATTTAGTTTGGTTAAGAGATGGTTTAAAAGCGTTCTGTCTATTCGCAGCAGATCTGTAGGTTGGTAGGAATGATCAGATTAATATTAAATATTTATTATGAAGACACTGAGAACATGTATTTATAGACACGTAATATAATTCAAGAGTCATTATACTGGCATACGTCTCTTTAAGTCATTTCATGTTTTGAACAATGAACAACTTGAAGATGAAATGAAATCTATTGTCAGTAAAGCAGGCTGGGCTAAGCCTTGTTATAGTAAAATAACTTATTTCCTATTCTCAGTAACCGTTGGAAATGTAGAAGTGACAAAGTCTAATACCTGATTTAGTGGTATGAGGAGTTATCATTCATTACATTATTTATAAATAGACTGGTATCTTCATTTTGTTGTTAATATACCAACATTTCAGGCCGTGGGGTCTCGGGTCATCTTTCTTTGAAAGCTTCTGGGGATTTTGAACAGAAACCGTTATCCAGTCTATAAAGGCACGTTTTAGTATGTCTAAATTTGTCTCGTTTTGGTTGTTATCGCTTGTCTCTTTTCAATTGAGTTTGAATTTAAACGTACTTCCCGGCCCAGGGATTGAACTTACAATTATTATGATACTAAATTACGTGTCATTCCAAATTGAAGTAGCTATCATATTTACGAATAATAGCGAAAGATGTTGGAAAAAATAACCGCTCCATTCTATGTCTCCAGAGATCACGCAAACCCTTCTGCATAGTTTTATCTTTCCAAGACGCGAAATAAGGTATTACTTATATATCATGTCCAAAGCGGATGAAGATTCCAGAATTCATGTAATTCAAAATCATTTACGTCGTCTTTTGGACAAACCTTTCCTTTCAACTTTGCAGCTTCTTTTCAACAGATGCAATAAGGTAAGCCTTACCCTATGCTGGTGCTATTTCCAAGGCAATTGCTCGAATAAGCTTCATTATATTGTGCCACCAGATTCAGACATCAATAGATAAGAAAGGTCATGTGACTTCCAGGGCGCCGAATTGCCCTCATTTCCTTCATAATGTACGAAACAAAACGTTCCATTGACAGCTTTTTTGACATGCACTGCTACTTTGTGGAACAGATTTCCACGTGGTTTCTTCCTCGGAGATTTCACCTCTTCAAGTCAAGTGTTCATCGGAATCTTGCCTTCCTTAACCGTACACTTTTACTCATCTTACCACATGGATCATTCTAAAAGTATCCCTTTATATTTACCACCGTTGTAATCCTTTAGGCCCTTGTCTGTCTATCTATATTTGGGGACGAAACAGACCATACAACGATGCTCAACAGTCAGTTTCGACATGGCGTCCATCGGTGTAGTCCTTGTCTTTATAAGAGGGGATAACAACTGTGTAAATTTAGATCATTTCAGGTGTCTTGATTGCAATGGAGATTTAGATGCTGATGTTGGAGTGAACGGATATGCTTTTGTTTTTCTTTAGTATCTGTCTATATTTTTTCCTAGCTCAAAGAAAGGGATGTCGTATTTTAAAATTGAAGACTTTGTTTTAGTTATTCATTTTTCTTCTTATATTCTTCTTTGGTTATTATATTATAATTTTGTTAATATTATTCCTTTAATTATTAATACGCAGATTTTATTTTTTTCTGAGATATATCGATTGTTTTTTTCTAAAATAAGTGTTTTAGCAAGTTTAGTTCATTAAAAAGTCTATTATCACCAGGAATTAATATATTAGGAACTTTTAATACATTTATTGGCATGACTATATCTTTATTTATATTAAAATGTAACATTTCTCTTTTTATGAAAGAGGATGTATTTTTCGAAATTGTAGGACATGCATTTCGAGTCGTAATGTTTATTTTGTTTATCTCTGATTATTGGGACAGAATCGTCGTATTCAAACGTTTTTCCCATAATTATATTCACCTATTCTTTTCTTATTTACTGATTGCAGTAACATAACTTTTTTGGACGAGGATATATTTTAGAATTTCTAGGAAAAGGGTTTCAAGTTGTAACGCTATTTTCTTTTGCTATGGAAATGGTTCCACCTGTTTCCTTGAGATATATATTTCACAAAATTACATATAAATCACATAAATAAATTAATGTATAAAATTACATAAATAATTAAATGTATAAAATTAAATGAATAAATGTATGAAATTACATAAATTAAATATAGTTTTGGTATAAAGCAAGAGGTTGTCAGTCTAAATTGCCGCAAGTCGGGTAAATTATAATGATTCTCATGTGAAAACGTTTTGACGACAGTCAATGGCCGGCTACTCCTTGTATTTGAACACACCCTTATGCGACTTCGATTAGAAAATACCTATAATATATATCTTTCGAACCCAGTCATGTTGGGGAGAAAATACATCCACGTGTGTTGTAATAGCACCTAGTCGAGTTCTGGCCTTGTTAAAAATAACAAGCCCAGAACGCTGAAATATTGTGCCTTCTTGCTAGCATATCATCCGTTTCTTTAATTTAAGGCTTGGACTCAATCAAGGTAGAGTTTACAAGCACCTTCCAAAGGTGTGACGCA
Source organism: Acanthosepion lycidas (assembly GCA_963932145.1). Classification (NCBI taxonomy): domain Eukaryota; kingdom Metazoa; phylum Mollusca; class Cephalopoda; order Sepiida; family Sepiidae; genus Acanthosepion; species Acanthosepion lycidas. The sequence goes on from OZ010582.1 coordinate 26,963,014, forward strand.
TTAGGATTGCCTCCCCGGTCTGATAATATAGAGAAGTTCATTTGAACAGCTGTCTCTTTAATTATTAACCATTGTGAGATTCGAAACTAGTTTTTATACAAATTGTGCCACGCGACCAGGTGCAACCACCACAAATATGGATGTATTCTCTCCCCTACATAATTTACTAAGAAAGTATACTGTTTTTAAAATCAGACACATTCAACTGAAAAGATACATTGCGAAATCGGGCTCATGAAAAGAAATTTCCAATCTGCTATATTCTATAAATGAGTTCTAATTTGCCGAGTTATCGATTAGTTCAACGAAAAATGTCTATCATTGTTCTCAAACAAACATTTCTGATCACTTCCTTCCAACCGTTTCTGCCATCGACAGCTATAACTCGTTCTTCCTTTCTGATTCTAGTGCCGTCTATGAGTTGATCAACAAAGGTTATTTCTGGTCTTCCCCTTGATCTTGTCACATAATTTAGATCCATTGAGAAAGCTGACGCAGGCTTCCTGTTTACTTCTCCAGCAATTGCCACTAAACCCCAGCCGCCTTTCAAAGCCTGTGTCCGTAATCCTTGGAACGTTCCCATATATTTCTACATTAGGCATATATTGTTTCCAACTGACATTCAGTATTGATATCACTAGGCGAGTGGGGATAACATTTAACTTTTTGCAGTAATTTCTTAATACCCAACTAATTGACCAATATAAAAAGACTATTTTCATTGTTGACCAAAACTGTTGAAGATTCAGATTATTATTTTAATTTTTAACTTCCAAATGAATTCTTTTTTGATATTGCTGTTTTTTCGATTGCAAGCTATAAATATATATCTTTTGGGAAGTGTTCAGCAATCATTTCAATAACTATGTACATTTTCTCTAGTTTTGATGGATATAAAAACTAAATACCAAATCCTTATCCGAATATTAATCAACTGATTTTCTAGACAAAATATTGGCTATTATGAATGGAAATTAATGACATATGGCTTAAATATAAGAGAAAATTTAGTAATATTAATACATTAGAATTTCTAACAATTGGACAGAATGCCTTCCGGATATGAGGAATTGCTTACAAAGTTCGGATATGAGGGGTTATATCTAGATTAAAATAAGTCTACTAAAATCAGGTTTAACATTTATTTTCCAATTTTTATATTATACAAAATAAGCTAATGATGAGTGAAATATAACGGAATTGATTATAAATAAATAAATAATGTAATGTTAATGAAAATTCATTAAATTAATTATGCCATGTATGCAAAACAAATAATATGAGGAGGATATTTTAATCGCTGCTGCATGAAGTTTCTTTCACTTCAAATGTCATTCTCAACTTCTTCCGTATTTTGTTTTCCTTTTGTTCGTGAATTTTTTTAAACGAAATACACGTTGTTTTTTTGTTTTTTTTTAACTCAGCGTGCGTTATTGCAATCGTCATAGCTGAATGCTGGTTTTCTTTCCATAAAACTAATAACCATTTTTCAATAGCTTTTACAATTTCAGTTAAGGTTTCATCACAAACATATTTTTTTTTATTTTCTTGTTCATTGTGACAGTGTAAAAGCTGGATAATAGTTTCTTTGGAAGATTTTATATCATACAAAGTTGACTTTCCTATGTTGAACTCATCCATGAGTTATAATGAACGTTCATCAGCGTCACTCTGTTTAAGATTTCCACTTTTTGCGATAACTTCAAAGTTGTACTTTTCCTCTTATTCCCATCATCTTTTGAACCAATAAAATAGATTAGGGTGAAATAAGCATGAATAATTATCCAAAGTAAATTTCCTGAAAAACAGAAATTTCAAATTAGTTACTGTTGTGGTAGGATCCACCTAATTTGCATAGTGGAGTACCGACCATATAAATATGGTTGGTATCGGGAAGAGAGGGAAGGAATCAAGAGATTCCTCGGCGACTGTCGAACTCTCTGCATTAGCAGAGGGGAACCCGGACGAGGCTTTGCCGAAGGGCAAGGTTTCGTCCGGGGAGGTTGACAGGGCCTGAACCCGGCTAGGCGGGTTCAGAAAGGCCATATTTTTGGCCGAGCCTACGGGCTCGGAGATACCCACATTAAAACGGCCTTGTGCCACATTCGATCCTCGTGGGTGGATTGATAAATACAGGAATCAAGAGATTCTCTCGGCGACTGTCGGACTCTCTGCATTGGCCAATTATAATTATAAGCACGCACAAATAGAAGGCAAAAATGCGGATATGTATTACTTACTATCGTACGTATGAATAATAAAAATAATTTAAACTTGAAAGAAAATATAGTATCACTTTTTAAAACATGGACGTACACAAAATAATATTAATACGAAGGAATCCCTCATATCCGAAATCTCACATATCCGGACATGATTCTGATGTGTATATTTGAGCTATCTAGGTGATAGGTAACTGTTGAAACTTGACTAATGCATGGAATAATAATGCAACACAAAATGTATTGAAACAAGAAAGTGTACACAATATTTACATATAGTCTTTTGTATATTCCTGGGAAGACCGTTCCTGGAGAATGTGTTGACTGAGTCACAGTCGGGCAGAGTCTCTTGTTGAATCTCTTGATTCCTGTATTTATCAATCCACCCACGAGGATCGAATGTGGCACAAGGTCGTTTTAATGTGGGTATCCCCGAGCCCGGAGGCTCGGCCAAAAATATGGCCTTTCTGAACCCGCCTAGACGGGTTCAGGCCCTGTCAACCTCCTCGGACGAAACCCTGCCGCTCGGCAAAGCCCCGTCCGGGCTCGGGGATACCCACATTAAAACATTTTCCCGTTTCCCTGATAGCTGATTACTCCAACTGTTCAAATGTAATGTCAATCGACTTCTCCAGATGCCTTGATCTATCTCTTATCCTTCTCTTCATGCTGTCCTCAATCACTCATATTTGCTCTCGCTCCAACTCTCTATAACCCCTTGCGTGCTAGTGGCTTCTCGCCTTGCATGGGGTGAAACGCTTTCAAAAACAAAAACAAAAAAAAATTTGCACCACGGAAAAACAAAGAGCAAGAATCTGAATCTTCAGAGAAAACGCTACCACATCAATGATAGGTAGCTCGTTTGCCATCACAATCTCTCGAGCTTACCAAATCTTTTCGTCAGTGGTAGAGGTTGACGAGCTCCTGCTTCGTGCGTCACGCTTTTTCGGCTACTATAAACTTTTCGATCAATCCATATACACTTCTACGTCGTTGTATTGTGTTAAAAGCCTTCGATGAATTTCAGACCCTGACACACCGTCCGACCAGATAAATCGAATCACTGCCCTTTGTCTCTGCATGATGTATAACTGCTAGTGCAGCTCCTATATTTTCACTGTGATAGCAGCAAGAGAACTGGCGGGTTGAAGCTCAGACTTCGATCATTATAGAACTAACTATAAGAGTGCATGACTAGAAGGCAGTTTGACAAATTATGGAAAAAGTGCGGATAATGTTTGATTTAAACTTGTAGAACTGATTTTCCCTAGATTTGTACTTCATACATTCATGGACGCGATATCGCTCATTCTTTTATTCTGCTGTCTAATGTGAAGTACCATTCTTAATGAAGAGGGCGCCACCTTGTGTCCGAATGACTGCCTCTTGAATATTTGCAGAGTACACTCCTCCAGGATGTCCCTTTATTTTATTTTTGGTTGATTTTACCCACACATTATAGAGTTGGTTAGCGTGTATCCGCGCAGAATGTAAGATCGAGTATCTGGTTGTAAATTTCCGCCTATCTTGTCCGGTTCCCCTTTCGCACCAGTGCCGTCAGGAAACGCATGAATGCATCTCTTATTCTAATAGTTATGCATTCAATTTCATAGTAAAATATTTTCTTTAGCCTTGGGTAGTGACAAGATGGAAAACTCCGTATTCCAAATGAAGAAGGGAAAAGAAGTCCATGTCATTCTCTTACGCTAGAAGATATGGCGAAAAAATATTTTTGGTTACTTGATTTTTTACTGTCTTATCAATGTCTGTATGTTATTTAACCCTAGAACACTAACTATGGGTATATAGTACCCAGCGCAAATTTCCTTATTTCTAATTAGAATTTTCAGTACTTGATTTTCTTGTTTAAATAATGTTTTTCTGTTCCTATTAATGTTCACTCAAATTACAAAATTTGAAGGGCCTGCATGTAAAATGTTTCAAATAAAGATTTATATTTAATATTTTTTTTTTTTTTGATATTTTCAAAATCGGTTATGGTAACTTTAATTGATGGTCAGTCTTCTAGGGTTAATACCGAAATCTAAATATTTAGAGACAATTATATGGCTTCAACTAAATATATTTTGAATGCAATAGTTTTTGGTTTTTTTTAAGCATTGCCCCAAAGAGCAAGGCGTGGAGCCACTAGGATAGGATGCAGGGGGTTGCAGAAGATTTGGAGCAAGAGCAGATAGGAGTGATAGAAGAAAGTATGAGGGGAAGGATAGTGGGTAGATCAAGGTAACTGGAGATGTCGATTGACATTACATTTGAATTGTTGGGGATCATGGCTATCAGGGAAACAGTAATTGGGATGGGTGTTCCACAGGCGAGAGGAGTTAGGAATGAAGCTATTAGAGTAAAAGAGACGGCTACATTTAAAAGTTTCTACAGTGTAAGAGTGAGAGCGGGATGTCAGCCTCGTAGGGTGCTTGAATTCATGGAGACTGGCAACCAGTGAAAGTAGCTCATCGGAGCAATTACCATGAAAGTATTTGTAGAAGAGACAGAGAGAGGCGACGGCGCGTCTGTGAGATAGTGATTGCAGACTAGACGCCAAATCAGGGCCAATCACATTACATATCCGTCTCTGGATCTTGTCAAGAACTCCGAGGTAAACAGAAGGTGCTCCAGACCATATATGGCAGCAATACTCCATGCAAGGACGAATAGTTAGAGATAAAGTGTATTGCTGGTCATTTTACTCTTAAATGTATTGTTGGTAATTCGACTATAGAATGTATTTTTGGTTATATTTTTATATAAAAAATTTTGCTGAAATTTTCACAATAAAAATGTATTCTTAGACTTTTATAGATATTTGTTTTTGTTTTAGTGGTACACTACCTCCCCAGAGCTGGACCCTAATACGCTCCTACGTACGACACTGAATGATAATGGAATTCTGGAAAACCATGACAATCTATATTACGTAAAACATATTTAAAAAAGAGATTATGCTTTTGTTCAGTCATTTCTTGATTTCTTTTAATACGCTTAGCGGATTTTTTTTTCTTTTAAATGAGAATAATGAGTTGAATACATACTATGAAATCCAATGTACTTCGTGCATTCAATGTATTGTATCCGAATACTCCCCAGGACAATAAATGATGAATGTTAAAAGATGAGGCAAATGGAAACCAAGCAAAAATTTTCAGGGAAAAAAAAAACAACAAACACACGTTTATTTGAGCAAAACATTTCAAACAAACAGGCTGACCTCCTACAGTGCGGAAGAGAATCAGGTCAATCCATGGCTAATCTTATAATCCAGATATCTCCATATGGTCGCTACATGGAATATATATTTTTTGTGTGAATTAGGTTTTAAGATTAATCAATTAACTTACATCATACGAACGCCCGCAGACTCTCTTCTCTTGGTAAACCGGTATCTCCCGAATTTTGAATATTTTATATTATGAGTTCGACTTGGCTAACCAAGTAACGTGTTAATATAATATAACTACACTAGCTTAAGAAGTAAATATCTTTAAATTCATCTAAATGAAAATTAACAAAAATTACTAAGATATTTATTTTTTATTATTCGGTCGAGCTAGCTTGGAAATTCAAGAGTCTATCATGCAAATCAACAATTTCGGAAGCTCATTAAGGCAGGGTTCTGTATTGCTGGTTGACGGGCGATCAATCCATCTTGTGCCCTGGTTAATTATACAGTCTGTAGCTCTATATTCCAAAAAGCTATCTCATTTAGCTACACAACAGTAATGACGAAATAGTATATATATATATATTAGGTTGGTGCAAAAATAATGACGTAATAATGTCGTTTTTTGACTTATTTTTAACGTTAAAAAACGACATTATTACGTCATTATTTTTGCACCAACCTAATACATATATATATATATATATATATATATATATATATATATATATATATATATATATATATACATATATATATATATATATATATATATATATATATATATATATGGTGTTGCAGCAAAATCCGACACTTGACAAAAAGAAAACGAAAGAGGCAATAAAAACAAAAGTTGTATATGCAGAGACCCGACAGTTTATTTAGCAACTGTTAGAGTTACACACTACATTACGACGCCGGTGACGACCATCTCAAAGCGGGCGCGAAATTAATCACACGCTTTGGCGACCATGTCCTCGCCCATAGCGGCGAGCGCCTCCACGATAACAGCCTTCAGAGAGTCAACCGGGTTGTGGATGTGCTTGTTGGTCTTGGCGTCGATTACGCCTCAGAAGAAATAGTGCCAGTTGGGTGAGGAGGGCGTCCACCAAATCGGCGAACAATGGTGAGGAACACTGTTGAGCAGACATGCCTGTGTCGTCTTTGCCTTGTGTGCAAGATCGGAGTCCTGCTGGAAAACGTAGGGGTGTCCGGTGGCGATCTCGTCCCTCCAGGGCTTCACCTCTCTCTTCGGCACCACCTGGTAGATCGCAGCGGTGACTCCCAAGCTCTTTTGAAAGAAGAACGGAGGCATGACGTCCCGCTCGCTGTAGATGACGCCAAGGGCCATGACAGAGGAGGTAAACTTTGTATACTTCACGACGGGAAATTCCTCGATGTCATTGCAGATCCACCTGTCATTCTGCCTGCTGCTCGTCTGGTCCTGGATGAAATCATTTTCATCAACCTCAGCATCTCGGCGGACCCGTGCTTGAGCTCGTTTAGCAAAGCCGCAGCCATGACATCCCTCGACTCCTTGGAGGCATTCGTGATGAGCATGCGGTAAGATTTGCGGTAGGAGAAGTAACTAATGTCCTTGTTGATCGTTCGGCAGATCGTCGAGAGAGCCCATGTCAGCGGCGATCTTGGCGTAGATTTCGGATTTTGCTGCAACACCCAGTGTATATATATATATATATATATATATATATATATATATATATATATATATATATATATATATATAATCAAATATAAATTCATGAACTGAATATATGGTTGTGATCGACATTTTTAGAAGCTTATTTGTTTCTAGAAACACCTGGCGAAAATAAAACTTTGTGACTATAACAATTAAGACCAGGTCAATAATACGCGTATAGAAGTTTATAATAACGATTATCCCTCCCCTGAAAAAATAGATTAACTTATGCATACCTGTTTCTTTTTTCGATATTGTTTAAGATATCTTTCTTGAGCAATGTCCCTTCAGGACATTGGTGAATATAGCTCTCCATAACTTCGTCCATATTGGCTATGAAATTGTAGCACTTTAACACACTTCTTGGAACTTCCCATGCAGCACACTTAATAATTTCCTTAATTGTATTGCTCGGAGTTTCCCTCCGATTCTCTTGCAATCAGTATGAACTTTAAAAATGAACATTGTCAGGACTTCTTTATTTGTTTTCTCATTCTGATTGTAAATATATATTGCCTGTTTTTTTTATTAAAAACAATACCGATGCCATCCTCTCTTTCACTTTTCACTGTAAGTATTTGTCAGTAGAAATATATCATTGTCGGGTTTTTCATCTATAAGGATATTGTTGCGAATATATTTCCTATAATTTAATAATTTCTTTCGATTATGAAAGATATTCGCTATTTCTACGCATGTTTCTGTGCTATATATCAATCGTCTGTTAATATAATAGATAGCTAGTTATACCTCTGTTACATTTTTTATTTAATTTGATGTAATCTTAATCTTATGCGGACAGTCTTTCTGACATTCGGTTATGCTGTATTGTTAGTATTAATAGTTAATTATTTCTTCTAGATTTTTGTAATTTCTGGTTTACTGCAATGTCTACGCGATTAATATGTCTTCCATTCAAAATCATCTGCTCCTCTCATTTTCGTAAGAAAACTTTTCTGCCGATAATAAATTTTGATTGGTGTTCTAGTTCTCTTAGTATAGTATCTCCGATAAATTATATTTAAAAGTGGCAGATTAGCAAGGTTGACTTATTAGAAAGCGAATGAAATCATACATAATTGATTCTGGACATTTTGAAATGAAGAACTCTCGTTATATTTTGACTTTATATTCTACAAAACACTTATCTTCGTTCTTATAATCACAGAGCTACCAGATTTCATCAGACGTCTGTCGTCTTAGTCGAAAAACGCCTGAGGGTTTCGAATTCCCTTGTTTTCATTCAGATTCACATGTTTAAATATATCTGGTTTCAGTTAATATTCTGTTGATTCTATCTTTTGCGTTGTTTTCCATTCATTTACTGAATTACCATGTATTACATTTCTGTCTACCCCTCTCGATTGAAATGAAAATTGACATACTACCTGGCGTAATGTGTAATAATAGAATCGATAGATACTTAAGTAGATTTCATGCTAATCTTAAGAATAAAGAAGGCAAGAGAAAACTACTCAGGTCCTGATCATCAAAGATGTTTCTTTTTTATTTGTGAACTGCCATTCCTTCTTGGGAAAATAAAGGAATGGTCTCTCGTCGCCTTCTTCAGGGTTTGGATTTTTATTTCTATTATACTGGTTTCCAGCCATGGCGATAGAGACTAATTTCTGAGTGGTGAAAAGAAGAGATGGTTTACTTTTTGCTGGAAATTGTTTTGCAAAATAAATTAAACGTATTAATATACAATTAATGGTAACTGATGAAAGCAGTAAATTTCACAAGTAATTGACGCTTATATGCTCTTCTCCAACACCGCCGGCTTGAATATGTACACGGTATGCCGGATGGCAGGATTCCGAGGGTCCTTCTGTACGGGGAAGTGGTCACCGGCAAGAGGGCACGAGGGTGACATTATCTTTGATTCAAGGATGTCAGCAAAAGGTATATGAAGGCGATGGCATGGACATCAAGACGTTGTAAGAAGTCGTCAATGATCGCTCGCGCTGGAGACGCGATTTACACTGAGAGCTAGCTCGTGAATATGAGAAACAAAGGCTTGAAGCGGGCTTGGCGGAAGGAAAACAACAAGGTGACATCGTGGGTGAGTGTATTCACATGAATTCATTGCAATTGAGACTGTCACTCTCATGTGGGCTTGTACAATCATGACAGATGCTGTGTCACCATCAACAGCTGAGACATAACTCTTTAGGCGCCGATCCAATGTTCCTAGATGCCGACAGATTCTATACAAAAGAGGCTAATATATATTTAATTGGTAAATACTTTTCGTAGTTCGACCTTTTTGAACATATTTTAAAATAAAGGAACTATATGCCATGTTGAAATCAATCACAGTACTTTAGTCAAATAAACAATACAGGCATATATATTTTAGGTAAAAGAGGTTTCAAGAAATTATACTCTCCTATTTTTGAAATCCAATCTAAAAGGTTTCACCGTAAATTTAATACTATTTTTTATTCCGACAGCGTACATATAGAACAGATGGTTTCGACAAAACTATATTTCCATTAAAGTATTTATACAAAATGCAGAATAATATTTTAATAAAATACGTTGCGGTTTCTGGTGAATAATTTTCTGATCGTAGCTTTTCATCTCATGAGTAGATTTGAAACAATGAATTCATTACTCTTGACTATATGCAAAATTTGTTTAAAACTTTGGTTTACAAAAATCAACCTATACACGAGTGTTCTGGCCTTAGTTTCATCCTTATGTTCGGTGGAAGTGCATATTTTTATTGTATCGTTTTCTCAACCATAACCAATGAGAGCTTATAAATTTTATAACATGGCGATTCGATATAGCCTCACTTTCCAGAGCAAATCTGTTTTAAATCTCTATTGAATTTCGATTTCTACGACTCACTTTCAGGAATTGCTATTTGTATTCGTATCTTCGAGCTGAACCAAAACTAAAAACAATAATTTCCTGGGCGAATGCCTGCTTAATAGTTTAGAAAACAATTCTTGGAAATTGAATTTCTCTCCATAATTTTTTAAACATCATGGAGTGAAATTCGCATAATGTTTCGTGAAAGTTAATATTTCAAAAATAAAGGGTGTGATGTAAATACCTACCGCATACACCTGCCAGAAATACCTCTCACATATTATAAGACATTCGCTAGATGAAGACACCATATCCACTGATGTCTTAGCATTACGTGGAAGGTATATTTAAGAGATATTTCTTCAACATCCCGCATTTACTTGAAAATAAGCAAGATATATATAAATGAACGTCTTTGTGCAATGAATACTTTTGGGAAAAGTAAATAAAAGATGCGCCATCAAAGAACAAATTTATTTTAGATAAACTACAAAAGTAGTGATTAAATTTCAGTTTTATTTGTTTTTATTACAACGATTTTAATTAAGATACTTAATTCACAGTAAAGTACAAATGACGTGTGTATCTAGAATATAGTTTTAATAAATTTATTGTTTTTTGGCAAAGACCATTAATTTCCTGTATTCTTATTTCGGCTTGGATATATATCTACAAACATTAATTGAATTTTGCCAACTACGATGTATTTGGAAAATGAGACTGTCCAGCAGCAGAGCCTGACTGAAAGCAGACGACACCAAAATATTAGTCAATGTTGAGTAAATCAGAGATCTGGAATTCATGTCACGCGTCTTCGAAAGCGGCCATTGAGATGTTATAACGGACTTCACCAATTTATAAGAATTAAATGATGGCACAGGCTTACGGGTAAATCCGGTTGAAACACAGATTCCCGCCCATCATCAATGTCAAGCCTGGTTGTTACCTAGAGAGTAGAGAAATACGAGGGGAAGTACGCTTGAAAGTGTGGGTAGTGTAATGGATGAAGGATAATGGGAATTTGGAGAGAAGGGTTCGAATTCCTACCTGAATTATTCACTTATGCGAAAATACCCTGGGGTTATGAATCGAATAGCGACATGATCAATCAAGTCTCTGATATCCAACCCTGCCAACGCGCATTAGGCAACGGCAGTAGAGTAATGGCACATTAATTACCACAATCTGTAGAAAGATTGCGTACACATTTTGTGAAAAATCATTGAATATAAACGAAACTGAGCGTAGTTTAAATGGCTGGGAACTAAATAAGATGTTCATCAGTTAATATTCTTGGACCTAAATTATTGGAAATTATAAAAAGGTTAGCAACACAGAGAAGACGTCAGAAATTAAGAAAAAGGTTGATCCATAAATAAATAAAATAGTTGTGAAGAAGTAGCCAGAAGTGTTAGTTTGAGGACGATTAGGTAATACATGAATGCTGAGTATGAAATATAGTTACTTTATCTTCAAAGTTTTGTTCCTGATTTAGATTCTTTCTCATGGAAAAAGGCTACGTCGATATTGTAATGGTAAAATTAGTCATTTTCATACTGGAAAGAAGAAAGATTACACTTAGTGCTGATGTCCGTTCGAATTTATAAAATCTATTGCTTAAAATATATTTTGAGAAAATTAGTCAAATTTAATGAAATAATTGTCATATCTCCTTTATACTGGGTCTCAAACTCACACACAACCTCGAACTTTTATACTCTATTTAAACTTTTCGGACTATTGTCCTCATCTTTGTAGCCATATTTATTACTACGTTTCGGCCGTTGTACGCTCGAGCCTTCTTCAGGTGGTTGGAAGTTCGAACTGAACCCTTTATTTCGCTCACTGGGGTAGACTGTTCTAGTTCCACGGGCATGGTTTTAATGGATGTCAAGTTATCAGTTTTCCCCTGTTAATTCCCCTCCCCGAGTTCTCCACTGCCTTAAACGTGTATTGAACTCACACTGTTTGGGGCCTGTCACTGGATCTAACCAACGTCTTTATCCACTGTGCTATGTGACTTTGATAAATAAATAGTGTACATAATACCTCATCTCAGAAATATAGATAGATACGGTAGAACTTTTATATACAATCCATCGCTAAAGATCCCCGTACCGTCTCAGTAAATAGCTGATTCCTTGCGCTATCTATGTACTTTATTATAAGGTTAAATTCCTACAAAAACTATCTGTAGGTTCCGCATTACATTGACTCATATGTAAATTCACTTTTGAGGAACTATCTGTAATGGCGAATATATCAGAATATCTACTGCTCGTAAGTGGTAGTACACTAACACAACATAGTTTTCAAACAGCAGCCGTAACATACACAGAGAATTAAATAATACATGTGTTAATCTCACCAATGGATCTGAAAGTTGGCTGAAATGTTCAAAAGTTGACTATAAACTAGGTGCAATCTAGAATGCATTCATCTCAACTCTTCTTAATAACCGCATTGCTTCTTTCCAGATAAAGTGACATCATACTTCTCAAGGAAGACTGTTTATCCTGTTGTTTAAAAGTAAACAGCAATGGCGTCATCATGAGCATCAAGGCTTTATTTTTCATGTTGGGGAATAGATCATAGTTAAACAAAGAAAATAGGAAGGGTGATCACCCAGTGCAAAACCTCAGTCTCGTACAACTGTCATTGAAACCAAGTATGTGTGTGCTGAAAAATTGTCCTTTCGTTAGTTTTACTAGGCGTTTGGTCTTGTTAGACTTTCGTAACTACCACAGAAATTTGGTAGGTTACTCTCTGTTGATTGTGTGTGCCTGTTGAAGATAGTTAACTACCATAATTTCTTTTGTAAATTTAAAGAAAATGAGGATATTTATCTTCCTTTTGGCTTCTTGAACCAGATGAGGTAGAGTGTTTCAACTGCATGGAACTTCTCTTTGTCTTTACCTCAAAGTGATGAAACGAACGCTCCTCTGGAGTTAGGTAACGTTCAAGCAAACCAGTTGTAATTTTTAATAGATTTGAGCCCAGGCAAGACAGTGAAACCACTCAGACAAATGACATTACTGGTTGTGGAAGAAAAGAAAGATTACTAATGAGCAGAAACAAAAAGAGTAATCAGGAGGACAGTAGACTGACATTGCTTTTAAATTTTTTAAGATAAATTTTGGCTGGAAAGCATAGAGCCGAACGGAGCTCTACAAGCGGGAAGTGCAAGAAAAGAAACTGTTAGCATAGAATTTATGGTTACATCTTGCGAACTCAACTGTAATTTGATGATATCTTTACGCCAGTCTTAAATTCTTGAGGTCTAGGTGCTATATCAAAGAGCTCATCAGAACAATTGCTATGAAATAATTTATAGAAAATACACAATCTTACGTTGATAGGAAAATGACTGAAGCCGAGCCACCAGATCAGCAGCAATAATATAACTGATTCTTTGAATTTTATCAACGTCAGATTTTCTTATGATGTGATCAGCCAGTTCGCTTTTGATCAGAAAACGTATCACCCACCGATCAGAGACCTTCGTCAAGTCAAGTTTGTTGTTCAGAATTTTCTCAACTCGCTCACGGGCTGTGCTAATAACATTAGATATTTGTTTTATAATCAATCGCCTGCCATTCATCACTATGTGATAAAGATGTTCAATGTTTTCTTTTTGATGACAGATTCAGGACGTCCAGACCTTCGATCAATTTCAAAACTCTCCTTCCCTCTACAAAATTAAGCTTCCTACATATTGCACTGTGGATAAAGCTAGAGCATAATCCCTTAATGTAACAACCCCGTCAGCATGAATGACTTTGGTGTCGATACCTGCACATATTTGATAACACCTCAATGCAAAATTTTCTCTATTTTCCAGAGAAATATCTCTTAGTCACATTATAAATCTTCATGGAACAGTCAGATATCAGTTGATCTGTAATTAAACAGTTATTAATAGGAAGAGATGAAATTAATACATGCAAGATGCAAGATTTCATTCCTTCAAGGTCATCCTATGAACTTTTCAGCTCACCCTCGGGGCGACTAGAAGTTCATTTACGTCATATAATATCATAGTATCTGTCTATATTTGTGAGATAAGGTATTATGTACAATATTTACATTGTTTGAACTATCCTCCTCATCTATGTTGCCATATTTATCACGAATTCTTCAAGTGGTTCGAATGTCAAACTGAACCCTTTATTTCGATCGCTGGGGTAGAGTGTTCATGTCTAATGGATGTCAGTTATCTCAAATTTCTCCACCGCCTTGAACAGGTATTAACAACTACCCTGGGCACATAGCAGCATCTCAAATAAACTGGGATAGGCCGATAAAAGACGAGGAAATCCACAATCTGAAAACAGTCTGCTTGCATTATGTGAAGGGGTTATCAAAGAAAATACAAAGGATCTGCGGTCCATATAACATCAGAAAAACCTTCAAAAGTGGGACGACACTTCCCAGATACCTCTCCCGAGTAATCCCCCTCCCATGCAGCTGCGGAAAGAAATATAAAGGGGAGACATACCGTTACCTTAAAGTAAGTCTTCAAGAACAACAAAAATCATTAAGAGTAGGGGAGTGGAAAAATCAGGCGTGGTTGACCACATATGGAGAGAAAAGGGAGATCACCGCCATCTGTGGGATCAGGTTGAAATCATAGACCAAGAACATCTTTGGAAAATTCGGAAACTTAAGAATCAGCACACATGCTACGTCATAAATATTACCTGAGCCGACCAGGCATCGAAAGGAATACAATATGGGAACCAGTAATAAGGAGTACCAGAGAAAATGATCTCTGTTAAAAAAAATGAAATGATAACAGCAAATATTGCAATATGAGCACTCGTAAGAAAATGTTTGCTGAAGAAATCCCAGAAATTCCTACACAGATGTCCTCATGGACACAAGGCACAGTGAAAAAAGGCGTTAGTTAGATCCAGTGACAGAACCCAAAGAGTGTGAGAACTTAGAGATAACTGATAACTCACATCCATTAGACATGTCACGTGGAACTAGCGAGCGAAATAAAAGTTTCAGTTCGACATTACTACCACTTGAAGAAGGCCGCGGCGTACAACGGCCGAAACGTTGTGATAAATAAGGTAACAAAGATGAGGATGATAATCCGAATTATGTAAACAGAACATCATAGTAATTAAGAAATGCATTAACAGTGTGGATACATCTAACAAGATTTGTAAAGTTTATAGTCAACGAGCCATAACTAACTGGCAATTACGAACTTGGTTTACAATCATTCTTTCTGAAGAAACGTCATTGGAAATTGAAGGCAGACTAGGGCGCTCATCTCTAAAATCATTACTGGAAAGCACTCACCGAAATGTACTTGGAAATTTGCAAAGATTTGTAAATTTACTAAATGCTGACATTTATAAAATAAAGGGTATGAGAATGCTGAAGGTTTCGTCTTCACAATTTTTTTGCAAAACGAACAAAACGCACCGTGCATAAACACAAATGAAAATTATCTATGATTTACACCAATAAAAGCAAACAGAACAAAAAGAAGATATTTTAATATACTCTAATGTAGATATCTATTTCGCCGTTAATGGGCACGTGACAGAGTGGTTAGAACGTTCGCATTCTGAGCATGAGGCTAGGGTTCGAATCTCACCATTTGTCAGGAGGGAAACTTCCAGATGTTATCAGACTGGAGCGAAATTGCATGAAAACCATACCACGGGTGGACACAAGACTTGTGAGTGAAATTCGATAGACGGAACCCTTGTCTGCCTTCGTTAGTTGTTGTGGCCGAGGGCTTGAGAGTGCTTGACTTGTACAAATTGCTGATCACGCTAGATAACACGTGCGCCTTAGCAAGCGGCTGCAATATGCATTGGCTAGCCGCCCTACTAGAATGGTATCCTCGAATACTGGCGCCATATATATATATATATATATATATATATATATTTAAAGAAATAAAGTCTTAAGATGTGCTATATTTATGGGATGAAGTGCTCAATATCAGAGATAAAGCGTTGTGTAAATATAAAAGTGAACACAGACGTCAAGACTTAGAGGCGACAGTTTGTTTCATGTTAGATGCAATTGTCAGGCCTGACGATTGCATCTAGCATGAAGGAGACTGTCGCCTCTAAGTGTTGACTTCTATGTTCACTTATATATATATATATATATATATATATATATATATATATATATATATATATATATATATATATATATATATATTGTTGTGGTAGGATCCACCTAATTTGCATAGTGGAGTACCGACCATATAAATATGGTTGGTACCGGGGAGGAATCGAAGAGATCCAACTTCCCAGGAATAGACAAAATGCCATATGTAAATATTGTGTACACTTTCTTGTTTCAATACATTTTGTTCTAAGTACATTTTGTGTTGCATTATTATTCCATGCATTAGTCAAGTTTCAACAGATATATATATATATATATATATATATATATATATATATATATATATATATATATATATATATATATTACCGTTATATGAGATCATATGACAAATTTAGTGAAGGCAGTTTACCATAATACCTTCCTCCTTTTGTTAACACAAAAAGAAACGATTCGTGATCAATACTTTATTTATATTTATATAAATAAATAAAAGCATATTATGAATATTTCTGCGCGTTCTATTATTTTCCGGCTTCCATTCCTCATATAAGCTTTTTTATAAATGTGCCTCTGCTGTTTAACTTCCGTCTCCGAGATTCAATTATGAGTAACTATTGACGCAAAGGCACGGTGTTTGATGCCTTTTCGTTAGACTCAGTTTAAACTTATTATAAACTTCATTGGAATAAGTGATATATACTGGTGAACACACACGGAGGCACAGCACAGCACACAGTATATTTGGTTTTATCTAACCTAATAAAATATTCATTAAAAATAGGTCATTTCACATATTTTGTATTGTATCAGCAACATAGGAACATCGATCTGAAAGCAAGTGAAATTTTCATCGGCATAATTATCTCTCTTCCTCTTCATATTGCACATAGCGACGATTTCCTTCATTTCAAGAGAAACACAAATTTATATAAATAAAAATTTGCCTGATTAATCAAAATTGTATTGTATATTTTTCAATACCGACAGATTTTCATCTACAGCTTATTAAAGAGAATAAAAGACGTTTAACTGTACTACAAAATACAAAGAGTTTAATAATTATCTGTCTGATGGCGTCTGTCGGCGTTTTCTCATCGAACAACAACAACGTACCCACCAGGCCCCTCTCACACTTACACAAATCGCATAACTATAGAACTGTCTGCTGTCACGGGTATAAACATGTACGTTGTTGGGCAATGTTAAAAAAGGCAAATAATCAGACAAACCTAGAAAAAGATTAGCATTTTTTTTCTGAAATATCTTGACAGGAGATTAAGTCGTCTTGTCTTCGATTTAGTCTTGTCGAATTTAATTGTCTCCATTGTTTACATTGTGGATGGAGAATATGTTAGCTCAGCTTTAGAAAATGTTAGTTGCCCTTGCTTTCAAAAGGAAATAATCATGGCTCTCAATGTTCAATAGGGGAATGTTTGACTATTTACATTATTTAACGTTGTAATAAATATGGAGACAAAGATGAGGACAATAGTCCGAATAATATAAATAGTGTACATAATACCTCATCTCAGAAATATAGACAGATACTGGGCGAATGTTTGAATCCTCCATCGATTCTCAGAAGCCCTATTCATCCCCAGATGTAATTAAATTTATTACAAATATTTGAAGTACTTCTCATTCTACGATAACTTTTCGGCTGTTGTTTTCTAAATCCATCTTCAGACATACAGTCCATAAGCAAAATCAATTTCTGGTAACAAGTCGGTGGTTAATTTAAATAACATTTCCGCATATCTACTTTAGAGCTAACAGGTTCGGGTAATTGTGGTGAACAATTACGTAGAAGCAAGCGAATCAGAGTGGGTTGCATCTAGTTCAAAGGAAAATAAGTTCCTTACCTCAATACAGGACACATGGCAACGGCTTTTTGTTCCTTGAAAATATCATGAATCTCCCCTCCCCACTTGGGGATTATTCCAGAAGTGTATATTCTGTAACGTTGGCTTTTGTATAGCTTAGTGTGGTTCGACAAATCGCAACTTGCGTGCTGATTGGTCCGACTGAAGGATGCTATTTGATTGGGTAACTGAGGACAAAGCGAAGAACGCTTATTGGTGAGTCGGCCGGGGTGTTGGTATGATAAAAGAGGGCTGAAGCAGTGAGAAGCAGAGGGTTTTGTTTTTACGTTGGTGTCGTGTGCGGGAATTGAAGAACGCCGGATTGAAAAAAAAAGTATTTGGTATTTGCGATGTCAGAGGTGTTCATACCAATTTCTTTCAGTTTCCTTCCAGTAAAAGCTGAAGATTTTCCAGTGCAGATATTGGTCCACTCTGTTATTCCGGGTTTTGTAATCAGTGGGTTCCAAAACCTTGCAACAAGATGATCAATTTTTTCTGAATGTTAATCTCAGATTCTACATTTTGGTCTAACACAATTTTTCAGTATGTGTGCTTGGTAATTTATAGTTAGCAAGCATTGGTCATATGCAGGAAGAATAAAACCTTCGGTTTCAGATTTTAACCCTGCACTACGTAGCCACTGATGAGTAGGGAATTTTTCTAAATAAGCTTGTTTGGTACGGGCAGAATATTGAGCGTGAAGTGGTTTATTTTGCTATCGTTTATTTTCTTCGTTTTCTTCTTTTTTTATTGTCTACTGATTAATTATGGCTATTGTCTTTAGATAGTTGATAATTGAAGAAAGTGGTGTGTTCAAGGGAGATAATTTTGTCATAATATAAATCAACCAATGGGATAGAAATTTCAGTAAATCTCAGTGTGTAATGATCATATAAAAATATTTATGATGCAAATTACAAGTTAATGTCATTTGTAGATTGCAAACATTTTTATATAACATATGTTATCGTTGAAGCTAATTTCTACATTTCCTATCAAGAAAAAAAAAATTTAACAGTTTTGTCAAACTTTCTTTATGTGGTGATTTTCTAAGCCTAGTTTAGATCTGTGGCCCAAGCCCAAAACTCTGGAGTAACCAGAGACGATCAAACTCAATACTCAGTCATAATTCATCTAACGAGACAAGTTTACTATTAGGTTGGTGCAAAAATAATGACGTAATAATATCGTTTTTGACGTTAAAAATACGACATTATTACGTCATTATTTTTGCACCAAACTAATAAATAGACAATTTTATCCATAATTATTTCAAATGCTATCCATTTTAATTTTTGCTGCAGCTGGAAGTCTTCAAGCCTTGTAGTTTATTGGTAAAGTTATTTTTTTTCTGATTCTATAGCGTTCGTCTGTATGATCTAAAATACTTAATGTCATCGAATTTATTCGCTTTCAAATATTTTCGTAGTTTATTTGAGAAACTGGTTGTATATCGCTGAGAGTTTACACATTTCTGATTACCATGCTTCATATTCACTTGAAAGTCTAGTAGGTTAAGGAAATATCTTGCCGGAAAAAAAAAAAAAAAAAAAAAAAAACTCCAAGGAAACTGTGAGGAACATTAATAAAATAATTCATTTATCATCATAATATTATAAATAATAATTCATTTCTTAGATTTTTTTTTTTAGTAGAATTTGAATATTCTGATTTTCCCAGATCACAAAGCAATGGATAAAAATGTCTTTTTATAATACTTACCAAATCTCACCGTAGTCATAGGTATAAAGTGTTAGGTTGGTGCAAAAATAATGTCGTTTTCTCACACATAGTAACATATGAGAAAACGACATTATTTTTTAACCGACCTAACATTTCTTCTTCACATATATTAGTCTTTTAAAGAGAATTGAACATGAGAAAATAAAGAAAAATATATATTAATATCATTTCGTTAAGCGTTCGTAGACGAGTAAAAAATAATTATATTTGAAAGAAATTTGATCAAAGAAAAGGAGACAATAATCCTGTTAAAAGTAAAAAAAAAATGTAAGCATCATTAAGTTAGTAGTGGGTAGTGTAATTTTTGTAATTTAATAGAGGGGGTTGAGAGCGGTAGTTAAACAGACAATAGAAACTATTTACTTAAAAAATTAAACATTTAAGTTAATAACAAATTTTTTTTTCAGACATCGAATTTTCTATCAAACATTGTAAACTATCTTTTACATAATTTTGTTAAAACAAAATTATAACAACTCCATCTCTCTTTCCCCCCCTATCTCTCTCTTTACCATAAGACTCACTTGTATACATTTTCTACAATTCATTTCCGTTTTATTAACCATCTAAAGAGGTCAAGGTTCTGTCACTCCTCCTACTCCAATATAAAACATGCTTAAGAGAGATATAAAATTAACCCCTCCCTATACTTTATAGTGTCTGTTTAACTACCACTCTCAACCCCCTCTATTAAATTACAAAAATTACACTACCCACCAATTTCTAATCCCATTTTTTTCTCAATTCGTTGTTGGAAGTTTTACCTGATGATCCTTAAAAAAGGATTTAGGTGAAATAAATTATCGTAATGGTACATTAAAGTGGTTTGTTTTTCATTATATATATATATATATATATATATATATATATATATATATATATATATATATATATATATATATAAAGTGAACATAGAAGTCAAAACTTAGAGGCGACAGTCTGTTTCATGCTAGATGCAATCGTCGATGAACGTTATGATCATACATATGCTATTAGAACCTCTAAGGGATTATATTCGCATAATATCAATATGATGTAGCTTTTAGATACAGTTACAATATAATAGTATATTACATCTAGTCTTGGCATCATTCGTAAAAGATACGGGTATAAATGAATCTCTGAAACATTCTAGAATGACGCTAATATTTTCTTGCTCAGTCTGATAAAATTAGATTTATAAAAATGACAATTGAATGTCTATAAATATTTTCAATTTATGACAGGTTCTCTCCAAATGTCGATAGATACTCAAACTAGAAAAACGTAATAAAAAATACAGAACTTTTTTTTATAAATTTTTGTTTTAATACTCACAGGTAAACACACAATCACATATTACATTGCTTTACTTTGAGGATGCAATAATTCATTTAAACAAATTGTATTAATTTCAACCGATCATGTTCTTCTGGTTAATGTTTGATTTTTTAATCCTTCCAATGCTCTTATAATTTGTCACCCATCCATATCAAGCTTTTCTAAGTTTGTTTTTCATAGTTTATTTTTAGTATTTTACTAGCAGCCATACCCAGCTCGAAAAGGCGTTTAATTTGAAGGGAACAAAAACAATATCATGTTTAGATGTAAAAGAGTAATATCTTCTTCAATTACTTTAATATTTTCATTAAAAAATCATTTTAAATTAATGCAGTTATTGATATAATAGAAGTAGTCTGTATTTATGCAATCGAAGTTAGACGAGGACATGAAGGGGGTAAAACAGGCAACATGAAGGCGCACTTCAGACTACAATTATTTTGAAGTTTTGGAAATTCAATTTGTCAATGTGATACCAGGTTTGTAAAATAGGATATATTTATTAAGCAAAAGTTAATTTTGATGAAATCTGTTTGAAAGATAGACGAAAAGTAAAAAAAAAACTGTAAAAATTGCCATTTTTCGCTATTTCCGCGGATTTTCATTATATGCGTGGACTCATTTATAAAGTTAAATGACTGTTAAACCATCAAACTAATATTGGTTACAACTGAGTAAAGTTTGTATTAGATTGGCTGAAAATTGAGTTTTTAGTTTAAAATTTGTGTTGAAATCGATTTGTGCTGAAATCGATTTTTCGTTTTTCGTGGCTTTTCGCTAAACATAGTGGCGTATAAATATCTTTGAGCTCGTCATGATGTAACTAACCTACATACTGAGTTTGAAAGAAATGGGAGAAAAAAGTTGAATTTATTGATATGATAGTCTATGTTGATTATTGATTTTTTACAAGTATCGATATTATACGTTAATAACATACCTCTTACTTTGTACAATGTAAGTGCCAAGTTTGGTCAAAATAGGTTGGTTGGATCTCGAGTGAAAATGTATCATACAGTCAGACAGACAAGCAGACAGACATCATCTGTATATATATATAAAACCCTCGAATTTTTGATTTACCAATAATCAAATCAATCTTGAGGAAAAAAAAAGGTTTTAAAAAAAGAAAGAGCTACAAACATGAAATTCTGTCGAAAAAAATCGCACAGATGCAGGTTTGAAGCCCAAAGAAAAAAACCCGATACAAGTAAACAACTAACAAAAGAGCTCAATACAACCGTAGAGCAGACCTTGATACACCTAGTGAGCCAGACAAACCTACCTAGGTTTCACCTAAACGGATCGTCAGGGAAGGCCGGCTAAAAAAGCAAAGAGAAACGCATATTTATAGGCGATAGCTAAAATTATACCACGTGACTAAAGAACCACAAACACCTGAGTGGGTATATATAGTTACTCTCTCTGTCATTATCAGCAATTAATGTTGTCACTATCAAAAAAAAATTTTTATTTACATTCTCGAAATGCTTATTGTATAAAGGATGAATATACATTAAATGAAATACCATTCACCACAACATTTATAATTCGTATAAATTATCAAAAAGCCTATAAACGCATTTATACTATGTATAAAATATTTGATATATATATATATATATATATATATATATATATATGTTTCAAGAGTTGCAACGTTCTGTGAAATTATAAAGACCTACAAAACAATCTGGAATTTTCCTTGTAGGGTCAGGACGATTGAGAGCTCTTTTTTTAGTGCTCTCAAGAAATAAAAATTGTTACCTATGTGATTTTAATGTTTGGTATACTTTAATTATTAATAATAATAATAATAATATATATATATATATATATATATATATATATATATATATATATATATATATATATATATATATTCATGCAACTGAATATATATATATATATATATATATATATATATATATATATTCATGCAACTGAATATATATATATATATATATATATATATATATATATATATATATATATATATATATACATATATTCACTTGTATGTATATGAGTTTGTTACCATGGGATTCACGTTTTTGCGATCATGAAACCCAGGGTTACATAATAAATATCCATACAACAGAATATTTTAGATCTATCACTGCTATTGTCTGGTTGTCACCAATAGTGCACCCACCCACAATATATATATATATATATATATATATATATATATATATATATATATATATATAATGGTTGCGATGGGTACATGGGAGTCAAACTCAAGCAAAAACACTGACATCTCATTTTAATAGACATATTTACAGAAATTACACAAACATATCCTGGAATATTAAAGAGTAAGTATATCCAATAAAATCGGTATTGTCTTCAAACACACCCTCCAGACAACTTCGGAATTTTCTGCATTCTTTTTTATGGTCTGCTTGTTTAAGTTGGTGAATGCTGTCATAATCCTTGCATTTAGTTCATCATTAGTATTAAAAAGAGATTTGGTGATCTCTCGCTCCACTGCGCCCCACACATAATAATCATTGCGGTTGCAGTCTGGGGAATTAAGTGTCCATATGTCATGAGATATGTAGTTGCAGAAATTGTCTGACAGCCAGGACGTGGTTTTCATGCTTGTGTGGCATGGTGCAGAATCCTGTTTCCAGACATAGGTTTGACACACAAACACTCTGATATTTTCATATTGGAGATTCCGGTGGGAATGCCAAACAGGTCATCATAGCGTTTCCAAATTTCTGGTGGAATGAACTTTTGACAAGTGTTTATCAGTGCGCCTTCGTTACAACGGGACCTGACACAACGTTCTCATTTTCTAAGCGTAGATTAGGTTTGGCACAAGGCTGATATTGTGGCGCACGTAATGATGATCGAACTAAAGACTCAGTTGTAACTGATCTATCAAGCAAAGCTTGCTAACTATTACACCACTTCGAAGTACCCAGCAAAATTTGAGGTAACTGCAACTAATGATTCAGAATTTCCAAATAATTATTTCTATGAAGTGGAACGCATAAATAAGACACAACTAATTAAAAATGTATTCTCATTTTATTCTCATAATTTCCAAATCATATTTATTCGAATAAAAAATTTGCTGTAACTGATGATATTTGTTTTAAGCATTCAACCCCTAGCAAGGCGGGAAGCCACTAGCACGCAAGGCGGGAAGCCACTAGCACGCAAGGCGGGAAGCCACTAGCACGCAAGGGGTTACAGAGTTGGAGCGAGAGCAAAGAGGAGTGATAGAGGAAAGGATGAAGAGATGGTTAGGGGATAGATCAGGGCATTATAATTGAATAGTTGGAGAATATAGCTATCAGGAAAAAGAAATGAGGAGGGAGTTCCACAGGTGAGAAGTGCGAGACATGAAGCCATTGGAGTAAAAGCGACGGCTATATTTAACAGTTTCGACAGTGAAAGGGTGAGAGCGAGATGCTAGCCTAGTTGAGCTTTTCAATTCATGAAGTCTGGGAACCAGCGAATGCAACCCATTGGAGCGGTTTCCGTCAAAGCATTAAAAAAAAAAAAGACAGAGGGAAACAACGGCACGTCTATGAGAGAGCGGCTGCAGACAAGATACCAGATCAGGAGCAATTACTTTGCATATCCGTCTTTGGATTTTATCAAGGAACTTGAGACAATTAGAAGGGGCTCCAGTCCATACATGGCAGCAATACTCTATGCAAGGGCGAATAGTTGATTTGTAGATTTGAAAGATCGACTCCGACGAGAAAAATATCCTGGTGCGGCATAGCGAGTCAACTTTCCTAGCGGTGGACGAAGCTATTGACTCGATGTATTCGTTCCATCTCAGGTCAGCGGACAATGTGAGACTGAGCAGTCGCAAAGAGGTGCTCTCGTAGAGTTGAGCGCCAGACATTCTAATGGGAGACAGGGATGGTTCTCTCTGGTGAGTAATAGATACTAGTTTGGTTTTTGAGGCATTAGATTTAACCAGCCATTTCCTGCTTCAGTCCACAACCGATTAGAGGTCTTTTTCAAGACGGCCAGGTTAGTTTTGTCTGCGACACTAGATTTTTTTTGGAAACAGGAGTAAATAGTAGTGTCGTCCGCATAGATGTTTACTTGGTAACCTATGACATCGGGAAGATCGTTAATGGGTTAATCTTTATTAAAATAAAACAACAGAATTTCTCCAGATTTTTTCTATACAGAAGAAAATCCCTAATTAAAAACCAACCAAGAATGAAAAAACATTGCATGGTTTATATATGCTAAAATGTTAACAAATCTTAACACTTTCAGGTCCGCTGGGATATATGTGACTCACAGATGTTTTAGACCCGTCCTGTGGGACATAATTTCCCCCAAAACGCATTGGTATGGGATAAAGCGGACATGTATACGCGCAACGTTTATTGCTTCATCATTTTGCCTTAGCGAGAACACTACAAAACCCATAGTGTTCACGTGATGTTCCAGAAAAGAGGAGTTTTTCAAATTATTTCCCATTCCAACACCAGTCCTTTGTCTATTCACAGTCTTACATTTCTATATGTATTTTTATGTATATGTTTGATCTAATAGCAAACAACATTAGCGATTGGAAATACATTCCAATAATGAAAAATATTACAAAAATGTGAACATTTTAAATTACATATGTGTCCCATTAGCCTTGGACCGTAATGTCTGCTTGGTTCCATTGCTATGTTCATAATAATACATTCAATAATATTTTTCTAAGTCAAAATCATTTAGATATGTCTTATGAAACGAAAAGTCATATTTTTGCAGTATACATCAATTACTCGAACGTGGACTTGAAAGGGTTAAACAAGCACATTTAATTACCGTATTGACGATACAAATGCCACAGACATCTTTAAACCACACTGAATTCAGCAGAGGCTATTCAGAGAATTATTTTCTTTTTTTAATTATACAATGTTTAAAGCAATCTATTAGTCCATCAGACAACGCATATCAATAGCAGAAAACATTACAGTATATAAAAATAAAGCTAGAGCGGGAAATCACAGTAGTTAAAAATCGTACATATTTTCTGGGATAACAGAATTTTACCGGTATTTTATTCGTAATAATAATAATAATAATAATAATAATAATAATAATAATAATAATAATAATAATAAATATCGTGACATGCCAGTTCAAACAGTCAGTGAAATAAAAGCCAACAGACCTAATATTATCATAAAAGACAGATAAATCATGAAGTGTATGCTTATTGACATAGCAGTATCATATGAGAGAAATACATCCATAAAAAATTATCGAGAAATTTTCCAAATAAAAGTACCTGGAGATCGAGATTAACAGGAACTGGGGAATGAAGACTGACACTCTACAATTAGTAATCGGAGCTCTAGGCCACGTGAGAAAAGGAATGGATAATTTTTACTAACAGTATCCCAAGTAACATCAACATAGTAGTTGCCCAGATGATCGCCTTACTAGGAACATCCTATATACGAAGAAAAGTGTTCCCAATTGACTGACAATCCTCCTATAAGGCCTAAAGACTATAGTTTGGACCCGGTACTATAGGAAATAAAACAGTAAATATAACATACACAAATAATAATAATAATAATAACAATAATAATAATAATAAAAATAATAATAATAATAATAATGGATACTCTAATGATAAACAGCTCTCTTTGATTGGATGTGTTAACATGCATATGCTTTGATGTGGGGAATTAGGACTGGCTGTGGTAAAACTCCTGTTCAATACTAAAACTTAAACAGTTAGTCATATGAATTAAGGACTGAGGCAGTGTGAATCTCTATTCATGAATGAGAATATTTAGGGAGCATCAGAGCCCCATGTAGAAAAGTTGTTCAATAATAATTGAAGGATGACGAAGCAAAGAGTTGCAATCCAGATACGTGAGAACACCGTTTAACTCCTTCCCTACAACTTTAGGAACTGTTTTTAATAAACATATGTCACTGTATTGCGTACATATAGCTGTTGAGCATTTGCATGGTAACCCATTATCAGACTGACACTCATAATTGGCATACGATGCTTCGTATATTTTTACCCCACCGTTACTTCTCTCTCAATAATACTTGGCGTAATTCTCTCTTGTTAATAAGAATAATGAGAGTAATAATAATAATAACATCTGATTAAATGATATTATGCACTTGAGCAACGGAGCAACGGTAATGAGTGTTCAGAATAAAATTAAATATTTTCTCGCCAAGCAAGGTTACAAAGTTACTAAGACGCAAGGGGTTACTGAGTGTTTTTTTTTTAATTTTCATAAAGATGTTCACCCTGTACAAGTCACTTGATTAAGAGGCACGGATTGTGAGGATATTTAAGGAAGTTAATAGTTAACTTTAGATTTGAACATATTATGGTTGAAGTGTCCGGGGAAACATACTCTTGGAAACCAACTGTACAAAGCAACGGTTCTTCGGATGAAGCTTCTGGAATAGAAATTACATTTCGCCAAAGGATTACGACGAGAATGAGAGTAGTTCTTTACAATGGTGGGTCTTAGCAGACAAGAATGGAACAGGTGGAACTAAGGAATATATTTCATCTAAATATTTCCCAAGGAAATAGTGATATCACATCGAGAAACTTGCCACGGTTTCTCTGGGAGAAAGGGGTGTAGGGTAGAAAAAAGTTCATCACCCCCTAGGATGCGGAAACACTTTTGGACTCTATCAAAAATGGAAAGTAAAGACTGAACCGCTCCTGTTTATATATGGCAGCAGTAGTACACTTTTTCTGGCTGATCTGCTTCTTATAAAGGTAGAGCATTTAGAAGGAGGAGTCAGGTACTTACTGGTGTAATATAAAAAAAGAAAAAAGGAAAGATTGTTAAGGAGAGAGAAAAATAATAGAAGAGGAATCAAGAAGAAAGATAACGACTGTCATTGCATTTAAATATTTGAAGACTAAATTTGATTAGAAAACAAAAAGCCAGAAGTGATTTTAACAAGTTGGAAGTTCAACAGAGGATACAACTTACGGTTGCATCTAGGCATTTTCACTGTAAAATCATATAATGTAGCCGCCAATCAAGTACTGCGCTTAAAATCATTGATTCTAGGTACTGCACAGGATAGCTCACAAAATAATTAACATGGATATATTTACTGAAAAGGCACTGGGAAGTTGTGTTTTGGCGGTTGGATACGGACTGTAGCTGAGATGTCAGATCCGGAACAATAAAATTAAAGACTCTTGTTTTTATTTTACTTAGAATCTCTAAATATATATTAAAAGCAAAATACTAGATTCGACAGCAATATTCAATGCATATTTGCATGTTCAACGGCCTTGCAGCAAAACTGCCACTGTCACGTTTTTATACCTGTTTATGGAGCTGCAAGTAGACATCTTTTGCTACAATTAAAAATCTGTGCGCCATATCTCTACCGAATACTGAGTGCAAGAGAGCATGGTTGAATTTATAGGCTTAAAAACAACTGAAATTATTGCAGCAACTTCTAAGATTTGGCGAAGTCAATAAAACCGACAAATAATAGATAGCGTCAATTAGAATGCATGCAAGTGTCGAGATATGTTTTATTTATAGTATTACGCATATTGATCTTGCTTGAGTCACAATGGTATCTGTAGACAGTCGTATATTCGAGCCGTATGAAAAAAATCTAATTTTGGGGAGAAATGGCTTATTTTTTTACCTTCTTATATTCTTTTAAAATGTAAACACGATGAAAAATCGATGTTCGTACAAAACTACATACAAGCATTTGGATAATCAGAAATAAAAAAGAAAGAAATCTTTATAATTCTTTGCATAATATCAGATTTGGTTATATATATATATATATATATATATATATATATATATATATATAATCAGAGAGAATATACTTCCCCACTTTCTTTAGTGACAAATTCTAGAAGCAAATGATTTATGGGTAGCGTAACGGATATGGGCCCTGAAATATTTCCAAGAAAACGTTGTAAACGAAAGATAGAAGGAAGGACTAAACTTTAAGGTGAGATTTACACTAGGTGCCAGATATTTTATATAATGGCTTCTCTCACAGCGAGATGCTTTCGACCAGCATCTTCCATAAGGTTTCTAGATAATTGTCGTGTGTCGAGGTGCCTTTTTATAACACTTTGATCAGAGAAGTGGATTGTGAGGCGTCTACTCAAAAGGGTAGTGGTATATTCGATATAACTTATAGATTTATGACAAGAAAATATTCTGGGATTGGGCAGTAAAAATGATACCCTATCATTGCCACGTACAAGACTGTTTCTTACCATAAATCTATTACCTATATCGGACGTCGTACCACATCATTGCATTTACATTTTTTAATATCAAAATTGGCTGAAAAGTAAGAAGTATCAAGTTCGAATTATGTGAGAGGAAACTGTTGGCATATAAATTGCGCCTCATATGTTTGTTTTTTAATGTTTATATACTTACAGAATCTTACAAAAAATGCAGAAAATGTTTTCTATTTCACAATCGCTCAGACTGAGATATCGGAAAAAAATAAATCTATCACTTCTCCTCCCATCTATGGGTTGAATAGTTGGACTGACGGGACCGTATAGCCTTTGTTGGCAACCAGTCTACCGCAGGGAAAAAAAACAACCTATTGCGGAAATATTCTGCCCGGTCAGCCATGAATCGAAAGTGACATGATCGTAAAAGCATGTATCACGTATGGCACTTTACTGTTAAGTTTCGAAGCTTATTTGCAATTTTGCAGTCCTAACATTTTCCAGGATTTTCTG
Source organism: Acanthosepion lycidas (assembly GCA_963932145.1). Lineage (NCBI taxonomy): Eukaryota > Metazoa > Mollusca > Cephalopoda > Sepiida > Sepiidae > Acanthosepion > Acanthosepion lycidas. The sequence goes on from OZ010582.1 coordinate 26,992,703, forward strand.
ACCTTCCTCATTTCTCTATATTTTTATGATCTTAAAATTTAATTCCAAAGTACTCATATATATATATATATATGTGTGTGTGTGTGTGTATGTGTCTGTGTGTGTGCGTGTGCGTGTGGATGCATTGAG
>OZ010582.1:26997831-27000331 GCA_963932145.1 Acanthosepion lycidas
TCGCGCTTTCTCTCAAGAGTGCTCGTCCGGAATTAGATTTTCCGGGGTCGTATATATTGTCATTCACAGAAAGAGAGAGTGTTTCTCTGTATCACAGCTAAACACAGAACAGTGGTATTTCAGAGTTTCAATATATAAATCAAAATTCAATTCCTAAACCATCCTAAGTTAAGGCGTAAATACACACACGCATAAACGCATACACACATCACACACGCATACATACATATATATATATGCATACATATATATACACATATATATATATACATATATATATATATATATATATATATATATATATATATATATATATATATATATATATATATATATAGGCAAGTTTCTCAAGTAATATTTAGTACTCAACCAATTCTTTCTTACATTCGTAAGGATGTCCTTCCCCTCATCATATTAATTCCTTGATTTACAAATATGAATGCAGTTGTGGACTCAACTACATAGGGAGGACGTCTCAGCGCTTGGATTTGAGAATAAAACAGGACTGTCAGTAATATTCAATCAGTTAATGCGTCGAGGTTGTCTATTGCACAGCATATCATAAATGGCAGTAAATGTGTTCCTGAATTTGGTGTGGAACATTTTTTTTTTTGTATCCTATCAAGATCACACTTGGGCACCTCCAGGTGGGGTAATGGTTAGCAAGCTTGTCTTGCTTGAACAATTACGAATGAGAAGTGAGTTTGATCCTCACTGGGTGTCCCTTTCTTTCGGCGTTGTGTCACATCTAAGCTACGCTTGGAAAATCACGATCCCGCTCTTCTTATCATCCCAAGGTTGTGCAGTTCGTATATATCAGATCCCGCAAGTAAACACAAGGATTGTTTGCGGGGTCTGAATGTCATTGGGCTCTAGTTTTCTTTGAAATCTTTTTCTTTTTTCCATTAGTCATCTTCAAATTAATTTACAGTTTTCTTATTTTAATTCCCAGGAATAAATTTGAGAAGACTGGGAGGAAACCGGGTCTTTTTTAGCTATTAATATCTACATTAAAAATACCTTCTAAATTACGCTTATTCCCCGCTATATATACTTTTTTTCCTCGTAAATTACGCTTATTCCATGCTATGTATACATACATACATACATATATATATATATATATATATATATATATATATATATATATATATATATATATATATATATATTGGAGCAACAGTCCATTATTCAAACATATAGTGTTAAATATAACAGACAATTAATGTCTATTATTTTTGATAATGAGCCGTTCTAAACTTCGTATAGTGTCTTTAGATTCCTGATGAAATAAAGACAAAAACTGTCCAGCATTTAGATATTTTTTTATTATGATGTTCATTGATCAAAGCTTTTAGCTCACATGCACCATCATTATCAGAGTAGTTATATGGACATTACGACAGAGATGTTCATCATCAAAGTTGACATGCTGTTATGTTTATACAGAAGTTTGATATGCGACGATAACGGTCGCGAAATAGCAGAGGCAGGTCACAAATTCTTAATGCAGAACTATGACATCGTACATGACCAGGTGAGAGAAAGAAATATTATCAATAGAATCATACGTTTCAATGCATTGTAATGTTTTGACTCGCTTGAAATTATAAGTTTATAGTGTATAATACCTAAATCTGTTTTTGTCGTGTTTATTAATCAGAGCGATAGGCTGCAAAAGAAGTCTTCCTTATGATCTTTTAGTGTCAGAAAGGTTTCTTTATCAGCCACTGTATAATGGATACATGCAAACTACTCAAGGTAGCTACGCAAGCCATGTAGTTAGAGAGCTCTTCCGACTGCATTTCCTGTTTTAATAACATTCCGAACGAGAGTAATCAATTGTTTATTAAATACGACATTAAGGATTTATATACATCTATAAGAGAAAATTTTATTAGAAGCTTTGCTGTTTGCCAAGAACTTCGTATGCCTGAACAGATTAAAGTCATCCTACATTGCCTGTAAATCGTTATTATTTCATGGTGGTGAAGTATGTATCAAGAAATACAAAGTTGGTAATTTCGATGTTCTCCAAGGATCATACAACGGGGCCCAGGAGTCAGAACTGATGAGAATGTATATTTTGAGCAAAATAAATATTGTCCATATCGACGAACACGGAATATACAGTGATGATAGTCTGAAGGTGATACTAGATAATAAAGAAATAAAAGAAAAAAAATGGTTTCATCAAGAGAAAAAACTACATAAGATGTTTAAAGAGCTTGTGTTCGACATTATAGTGGAAACTAATTGGAAAGTAGGCCAGTTTTTAGACAAAGAACTAAACAAAGAATGATATCTTGTTCAACCCACTCTTCAACATGCAACTAAGAATTCGTAAAGAAAATATTTTTTAGCTTTTTAAATAAGCATTAACCAAAAACGTTCGGGTTGTAAAAAATATGTAATCTCAAAACAGTCAAATTAAGATATATTTGCAAAGTCAAATCTTGAAGAATATATCAGGAGTAGAACAAGGGCATTTTTAATTGTA
>OZ010582.1:27002831-27025331 GCA_963932145.1 Acanthosepion lycidas
AAGTTGACCATTCGTTTTCGAGGCTTGTTCTATGTATAATTCAAGCGTTCAACGTTTGATGGAATTAATTTCAACTAACTCAAGGTGACGTTATATAAAAAGTCAAACTGATATTTTTCCGTGTGTAAGTTTGTTTTTTTTAATTTTTTATCAACAACACTCAATACAATTTCCCCTTATTCAATGTTTTGTGTGTGTGTAACGAATGCACGGCCGCAATCTTTGACGGATTTCCACCAAAACTGACATGCACATACTCCAAGTTAGGAGCAAGGCCAAGACCGATTTTGCATTTCCCAACTCCCATCAATAGTGGAAATAATCGATTTATTCATGCTTCTCCGGCAGTTTTCATGTAGTTTGCGGCCATTTTCTACTGGCCAGAGTGAGAGCATCTAGCTGGCTGCGACGAACAGGCAGGAATATTCTATTGGACCGCGTGAGAGCCAACAGATGACTGACACGAATGTTAACTAGAATGCTAGCATGCAAAAAATCGATAGCTGTTTTTGTCACAAGTGGGAAAAATTTAAATCTGCATAGCACTTTACTCCAATTGGCTCATTCGCTTGCTTAAACTCAACGTTGATTCTGATTCCGCAGAACTGGGTTGGTGTGAAAAAGTAATTGTTGTTACGATTTTTTTTTTAATTCGGTTTTTCCAGTTACGAGTCATTTTTTAAAGCTGATCGTGTTGTGTTCATTTTGTTTAGTTCTTATTTTGTAACAGATTTAATGTTCAGTATAGAACTTAGAAAAAATTCTCAGTGTGAGATAGGCAAGAAGTAAGGCATGTAGCAACATCAGCACGGGAAAGGGCACTACTTTAAAGGCAAGGAAGGACAAAAATATTTTAAGTCAAGTGATTTTGAATCAAGCACGGGCAACGCCATGTCATGCTGCTAGTTATATAATAAACGCCTACTCATATTTAGAATACCCGTTTTCAAAACTGGCTAGCCAATCCATGTTGCCGGTGCTTACACAGGCGCTTGTCTGTATCTATTCAACGCATATAGATATCATACATGGTTTACACAGCAAATATGCAGAGATCGGAATATAATGTATGTGAAAAAAGCCTCATGTGGCGTAAACAATAGTTTAAACGATACGACTACGTTCGAATACTCGGTACGATGTCTTGTGCTATTACAGCCTTCAACGACCTCCTACAAGTTCTGTCTACTCAATCTAAATGAAAGGCCTTGTATAAGACCGTGGTATCATATACATACGTACATGTTTATATATATATGTGCTATCATATACGCGGTCTTCTTCTTTCTTAACATTAAACTTAGCTAGCAACAAACACTGACCCAAATATACCACAATATACTTAACACCAAAAAAACACATTCTTACCTACTATTCATATTTCATCTACTATAATACCCCAGAATCTTGATGAAGTTCTAATTAGTCCCCATCTGTACAATTCATTGTATGTGTGGGGAGGAATATAACAACAATTTAAAATCTAAATCCAATGCGTATTTACAATTTGAAAACCCATTTACGAGAAACAAGAAAAAATGTAATAATATTAGCAATACCCCCTAAAATCCTTAAATGAGACAGAAACATCAGTTAACTGGACGAAATCAATGTGGAACTCTCATGATATAAAACATTCATTCATTCCAAGCACTCACTGAAACTCAGACTCTTTCAAACACAACAACAAATGCGAAAATCTCACCCGAAACAAAAGGCTCCCCACATCTGCCAGAGTAGTGAAATCTATAATCACCTAAACGAAGAAACGAAAGGGAAATTTAAACTAAAGAAAACAGGAACAGAAATAAAAGGTGCCAATAAGCATACATCCCCTAGCTAAGTTAACTTGAAATAAGAAACTAAGAACAAATCGGAACCCTAAACTAGCCTAAATCTAGGCGGGGTTAGCCAATGTTCAAAGCAGGTAGAACAATATCCTGATGTCTAACCAGCATCAAAGTTTCACTCTTACTTTTACCCGACACAAACGCCCAAACCGACATACATTTTTCCAAATTCTGATGGACAGAACCACTGACTTTCCGTCCTAATCTTCACTTCAATCTGATGCTTAAAGTACAAGATCATTTGGGAAGATGTGAACTTCTCTCTCCCATAGCATTCCTTCTGTCTCTTCTTCAAAATCACGACTCTCATAACACCTAGTAAGCAAAATAACTCGTAATGCTCACCCTTCGTCAACAGCGGTACTACATTGCTACAGACAAAAATGGCCTCAAAGACAAAAGAACTTTCCGCGCAGCAAGAAAACCATAGCCGGTTGAGGACACTAATAGTCTGTCCTACTGAACCTGTTCCATCTCAGTTTTGATGGTATAATCATCAGTCTGGCCACCAAAGTTCCAAGGAAAGGTTAATATTGATGCTCTATACAGGGAGGGGTGATCAAAAATCGAGATCCACACTGAACAAAATTGATTTAATATTTTACACTGAGGCATCATTATAAAAGGCCAATGAAGTCAAAGTTTCGACAGCATCCTTAGCCTCCTCCATCATTTGCCAAATTTGTTGACCTCCACCTGCAAATCTCATGACTGTCAAAATCTTTTGGCGTTCGGAAAATTTAACAGATTTTCCACGTCCAGACCATTGATTTTTTTCAGGTTGATTAGTGTTTTTAATTCCTTTATTTTCCTGGATTGTATCACAGCTTTAATCTGCTAATTGATTGATTGATTGTTTTGTTTAACGGCATCTCAACCTTAGTGGTCATTTTATGCCGGAAATGATTTTGAGTGACTTTAAAAGTCAAAAACGAATAGTTGGCAACACCATTGTTTCAAAAACGTACAGCTGGCAACATTATTGCTTCAAAAACGCACACCTGGCAACATTATTGCTTCAAAAACGTACAGCTGGCAACATTGTTTTTTTTTTTTTTGTTTTTTTTTTTATAAAAAACGTATAGCTGGCAACATTGTTTCAAAAACGTATAGCTGGCAACATTATAGTTTTAAAACATATAGCTGGCAACATTATTTTTTACAAAAAGCGTATAGCTGGCAACATTGTTTCAAAAACGTATAGCTTGCAACATTATGGTTTCAAAAACGGATAGCTTGCAACATTATTGTTTCAAAAACCTTTATCTGAGGCCTTACTGTTTGATGTAGTTTATCGTCATACCCGGGACGCGGATATAGTTTATCGCCATACCCAGGACGTTTAACCTGCTAATGCTGTGATACCTGGCAGACATTTTCTCCAGTATTCGAGACGGGTTTTGATTTCTTTTTAGATGAAGTTTCAACTAAATCAGTTGACGGACTTATTTGACTTTTGGGTTTACAGATTTCTTTTGGGGTGTGCAGAAGGAAGTAAGGAGAGGGGGATGGATTCAGCTTATTGGGAGGGGCAGTCTTTTTGTTGGATGAGAATTTGTTGATGGAAACATTCATGAGGATTGTCATTTAAGAAGAAGTAGAGGTTGGTGATTTAACCATGGGTGCTGAGCCATAGGTTGAATTTTTACAGTAGGGGAAGACGGTGCCGAGAAAGAAGAATCAGTTTTTCCGGCAACTTCTTGACGTTTCGACTTCAAGGCTTCTTTTTAATTGCTGTAGGTTTTCTGCCTTTTCAGATGGGTCGTTCTTACGTTTTTGATTTCTCAGGTGATCGGCATAGTTGGTCGGGGAGTCCCTCTTGGAAGTGGTCGAGGGTGTGGGACTGTGCGTGTCAATATCCGTAGGGATTTCAGTGTAATGAGGTCCCACTGCCTGGACCTTTACTTTAGCCCTGCCAAAAACCTGCCATTCCTCCTGTTCCTTCTCCTCAACTGGCGAATGTCGGGCAAAGGCTTTTCGAGGAATTGGGGATGTGAGACAGACACAAACGGGGGTTTTACTACACCGGTCCCGGTCGTTGGCATGTCCATTACGGGCGTGACGGAATGAACAGACAGAACCAAAGGGGGATTTGAGTGGACCGGATTCCAGAACTTCAGAGGCCTTTTCCTCTGGGCAGATAGAGTGAAGGTTGCCAGATACACATCCAATATGAAGAGGGTCCATCGTTGCTGGGTAGAATAGATTTTCACCTTGACTCTTGCTACTTGTGTGAAAGTCAATACAATAACCTAATTCTTACTCGGTTCGCCAGTTTGTCTCTTGGAGCCTCTAACCATTAAACAATTGTACATCTCCGAGCAAAAATGCCAACATAAATAGCTTTAAATATTTTTATTAAAAAATTATTTGCAACGAAGTTTTTGTACTCTTGCGTAATGGAAATAAATGACAGCCTATTTGCCATCACATTAATATATATTCCACCGTCACCAGTAAGGAAAGAATTAGTTAACATTTATAGTTATTTTCCAAGCATAGCTTAGGTGTAGCACAAGGCCGAATGTATGGGGCATCTAGTGAGGATCGAACTCAATTTTCAATTGTAACCGATCTAGCGAGACAAGCTTACTAACCATTACACCACGTCGAGGTGCCCAGTTAGCATTTATAGTACAGTAGGTAAGACCAAGTATCAGCTAATATAACTATATCATCGTAAATCTATTAGGTTGGTGCATAAATAATGTCGTTCTTTGACGTACTTTTAACCTCAAAAACCGACATTATTTATGCACCAACTTAATCAAAAAGAGAGCCGGTAACACTGCAGACGTATCAGTCAAATTTGTAGAAGACAATTTGTGCTCTGTGAATAACTTAATAGTAGCAGCTTGTTTCAAGAATAGACTAGACGCTTATTGACATTTATTTAAATTTTATGACTGAGTACAAAGAATTACATAGACTACCTAACAGACATTAAATAATTCAGAAACAAAACAAAAAAAAGAAAAGAAAAGGAAAACGTATATAGAAGCGCCCACCTTGCAGTCATATGCAAATAATAAAAAAAAAGAACATAAAGCAACGTCTAAACTACCATAGAACAAACTCCGGTGAGAGTTGGCTTGCAATCACATGTAAGTTGATAAAGTTACGAGCAAATAAGAGAACGTGGAAGAGGTGCGAAATTGAGGAAATACCTTCAGAGAAAATCTAAATGGATAGATATATATCAACAACCGAGATCACTAAAAACACAGAGAAGTCGGAAATGAATGATAGACTAACATCTCAAGCTAGACAAGACAAGAAAGCAACCAATACAAAGGAATGGTAGAATATAGAGGATCTATTCAAAGATAAAGGAATTAATTATTCCTTTACAAAAAGACATAATTCAAAGGTACAAGAAGAAAATGTCAACTACAATAATTGCCAAATACTAGAAGAAAAAATGAAAAGGGAAAAATATTATAGAATCAGTTAAATGGTTGTGGCTACTCCGTCATCAGAATCTGACGAATGTTTGCTTTTCTTAAGACATTTTCAGAACATTTTAATTTACACAATATCTTTCTTTTCGTATTACCAAACACTTTAATGGCGGTTTTCGTTTTGTCAAGTTTTATTATATACTAGACTATTATTATATACTAGACTATTTGTAACCAGTTGGGTCACTGACGCTTTACTTTGATATTGAATCCGACATTCCATTAAATTGAAAGTTAATTTTTGTTATGTTTCAGTTAAATATTTCAGTTCGTTTATATCATTAATAGGCTGGTTTACAAGTTTATGATTAAATTTTTACCCATTGTGTACAGCATTTAATAGAAATAGAAGTTGCGGGATAAACTATTAATTGTACTTCTTGAAATATTGAAAAAAAATATTATTTAAATATTTAAAATATTGTTTTTTTAAAGAAAGATGAAATATAAATAATTACTCTCCAAACAACTGGACTAAATAGTAAAGTGGGTTTTCTTTGCGTCTGCCTTCAAATTAAAATAATTTAATTAAAAAAAAACGCCTGTTTGAAGAAAGATTAAATAAAAAATACTTACGCTATAAAGAACTCGTATTTTTAATTCTTATTCATTTAAAATATTGTAAAATCAGATTAACTTAAAATCTTTTAAATATTTAAAATATTGGTTGTTTAAAGAAAGGTGAAATATAAACATTTACTCTCCAAGCAACTGGATGATACGGCAAAGCGGGATCTCTTTGTGTCTGTCTTTAACTTAAAAATATTTTAATTAAAAAAATGTCAGTTTGAAGAAAGTTAAAATAAAAATACTGCCTAAACAGCTCGTATTTTTAAATCCTATCCATTTAAATCAGATTAACTTAAGTCATTATTCGATAGACAGACGCACCAGACACAATCACAGACTGTTAGTATTATATAGATGTTTTATTTACAAAAGTATATAGGATTTTAAAATGGGTTTAGAAGGTTTGCTTTCCGAACAAGAGCCCCGGAAGGAAGGTGATATATTTTTCGGCCTGAAGATCATACCACAGGTTTGAGCAAAGTATTGTAAGTGAAATTAGGTAGACAAAAGTATTTGGCAGGTGTCGCTGGTTGTACTATAATGAAGTCACAAATCATCGTAATTTAGGGTTTGACTTTCTTCAGACACATCAGATAAGCTCTCTCACCGAAAAGGTTACTACGGTTCACATATTATTAACTACAGGTGGAATTTGGGGGTATTGAACAAGCATAAATGTGCCTGATCAGACGTCTTAAACAGAGATGTGTTAACCGTCCTTGTAAAAGGCATACTCGGATAAGAGCGGTCAGGATGTTATTTAAAGATATTGGAGAGAATAACAACCAGGCTACTGATGAATGATTAAAATAAAATTGTCCAGATAAAGAAAATAGACTAAATGTAACAGGAAGCGAAAATTAAAAAAAAATAATAATAGTGCTTATATTTTTTTTTAAGCATTTCACCCCAAGCAAGGCGGCAAGCCACTAGGACGCAAGGGGTTGCAGAAAATATAGAGCGAGATAAGATAGGAATGATAGAAGAGAGTATGAGGATAAGGGTAGTGGATAGATCAAGGCAACTGGAGATGTCGATTGACATTACACTTGAATAGCTGGAGATTATAGCTCACAGGGAAACTGAAATAGGCAAGGGAGTTCCACAGGCGAGAGGTGCGAGACATGAAGCTATTAGAGTAGAAGAGACGGCTACATTTAGGAGTTTTGACAGTGAAAGGGTGAGTGCGGGATGCCAGCCTCGTAGGGCGCTTGAACTCATGAAGTCTGGGAACCAGCGAATGCAGCTCCTCGGAGCAATTACCATAAAAGTATTTGTAGAACAGACAGAGAGAGGCGACGGCGTGTCTTTGAGAATGTGACTGTAGAAGATATGCCAGAGCAGGGTCAATTATGTTGCATATCCGCCACTGGAGCCTATCAAGAACCCCGAGGCAAACAGAAGCGGCACCAGACCATATATGGCAGCAATACTCCGTGCAAGGGCGAATTGTTGATTTGTAGATCTGGAGGATCGATTCCGGGGAGAAAAAATTCCTGGTGCGGCACAGGGAGCCAACTTTCCTTGCGGTGGACGAGGCAATTGACCCAAGGTATTTATTCCATCTCAGGTCAGCAGTCAACGTGAGGCCAAGCAGCCGCAGAGATTCTAATGGAGGGCAATGAAGGATCTCTGTGGTGATTAATAGAGCAGTTTTGTTTTTGAAGCTTTAAAGTTCCTGCCCCAGTTCACAACCGATTGGAGGTCCTTTTCGAGACACACGGCCAGGTTAGTTTTGTCATTGATACTAGATTTGTTTTTGAGGCAGGAATAAATTGTGGTGTCATCCGCGTAGATGACAACTTGTGAATTTATGGTGTCAGGGAGGTTGTTTATGTAGATAAGCAATAAAGTGGGGCCTAGGATGGAGCCTTGAGGAACACCTGCGTTCGTGGGATAGGAACTGGAGGAGAATCCGTTGAGAACGACCTTCAATTCACGGTTTGATAGGAATGATTGTATTAGGTCAAACAATCGACCCGTAATGCCATAACCCTGCAGCTTGCGAAGAAGGCCGGCATGCAAAACCCTATCAAATGCTTTGGAGATGTCTAGTGCCACGGCACGAGCTTCCCCGTTATTTTGAAGAGCTCGATGGACAGTTTCAGTGATGGCCGTAAGCACATCATCTGTAGATCGGGCAAAGCGGAAGCCATATTGCTTGTCTGAGAGCAGATCATGGGATGTGAAGTGGTTAACCACCTCGGTATTGATTAGGGCTTCGAAGAGGGGTAGGAGACTGATAAGACGATAGTTAGAAGGGTCAGAGGGGTCGACAGAGTTCTTGAAGATAGGAACAATCGAAGATGACTTCCAGCAGTCCGGAAAACAAGATTCCTTGAGGCAGTAGTTGTATAGTTTAGAAAGGGCGGGCGCTAGTTCAAGCGCGAATTTTTTCAAGACAATGGCTGGTATACCATCTCCACCACTAGCCTTGTTGGGGTCTAAGTTGGCGATAACGTCCAATACGAGAGACGTGGTTATATGTAGACCACTCAATAGAGCCTCAGTTGTAAGAGGGAAGTCGGCTATGGGTACCCCGGAAGTGTCGAGTTGAATGAAAATTTCAGAGCAAAGGATTCAGCCTTGTCGGCAGAGGAGGTCAGGACTTCGAACTGGTTGAATAAAGGAGGTATAGAGGCTTGCAATTGTTCAATGCGCTCTTGCAGAGACGCCAGTAATCTTTGGAGACAAATTTGCGAGATGCAATACGCTTCTTCATCCGAGCCGCAAATTGAGGACACGCTTACACTAGTTACGGGCGGAGGCAAAGAGACGTCTATTGCAGTCAGACATGTTGCTACGGAATAGGTGAAAGTAGTGGTTCCTATGGGTGATGGCGGCTGAGCAAGCAGCGGAGAACCAGGGGGAGGAGCTCGACTTGACCCTATATTTCCTTGATAGGATGAAAGCGTCGATTCCAGCTTTAACCGAGGATGAGACCACAGAAGCACATTCTTGGACGGGGAGCGTAAAGACTAGATCCCAGGGACAAAGCGAAGGAAATCACGGAACGCGTCCCAGTCAGCTCGTTGATAGTAGAACGAAGTTCTAGTGGTAGGAGGTTCTTTATAGTGGGTGGAGTTGAAGGAGATGTTAACAGATACTACCGCATGATCAGAGTTACCAAGAGGGCAGAGTTGCGAGGCGCTGCAAGACTCGGGGATGGAGGTAAAACACAGATCGAGAACAGAGGCTTTACCTTCCCGGTTGAAGGCAAAACGAGTGGGGAAGTTAACTATCTGCGTGAGGGATTGAAAAATTGAGCGTTTGAATGCCTGCGTTGTCAGTTGTAGCATTCTTAAGCCACAAGGTATGATGGGCCTTAAAGTCGCTAACACAAATAAGTGAGCAAACGTGTGGAGGGAGAGAGCCTTGTCTATGCTGGCAGAAATGCTATCGAGTATCTCACAGTCTTGAGAGGATCGAGAGCGGTAAAGGAAGTATAGATAGCTTACCACATTGAGGAGAGATAGTCGGAGACATGTACGACTGTTCTGGCGATTCGAGAGACAACTCTCTGGCCAGAGGGAGATGTTCCTTGACGTAGACACCAAGAACGTGCATGTGGGTTAGAGAGTCTTTTCTGAGGAGAAGAAGGTAGCCGGGAATCGAGAGATCAGAAGAGGGGATAGACGAGACAAGGTTGGTCTCGCAGAGAGCCAGTATATCCGGGCAGTTTGCAGCGAGGAAAGATTCTATACTGCAGAAGTTTGTTCTAATGCTTCGGATGTTGGAGAACGAAATGCTGAGGGGTTTAGATGATTTTTGAGTGGCTGGTTTAGGATTATTTTTTCGGTTTTTTAAGTCATGTTGAATTTTGGTTGGAAGTTGAGAAGGCCCGATGTAAAAGAAGCAGACTGTTTCGACCGTGACGTGGGCAGAGAGCAGTTGGCACAACCTGCATCATAATGTCGCCTCAGGGATGTCCACCGGAGGTGACTGCAAGGACACCTTTCCATGCGCGACATGGCACTACAAACACCCGGGTATTATACAACTGTTGATCAGAGCGACCGCTCAAGACGCTACGCAAGAGTTAGGGCTCCTAACTACCAGTCGGAAACAGCAACCAGAGAACTGTTAACCTTGTACCCTCAGAATGAAGAGGTGATACCACAGACTGCACACATCACGGGAGAAACAGAGCTGGACTAACACAGAGGCCAGAGAGAGAAAGAGTACCGGGAACCCCTTCCTAAACAAGAAACAAGGCGTAAGCCTCTACTCATGTCCAAGCGAAGGGGGAGGAGTGTTGACCGGGCGGCAAGAAAGACTACCTACTCCTATTACATATAACACATACAAGGACGACAAAAACAGAGGGAAGGATAAGAGGGGGAGGTAATTGGTAAAGAGTCCTGGCTGACACTTGGATTTTACCCTTTCACAACATTAAGTTTCAAGTTTTAACTTAGTATAAGTCCCATTGTCAATTCTAAAAAGAGATTGAAGAAAATAAGGTTATCCGGATTTATTGTATCAAGCCAAAGACATTCAATTTTCCATCTTTTCTGATTTTTCTTTCGAACCGGGATTTCTAACTAAACCATCAGATAAGTTAGAATGATTGGGACAAAATGTGTTACTATGGTCGAACGCAATGACCAGTAGGGGGAGAGAAAAAAAAATAAATATAAATAAAAATAAATTTAAAAAGATAAAAAAATAAAAATTAAAAATAAAGAATTAAAAAATTAGAATAATGCAAATGAGTTTTCGGTAGAGCGAAACTCTCAGAAGGCAGCAAGTGGTTGTCCGCTTTCTTCCTCGTGATGGCAAGTGAATGGAACAAGAACTGTTATTCCAAAGATTACATAAATACATCAGAGTAAAACATCACGGGCAATGAAGAGATAAATACGACAATGCTTAAATTATAGAGTGCGACCTGCAATATTAAAAAAAAAATGAAATAAGTTCGACACTGGCTATTTTAAATTATGAAGCAAAGCAGCAGTACCAATCTGGATTCCAACAGATATACTGTCAGCTTTAGGCGAATAGACAGGGTTACTGAAATAATATATATACCAATATATATATATATATATATATATATATATATATATATATATATATATATATATATATATATATATATATATATAAGCCAATATATGGATATAGATCCGAGAGTATGAAGAAAAATATACGGAAAAAACAAACAAAAATCCTTATATGCAATTATGCTGTTTTAATGTTAATATAATGTCAACGCGGGACGTTTCGGTCTAATAAACCATCTTCAGGACATATTCATAAACTATAATTAACATTATCAATTCAACATGACAAAGACGATGGACATAAGAACAAGACTTATCCAAACAGATAACTGAAAGTTTTATATGATCAGCGTTCCGTTTAAACATGCAAGTTTAAACGGAACGCTGATCATATAAAACTTTCAGTTATCTGTTTGGATAAGTCTTGTTCTTATGTCCATCGTCATCGTCTTAAAACAGCATAATTGCATATAAGGATTTTTGTTTGTTTTTTCCGTATATTTTTCTTCATATATATATATATATATATATATGTGTGTGTGTGTGTGTGTGTGTGCGTGTGTGTGTGGTAGTGGTGAAATATTATATCGATGCCAAATATAAGTGCAAATTAAGTCAAATCCATCGGACTATTTTAATAACTTAGGGAGACATAAACCTTAGTTTATATCAAGTTTTCTATTGAACATACTTTGTATTAGAATTTCGCCTGGAAAATAGGCAATAACACTATGACATTGTTCAATATCTTTATTATCAATGAATAAAGACGTATACCTGTCACAGTAGGGAGAGTGGAAAAAATAATATGTAAGAAAAGTAGGAATCTGAAGCCCCCATTACTTACTTGAAGAATTAAACATAGAAACAACCTTTAAAAGTTTACAATATCCTCATTATTGTATACCTAACGTTAAGAAAAATGCATACAAAATATAATATATAATCTGCTTCGGCTCGCACCCGAGCACTGGCATCGTCGTCATCTCTCCTTATTCATTTTCTTCTCTCTGGTAGTGGTAGCGGGTGTGGCTATTCAAGCCCATTCTACTGCTGAAGAGTCGTGTGACGTCGTCCCCTGGTCGCCACGCCAACCGTGACGTTCTATCCTAGTCTACCACGGCACCAACTGTGACGTCCCTAAACAGCACCAATTGTGACGTCCTCGCCGCGGCGCCAGCCGTTCGCTCCTCGCTGCTCCGTTTGGGTGTCACTGCTCCAAATGTGACGTTCTAACCTTTTGGTGATTCGGGTGGGAATCTGGTTAGATTTGATATCAGCCTCGTCATTCCCAACTCGCTTCCAACGCCTGGTTACCGAAGTAACTACTTTGATTCCCAGTCTGCCTACCCACGTTGTGAATTGATCTTAGGCAGACGAGATCAAACAGTGGTTGGGGCCGTACTGCAAACCGAGTTCAACGGGGGTGATACCACACAAATATGCATAAAAGACAATAAAATGAAAACTCAAAAGTTCAAAGTATCAAAGAAAAAGGTAACAAACTTTATGTCTAGTTGTTCGATACATAGGACTGCATCTATCTCCCGACCCGTTCTATGGATTGTGACACGTCGTTTTCCGCTAGGCAAGTTTTAACACTTCAAGTTGTCTGCTCTCTAAGAAATTGGTGTTTCGGTGGGTCTTTGGACGAAAGTAAAAAAAAAAAAAAACTTATTTCGGTGATCTGGATCTTCAAAATAATTGTTCTTGGTTTGAAGTGGGGTCCGGAATGTGCGTGAATCTTGGTCAGCTATCTGCGTGGCTTGCTTCAACTGAAGACTGACTCTGGGAACTGCTGGAACTCAACTCAACTCTGCTCATTGTGGCTTCGTTTATATGGGCGCCGACCAAAACCGGGGTGAGTTTGTCGGCGCCGGGGGGTTCCTCGATAATTCTAAATACATATCCACCTCTCTGGTTAGGAATTTCCACCTTTTTCCATTTTTGGGAACCTTTCCTCACTCCCACCTTCTCATCATACTTCAGAGGGGCGTGAACTGCTAATTATCAGAATGTGTGGTCTTCCTAACACGGTCTCAAAAAGAAACATCTTCAAAGTTTCAGTCAGTCTGTCGCCTCGAAGAAAGAAAAAAAAAACACTTCGAGGTTCCCATTCATTTTCCTTCGTACATATTTCTGATAACATAATTTTATATCTGTCCTTTAGTTGCCTGTTTTTCGTCACTTATCGAAATAACATTTTCATTTGAATTTTTTTTCTTTGGCCAGCCGGTCTGTAGTTGATAATAAGATGTCTTCCCGTACCAATAGTTTGTTTTCATATCCTTAGATAACACAGCCGATGCCAAAACATATCTGATTCTTTCCTTCTTTCCCTGTCATTGTAATGACACTCTTTCGCCATTTGTTACTTAACAAAAAATACTTTTATCCATTGTCTCTTAGCCGTGTGTGTGTTCATGCTTATCACTTACGATTCGGTCCTTAGCCTCTCCTTTTCTTCTTTTCTTTCTTTTCCCTTTCTGCCTCGTTAAATGGTGCCACAGTCGTGAGCAGGAGTCACAGAGCAACGCGGGTGGTGGAAGCAATTGTGCTAGTCGGGCCCGTCTGGCAAGATGTCACATATTCTATTCCAGTTGACGCTTTGACTTGAATGTTTCAGTTTCCTATCGGATGCTCCTATGCCAGTAAGGTCGATTTGCAGCAACTTCTACACCCCTCTGTATGCTTACGCGACCTGAACTTTGTATTGCCGGGATATCAAACCCCTGGAGCAATTCCAGCAAACGAAGCCACAAAGAATCCTTCGCATCGGTTGGTAGGGCCGCATCCACAACAACGATGTCCTCTCTCGGACATCTATCCGCAGTATCGAAATTACCATCCTTCAACATCGCCTGGGCGGGACACGTGTCCAAAGTGCGTTCCACTCGCCTTCCACATCATTTGGCGAATTCACCAGCGGCAAGAGGCTATACAGAGTCCCAAAACGACGCCTCAAGTATCAGTTGAAGACATCTCTGAGAAAGACCAACATCGATTCTGAGACTTGGGAAACCATTGCTATAAATCGACCTTCCTGGCATAGAACTATACAAAACATACAACTACCAAATATTAAAGACATTAACAACAAAAGCAATAACAACAACAATAACGATAAATTGGATAGAAAAACGCATACTACCTACTAAATCCTTAACATCAAATATTAAAAAAGTGTATTCAATTAGAATTACATCCAATAATAATAATAATAATAATAATAATAATAATAATAATAATAATATTCACTAGTAATTTAAAAAATAATTGTATGCAAAATAGTTACAACCACATGCAAAACTATTATGAATATAATAAGAACCAGAAATGTTCATGATATTAATAATTCTGAAGCATGTATATATAAAAGAAACTGTCACAAATGTTCCTTATAACTTGCAGCAATAAAAAAAAAATCTATGAACACAGAAAGGATCTTGCATATACCAACAATCTTACTTTCTATTAACATATTTATAGATGAAAAAAAAATCATACTTGATACAATGATCTATTTGAAATGTTACGTAATTTTTATGTAGGGGTAATTGGATATTAAATATATATATATTCCAGAAAGTAAACTAAGTATTAATAGATTGGAAAGTTTCGTGGAATACAATGAAAAAATAACTAAATGGCGAAGTTATATATATCCTTCCAAATAGCAGTGAATGATACACAATTGTTTTACAGTTAAAAACATTTAAAAAAACAGACTGGTGCTAAGAATCTCATGGACAATACATGATCTAAAATGAGGGTTTGAGGAAAATAATATAATAATATACTAAAAATCAAAAATGATAGTTCTATCTTCTGGAACACAGAAAAAAAAATTGCTGTATTTAAAATTTTCAGGCAGGAGATGCAGTTGGAAACACCTTACGAGATTGGGTTGATAGCAGAGCGGGGCCGAAGACGGATGGTAGTGAGTCAAACTTAGAGATAGAAAGGAAGTTGTGGAGATCTGTGATCGCCCATGTCCAGAAGGGTGTAGACACATAAGAGAAGAAATATTTTAATACAAAATCAAATATATTTTACTTTTAGAAGTAAAATAAAAGTAAAAGAATTAACGTTGCTAGTGTTTGTTTCATGGTTTGAAAACATCTGATTATATTTCTGAGATAAGATATTGTAATTATTTAAATTATTTACTATGCGACGCTATCGATGCTCTGGGTGGTATCATCTTTCCAGGGACTGCCCGGTTCGACGAGAAGATGCCGGTCAGCCACGCATGTCACGCACAACAATGCGCTGCTTCCGGTTTCAAGAAGTAGGTCACATTGCTTCATTGTGTCGAGGGAAAAGAAGAAGGGGACAAGACGTCATCGGCGGTCTCTTCCCTAAGCGTGTTATGAATGAAGCGCTACCTGTCTTGTGTTTTTACGTGGACGGAATTAAGAAAGTGGCCCCCAAAAAATGCTCGGTCGATAAAAGCAAAAGAAAAAATAAATAAAATTCGGGTCTTTGGGCTACCGCTTTTGTCGGAGAGTGAGTTAATTTTTTTGACTGGTTACGTGCATTGTGATTTGTGAGATAGTACCTGAGAATTGAGTTTTCGGCATTTCTTTCTGCCACCGATGTTCAAGTCTGAAATGACAGCAATTTATTCTTTGCGTTTTGGAAGTAACCTGCAACAAATATTTCCTTTGCAATCCCAGATCGCTTACATTTACATTGTTCAAGTAGTTGCCTTCATCTTTATTGCCATATTCACGAAGATTTGGCAGTTGTATGCCTTCATCGTATGGAGGGAAAAGGGAAGTAACCTCCGACCTCGTGGGGTGAGGTTGAAATAATAGACAAAGAACATCACTGGAAAATACGAAAACATAAGGAATCATCACATATGCTAGGCTACAAATATATCCTAATCCGGACAAGCATAGAAGTAAATACAATATGAAAACGAGGAATACGGAGTGCTAGAGAAAAGAAATAATAACAACACAATTTTAATATGGCTTCTTGAAAAAAAATGTAACTGAGACATTAAGTTTATAAGTCCAAAAAAATACATACACTGATGTGTATATATGGATGCATGTCCTCATGGCCCAGGAATTAAAAAAAAATGTGTTG
Source organism: Acanthosepion lycidas (assembly GCA_963932145.1). NCBI lineage: Eukaryota > Metazoa > Mollusca > Cephalopoda > Sepiida > Sepiidae > Acanthosepion > Acanthosepion lycidas. The sequence continues at coordinate 27,018,822 of OZ010582.1, forward strand.
TTTGGATCCACTGGCTTAACCCAATTTGTGAGTTCATTACCTGATTATTGGGGTGGTGAACAGAAATTTGGAGAGTTCAGTTAAAGGAAGATAAGTGAGACATCCGAAAGAGACGTGGAACTGGAACAATCTACCCCAGTGTAGGAAATAAAGGCCGGTGGACGAAATAAAAGTTTCCGTTCGAAATTCCAATCACCGAAAGAAGGCCAGAGCGCACAACGAGCGAAACGTCGTGAATATGTCAATGAAGACAAGCTGTTTGGTGTAGGTCTTAAGGCAAGCTATCGGAGACATTGACATGCATTTACACACGACTTAACGATCGGCGTTCAATTCTCGACTTACATCCGATTTCAGGATAAGAACGATGCTACTTGTCTTTCGTGGATTGAGTTGTTTCTTCTGACGTTGAATATTATACAGGGTGACCCCCCAAAAAAACTTTTTGAAGTGCGTATTGCCAGACATGAGCAAGGGGCAACACTGCGAGACAGTGACCTTGAACAAGTAAACATTTCGCCATTTTGAATTCAATATGAAATTCACGGTATCCCAGCTGAGATGTTGCAGCAGTCAATGAGGAATCTCAACAGCAGATTTCAAGAATCCAAGAATACATTCGTACAGGAGGACGCCATCTACAGGACGTAATTTTTTTTAAAAATGAAAATTCCTTCATTGTTTCTTAAATGGCATATTTTAAGGTTTCAATTACTTTGAATAAAATATTTTTCTTCCATCACTCTTGGTTTTATAGGATTGTTAAATAGTTCCCGTTTTTTTTGGTCACCCTGTACTAATTATGTTTTTCATCTTGCAAATTATAGTATTTTTTTCAATTGTATTATTATTATTCGCAGTTTAACCGCTTACTTAACAGCTGGTCATATTTTTATTTTTATTTTTTTATGAAACGGAGGAACATTTGGAATGTTTTATTGGAAGGTCTGATTACTAAAAATTTGCAAAAGATATGTGTGAGACATCGAGTCTAAAAACCTAGTCTGGAATATTTTCGTTACACACTATTAAATTTGTTTGCTAGTAATCATCTTTTCGTAGAGATTTATGACTGGCAGAAGATTAAGTGTCTTTATATTTCCTTTATTTAGATACGATCGACCTGTAAAGATCTAGTGACTCAGAAACTAGCGCATCTGTCTGGTATAGACCGGCTTCCCAAATTAAAAGCGTTCGAATTTCAAGTTTCGGCTTTAGTCTCTGTTTATATTTTGCCAGGCTTACGAAAGGTTGTACAATAATTGTCTGTGTAGATGCGATGGAAAGCAACTACAATTAACTTATTTACTAAGTTTAAATGTTCTATAACACATTGACGTAAACCTAGGATGTCAGTTGCGAAATTGAACTACCTACGCAATCTTATTGATCAGCATGAAATATTACCGGCTGTTAGATTAAGATCTAGCGGAAATTTCGGTGTCCAGTATCGTAGCAAGGAGATAAGGCCACTAAGATGTAAATGACTATTGAGAGTGTAAGACCATAGTATAAAGGAGACTGAAGAACCATTATTGAGGGGAAATGATTATAGAAAGTATAGGATTTAAGGAGACAGGAGATGACGATTGACGTTGCATTTAAATCTTAGATTTGAGTTGAGAGGACAGCACAAAGCTGGAAAAAATATTCCATAGTAAGGGCGTGGGAGGGAAGAATCTATTAGAATAATACTGATAGTTACATTTAGAAATTTCAACATAAAAATGATGGGGCCTAACTGGCAGTTTTCTTCTACGTTTCAATTTATTAAACGGGGAAGTTAAAAGGAAATCTCTTGGGAACAAATTTCCTGAAAATATTTGGAGAAAAGGGAAAAGGAAGCTAATTTACTGCAGTGTGAAAGTGAATAAAGTGGAAATGCAAGATCAAGACCTATATTATTGCAGATTTTTCTTTAGATTCTATCCAGATCCTGAAGATATATAGCAGAAGAACCAAACCAGATGTGATAATAATATTCAATGCACGTACGAATAATAGACTTATAAAGATGACAGGCAGATTCGGTTGAGAAAGATTATCAAGCATGGGACAGTGTACCGACCATCTTAGTAGCAGACGAAGTAAATCACTCGATGTAATCCTTCCCCTTCATATCAGTGAAAACGTTAACCCGAGACGATGCAACGAGTTTGTTATGTAGTGGTTTCACAGTGGAGGCTTTTATTTGTACTAAGTCGGTCCTAAAATAGGTTCGACGTACAAAACGTTAGGAACTTGATATAGGTAATGACGCAGTAATCTAGTTGTGGTCGCTGATAATTTAATATCCGACTAACGGTCGTCCGACATCGACTGACTGACCAACTCACTGCTGACTCGCTCATCGACTGCTACTACTTCTACTTCTTATAGGTGGGAGAGACTATTTATTATAGAATAGGTGTGTTCCAGTATAACAGAGTTACTCCCCTGGAGGTTCATTTGGTTGATTTTGTTTAGAGGAATATCAACCTTTATGTGTTATTTAATGTCGAAAGCTAAATATTTTCAACACAGTTTTACGGTTTCAACTAAATTTATACAGTGTAACCCGGATATAAGAGAGTTGTCGGGACCGGAGTCTCTTATATCCTGGTTTATCTTATATCTGGGTTTGGTCTATTTTGTTTAGGTAAGTATGGCTCTAATTTGGGACCAGAGAAAATCTCTCTTATATCCGGATTTCTTTTATATCCGGGTCTCTTATATACGGGTTACACTGTACTATAAAGACGTATTGTTGGTGTATTTTTATGTATAAATGTATTTTTATACCTTCATAATGCTTTCTTTTGTTTGGAGGTTCACTATTTGCCTATAGCTGGGACCCTAACAAGTGTTACCACTCTGGGTCAGAGTGGACATTGGAACTGCTGAAATAAAGAAGTGGTTCCACTCTCCTCAAAACCACCTTTCCCTTGATCAGAATTCTTGATGCTGGCATTCCTTGAGGTTAGAATCAGTCATGCTGATAAAAGGATAAAAACGGTTCTTTAAAAGTATTGCTGGAGAAAACGTCTGTAACATATTTCTCGCTTGTTCCCAACACGTGAATGATCAATGAATTTTAATTCAGGGTTTTGCTCCTACGCAGTTTATATTAACAAATCTAGTGAACACTAATATTTCTCTAGGCATGGAAAAATGGCGCATTTTTGCCTTTTTCATTAGTATAATGTGAATGGAAAAGTCTCGACCGGAAGTCTAATCCAGATCGTCGATTCCGCTTTTCTCTAGTAGACAAAGCCTGCACAATTTAAAAATGTGAAGGGCTAAATTGCCAAAAATAATTTTCATAAATGCACTAATATACCCCAAAGGAGGCGAGTGTTATTCGTGAATAAAGTTTATGTATCTTTTTTTGTAATTGCTAAAGAGTCTATTTGTATTTATTTCGTCTTGGGTGAGTAACTGATTAGCGAAAAATGCCTTCCAAAGGGTAACCAAATTACGAAGAAAAAAAATCGTTAGAAACAAAGAAAATTGTACTGAATTTATATGGCATATAAACCCTCATTTATGGCAATGAATGTTGGATAATTTCAATACAAATTAATTAAAGTGGAAGCAAAAAGCAAAAACAGACGTTTACTGATAATTCCATTGACGAAGTGAGTTAGCAAAGAGGAAGTTTTAAAGAAAATGTTAATTTTCTTAACGTGGCACAAGGCTGTAAGTATGGGGCATCCAGTGATGGTCGAACTCACTGTTTACTCGTAATTCTTCTAGCGAGACAAGCTTACTAATCTTTACACTATATCTAGAAGCCCAAGTTTTAAAACAAATAGTCGCAAATAAAAACGCTTATACTCAAAATCAAAAGTATCAGCTGCGATTTCTTCAACACGTCATGAGGAAGAAGGACTTTGAAAACTCACTGGGCATATTGAGGGCAAGTGAGATAGGCTTATCGGAATGAGTTGCGGTATGGGGGTGGCAGGTTTGACAACGAGAGAATAAGTGCCACGAGAGATAGAAGATTATGGAGAGCCATATTCGCCCACGGCATAAACGGACATGGCTCATGGAACAAGAGGTATTAATGGTATTAAGTCTAGATGATTAGTAATGCCACATATACTAAAAATAAACTGCTACGCAAATAGGATATTTTCCGTGACTAATCACCGTTTAAGAAATAAGTATTTGCGATTCCTGAACGTGGGCTAGATGTTAGAAAAATCGATACGTAGACCAATGCTATTAAAATAGTTACTATCTTCATTGGATGTCTCAAATATGTTAACTTGTCGTAGATAAAGATATGTTTGTAGATATATACTAAGCATAGTATAGTACAGGGACAAAGCCAAAATAATTGTGTACCCAATGAGAACTTTGGTCCTGGGTATGACGAGAGGCTACATCCAGCAGCAAGATCACCGTTCGGAAGGTTTTGTGGATCTTGGAACCACCTGATAATTCCCGTTAGAGTCTCGACTATAGGCAACTATTGAACCCAAAAACTGTGGTGAAAACATGAAAATATACAAATACATTAGAAAAAATTAAAGAAATACATTTTAATAGTAAAATAATAACAAAGTACCAGCAAAACTTTTTCATAGTAAAATAATAAAAAATACAAGAAAAACATTTTCATTGTAAAAGAATAAAAAATACCAGAAATATATTTTCATAATAAAATAATAAAAAAAATTACCAGAAATACGTTTTCGAAAAAACAAAAAAAATAAATAAACAATGCTCAAAACAAGAAAATAAAATCCCGGTATTAAATGACCCATAAGGCTTTGATATGCCGTTAAACAAACAAACAAACAAAACATACAAAGTGAGAACTGAAGTAATAAATATGTACACGTGTTTGATTGGTTTGTTTTTACGGCTTATCTACTTTTTCCAAGTTATTCCAAGTCAAATCATATTTTAGGTTGCTCGATATATTTGGTGATAATATATCATTTAGTGATACAATCTTACTAACTAACACACACATGGGAAATGTGTTGAATTCATATATTTCCCAAAGATACTAATAGTGTACAAATCCATTTTATTAAGCATTAAACAACAAGACGCTTAGATGCGTGTATTTACGTCTCAGGTTTTACGAATGATGTAGTGCTTTCTGTTTTCTAAAAGTTAGGTCAATTTTTTTTTTAAAAGTTTAATTAGTGCCAGTAACAACATCTCATTTCGGAATTTCAGAAAGAATCTTGGAATCAGAAATTATATAAATTACATTAATGTTATTTTGATAATATTCATAAAAATTTATTTCTGTCTCAGAGTAAAAATTCTCATTAAACATGCAGACATTATCGTTACTTTGATGATATGAAGTAAACATTGGTCTACATCATATTTTCTAATGTTCGAAATTCGAAAACATAGAAATATGAAAACATTAATTTTAAGTAAACATAGGATTTGTTTCTGAAAGCAATCAAAATGTTTGAACGATGTTTTCCTTATATTCAATAGATTATTTATTTTTAACATGTTTCAATAAAGTAAGAACTCATAATCTTATTGACTTCTGACAAGGTTTTCAAATTGTGCATCAGCTCTTTTTTATTTTTTAATGATACCTTTGGAATATAAATGCCATTGACTGCTAAATAAAAGAACGAGCATCCTCTATTAAATATTTCAAGGAAAAAGACATCAGATAAACCTTTCTAAAATAGAAACTATTATCTGGAATTAAATTAAAACCGATTTCAGCACTTATCCAGAATCCATCCTAAAATATCAGGATGTAGAATTAATAAATGCTAAACACTTCAAATACTGCGGAGTTTGGATTATTTACAAAAGATTAACTATAAGAGATAAAGAAACTAAACACATAACTGACTTCTCTAAGGGTTCAAATCCGCAAAATGATACAAAAACTCGAGGTAAATTATCGAACATTTTCTGACCCCTAAAATTGTAATCGCTTTGCTAAACAACCGATTCTAAGCGCTAATGTTAATCAAATAAAAAGTCAGTTTTAAATTTTAATCCATTCATATGTAACTGTTTTGATATTTAATATGTTACGGTCAAATTTTGAGCTTCTATATCTATCCGAGAACAGGAAAATAAAATGAACTAAGGATTATTTTGTGACGTAAGGTGGCAGTTAATAATAAAGTTAACTCAATACTTCAATGTTAAGATAGAACAGTATTTAATTACAACCGCAAATATATACTTAGAAACAAGGAAGTAAAATTCAACCAAAGGTAATTAACCATTTCAGTGAATACCTTGGTAGTAGCGCGGCTCGGCTTGACGTCCGGTAAATTCTAAATCAAAACGCAAATCATCGACGCACAATAATTCACACTAATTTGACTTGTTAGTTCCACCCAGTAGCCATCAATAATTACTCAATAATCACTACAGTCAGTAGTATGAAACCGTTATTTATACACCTGACGGAAAACATATTCAGAAGTCCAGTGTGTCATGCTCAAACATAGCAATCAGTAGTTACTCATTTTCTTCTTATACGACAGACTATTATTAGCATTTACAAGTGTGGAGTAT
>OZ010582.1:27030331-27162831 GCA_963932145.1 Acanthosepion lycidas
AAATTCTGAAAATTTATTTCATTTTTATTTTTACATATACGTCTATAGGGCAGATAAATTCCTCTATCGTCCAGTTCATCCCCCACCCCGGTCTTCTGAACAGGAGTAAGTCCCTTGTTTCGTCTTTAGGGTTGGGTTTCCGGTTGCTCTTGTAGTCTTTTCATTCTTTTTCTCTCCTAACAGCCTCTTGTGTCTTAGTGACCATATCGCCATGTTTGGGGCGAATTGACTAGAAAAAATGAGTAAAGCTTACTTAATACATTAATATATAAACTCCTTCTGTCATAGCTTAGAAATATCTCATTTTTTCCTCGTTGGTGAGGATTTTCCTGTGGGGGTGTATTCGGCGGTTATAACATAACTGGGGATGGAAGAAATTGTAGAGATATGGGTAATTTCATTCAGTTTGAAGTGTATTAGTGTTAATTGTATATAAAAAGACTGACTCGGAATTTGAGCTATTAGGACCTTGAATAAATTCTCGATGTTTTCCAACAGATGTCGTTCGCAAAACTGCGTGCATGTAGTTTCAGATGGTAACGCATCTATAAGGAAGTACTATAAGCAAGCTTGGATTTCTGTGTATACTATTTTGCCGGAGTGTAAACAACGTCAGATTTCGTGCCAAAGAAAATTTATTTGCTGGGAATTTAAATTCACTATTTCATTCGAAATCAATCCGCAGCTGAAGTACACAGAATTCTTACTGAAGCGTACGGCGACCATGCTCTGTCGAAAACAAGATGCAGAGTCTGGTTTAGATGCTTCAAAAATAACGATTTTGATTTGAAGACAAAGAACGCTCTGGCACACGGAAACAGTTTGAAGACGAAGAATTGGAGACATTACTTCATCAAGACTCATGTCAAGCGCAAGCTGAACTTGCAGAATCATTAGAAGGTGATCACAAAACAGTTTCGAAACGTTTAAAAGCATTAAGAATGTATCAACAGCAAGGACATTGGGTGCCGTACGAATTAAGCCGAGAGACGTCGAACAGCATCTTGTCTCGTATGAACAGCTGCTTCAACGACAGAAAAATAAATGTTTTTGCACCGTATTGTTACCAGCGATGAAAAGTGGATACACTGCGGTAACTCTAGGCGTATAAGTTTGTGGGGTAAGTCCAGCCATGCATCAAAATAGGCGGCAAGGTTGAATATCCATGGTTTGAAGCTCCTGTTTTGCATTTGCTGGAATCAACTGGATGTAGTTTTCAAACCGACCGAAACCATCACTAAAGACGGATCTCGACTACAATTGATACGTTTGAACCTAACTTGAAGAAAAAAAACGGCCGAGACACGACAAAATGATTTTGCAAAATGACAACGCTAGATCACATGTTGGAAAACGGGGGAAAACCTGCTTGGTAAGGCTTAAATAGGAAGTCCTACCCCAACCGCCTTATAAACCAAACTCTGCCCCGTCCAATTATCACTTGTTTCGATTGATGGCACATGGCCTGGTTGAGCAGCATTTTCATTCTTATGAAGATGCCAAAAAAATGGGTCGACTCGTGGTTAGCCTGAAAAGATGCGTCGTTTTTTTCTGACGGTGAATTTAAATTCTGCCTGAAAGATGGGAAACAGTAGTGGCTAGCGATGGACAATGCTTTCAGTGAAATGTTTCTTATTAATTTTTGTAAATAACATATTACTTTTCATGAAAAATCAGTGAGAATTTATTCAAAGTCCTAATATATTCGATGATTTTAGTTACTGTGCAGTTAATTGATGATTTCTGATAATTCTATCGAGACACAACGTGTGAAGAAGAAGGAAGTATTAAGCAATGGACTGTCTCTAGGGAAACTGACAAAAATAACCCGAAAGCGACAGCAGAAATTTCTTGGAATCATAGTAAGATTGGACTTGGATAATTTGATATTGGCATGAAGCACTGAAGATAAGATAAGCAGGGGGTTGAGTGCGAGTAACGTATTTAACGATTTTGCGACAATGAATGTCAGAACAAAGAACAAGAGGGATAGTAAAAGTGAAAAACTTAAATAGCCTGTGGCGGACAGAACATTTTCTTATGACTTTAAATACATGAATTTAACATTATATATAAACTATCTATTAAAAGAAGCGGGATGAAGTGCATGGCTAAGAAAATATGTGACTCACTGTAAAGGTGGTGGGGGGAGACGAATAATATAAAAAAGAAGTTAAGCGGTTATCGTCACTCGTTCTTCAGAGATCAATCAAGGACAAAAGTTATAAACAATGGCATCGCGTCAAAAATCCTGAAGAGGGCGAGGATAGAAATAGTACCAGAAAATCACCACCCTGTGTCCCAGAAATATTACATAAAGTCCTAGCAGACATATATTCTGCTGACAGACAGAATGTGACTCAAATTTAATATATTAATTTAAATATACTTGAAGCAATGATATACAGGATTCAATCGGAACAATGAACCGTATGGTCCTTATAGGATATACCATACATAAGAACCTTTATTTCACCGTGAATACAATACCCAGATTTCTTACTTCTTAATCAAAATCATTCAGTATTAATACATTCACTGATATTAGGTTGGTGCAAAGATAATGTCGTTTTCTCACATAGTAAGATATGTGAGAAAACGACATTATTTTTGCACCAACCTAATATATTGGATAACTTGAAACATTCATGGTGCTATATCAGTTGTTGGAAAATCTGTCATTATACATTGATATATGAAATGACTAGTTCTTTATTTGGGTTCAAAGATCTATTAACATGTTGACTACTATTGTTGGATATTTTTATTCTTCTATGCAACGTTTCCATTCACGACATGGGAAATCATTACTGGTTTCATCTTCTCACCCTTTGTAGCTCTTAGTAATATTTTTACCTCCTTTATCTTTTCCAATCTATGCTTTTTCCATCCATTTGCACAAGCATGTTAAGTAGATCCCACACTACTTCCTTCTGTCTTTCATGCCTTCAATATTCCCCATGTCTTTCCTTTGATGCTGCACGTCATATTTCTTCATTATATGTCCTAGGATTTTCACTTCTCTTTTTCAGATTCTAAATATAAGTGTCATTTTTTTGAGTTCTCCTTAAATTTTCGTCGTTATTAACATGTTCTGGCCATGGAATTTTCAGCATCTCTCCTTATAAACATTCTCTTGCTTCGTGTCTTATATTCATAAGGTGACTGCTCAAGATTCCTTATCACAGAGAAAGACTCATAATACAGAATAGTTTAGTACTATTTAGTTTGTTTCTTACGAAATGTTCATGTTTCTAAATACATTCCTTAGGTTTTGGAAAGACACTTTTACGATTCGAAAGCGCCTTCAGATTCCAGAGTCACCTTTTTCTTCCTCTATTAAAACACTTCCCAGATATTTAAATTTTGTGCAGTCATAATTTAAACATCTCTTCATCATTCGAATCTTGTTCTGTTTCATTTTGCTGACAACCGTACATTTTGTTTTCCTACAATTCCTTTCTTCTCGATTTCTCTGTCAAATTTTTGTAGAGGTTCCTGCAATTTCCTTTTCTGTATCTGCAGGGGTTTAAAATAAGGAGATGTCTTCTTACCGGACCTAATCATTAATAGCGAGTTGACCCTGCGAGAACTATAAGTCCTACACGGATTTATTTTTGGTGGGAACAATCTTAATAGAATGGGATGCGTAAAATACATAAGTGTTGATATCTGGGACTGGGAGAAATTTGAAAGACGCTTTAATTTGGTAAAAAATATATATTTATTTGAGCATATAGATACGCTGGGTATTTTAATCCTAACATAATTCAAAGGATAGTTTTGCTAGGGTCAATATTAGCAATTGCTATATAAGGATAATTATGATTTAGTTTGGTAAATTAAAATAACTTACTTGAATTATAATGAGTGTCGTTAATGATCAAGGATTCTCATTAACGCCACCTTTATTAAAGAGGAACATTATAGAAATGGGCAAGGATTCCCACTTCTATGGTGTTGCTGTATTCGTAACCCACCTTGCATTTACCGTCTTGTAATAATCAGACGGTTACCAATCTTTAACGGTATGTGGAACATGTCTGACAGCTACTTTAACTTTATCGTATTTTTTTATATTGTTCACTCGATACAAGACGAAAATACTACTCAGGGAAGAGGCTTACTCCGTGGTGTTTTATGAGAATAAGAAAAGCTGGAATCTTTGGCGTTATACAGAAAAAAACAAAGCTTTACCCTAGACGTGAAAAGAACAATACTGTAACGATTGGGGAAAACATCCTACCAAGAGTGTATTCCACAAACATCAGTTGTTGGGAGAAATAGTGTCACTGTAAAGTTTGACTGCATTTTGTTGTGTGTATTTATCATTTGTAATAACAGGTCGAATTTAAAATCTGGACGGCCATTAATTATATTAGACTGAAGTTGACGGATTTACCAAAGAGAGATATAGGAAATCTTATTAAATTCAAATACAGATAATTTCTAATAAATGTTCTAGTCAAAATGTCGTCCCATACAGAGTTATTACTGTATCTTAATTTACGTATATACGAAGTTCGGCTGAAAAGTGTCTATTTACATTTATATTTGGTCAGCCTGTGAACTTTTCAGTTGACCCTCCTTTATTCAAGTTAGAAGTGATTTCAATTTCAATAGCCTGTCCTATATTTCTCTTTCACGCATCTGGTATACGAATTATATTCGAGTCGACGGTGTTTATCGAAGATTTAATTTAATTTATTTTTATTAATTGAAGTATTTCCTTTATCTCTGTGTAATAAATTATGCTAGAATTCACTCATTATTTCATGTCTGTGAAGAGAAATTAGAAAGGATTCGGCCTTCAGAGACCGAGAAGCCAAATCGAAAGCGAACTAAGACGATTGGAAAATGATTCGTTTATGATTAATTAAATTAATTTTAGAACATAGAGTAGGAAATCTTAGTAGAAAATATTACTTGCTTCAAGTTTGTTTGTCAAAAGAAGAAATAGCGTTGGTGTAAATTGAACTGATTTCTCAGATGCAACCTGTCTACGCGGGATGTAATTGTGACGAACACAATTACATCACATCGAATTGCCCCAAATACATATATATATGCTGGATATATGCATGCACGTGAACACGCGCGTTTGTGTTGCAGCAGAAATATTAGCGTTTTTTAGCCAAAAAATTAAAAGTATTTTATTTTAATTTCGGTTAAAATTTATTAGTCGAAATATAAACAATACATATCCGCGCATAAAAAAAATCTATGAGGTTTTGTTTTCTAACTTTAGAATATAATTCTAATGATGTAGAGTCGATGAATTTTTTGAAGGCGTTTTAAATCGCTTTTTGCTTCTTGTAAAAGAGCACGTGTATGTAATTGGTGCATAATTATCAAGCATTTCGTGGCGAATTATTTGTTAAGAAAAATTGCTGTTTTGTTTACTTTTTTTTAATAAGTATTTTATTTTCAGGTTATAAAATGCGTGTGTATGATTATACGCTCCGGAATAATCATTTAAAAATGTTATTGTTGAATTCTTATATTTCTTTTTTCATAATAAATAGTTTTACAAATCGCCTGATAATTATGCACCAAACCAATAGTATAGATGGGATTTTAAAAATGGTTTCTTTAAAGAGCGATCTGGAGAATGTGCTGAAACTGATAAATTTCACTAGTCTATTCATGCAATTTTTACAGAATCATTTCCTTGTCATCCTGTTTGCATGAAAGGGTATAATAAGTATGCCATTTCGATTAACCTATGTTGAATTTAAATGTTACAGTTCTTTGCTCCATTTCTGGATTTTCTACAGAAATGCCATTGCTATTATTGCTTTCGCTAGGAGCCAAAAATTGTGGATGTATAATTCAACTTCTTTACAAAATTGATTGCTGCATTTCTTTTCATGCAACTTTGGTTTGGGTAAATGTTTTACTCATCAAATAAATCTAGTCACTGCGCCGGACACCATTGATTATATATATAGACCTACTTTTGTTATATATCAAAATGAACTCACTGTGAATGAATGTGATGGCTCATCGGCTAAGAAAACATTCATTTTAGACTTCTTTTTTTTTTTAAATAAAAATAAAAACAAGATGCGAATTCGAAGTTTTATACGTCAGAAAATAAACCTAATTTACATTATTTGAATTATTGTCCTCATATTTTTCGTCATATTTATTACAACGTTTCGGGCGTTGTACGATCCGGCCTTCTTCAGGTGGTTGGATTGTCGAACTTTACCCTTTATTTTGCTCACTGAGGTATACTGTTATAGTTCCACGTGCGATGATTTAATGGATGTCAGTTATCAGTTATCCCCTGCTAATTTCCCTCTGAAAGTTCTCCACTGCCTTAACCGGGTATTGAACTCACACTCTTTGGGTCCTGACACTGGATCTAACCAACGCCTTTATCCACTGTGCCTTGTTAACGGAGTGTACAAAGACCGAAACGTTGTAACAAATAATTTCACTACTTATGTCTTATTGGATATTGAAATATATAAAAGGGATTACAATTTTTATCGCGTCCTTAGTAAAAACGATAAAATACTCCCAACAGCAAGGTCTCTGATCATGGGCTTTTGAGGAACTACCTTTTAATTACTAGTTTTCAAGCATCTGTTCTAGGTGTAAATTTTATATGGATCTTTAAATTCTGGAGTAGATGGCGTCGCTTTATTCCAGGGTATATGAAATGAGCAGTAGAAGAGAAACTGGACAAATTTTGCTTATCTGGTCCCCATTTGAGCGTGATGATTTGACACCAGATAGGCAAACTGTAGAAATATCGCCCAGGAAATACTTCTCAGAAATATCGCCTGCAAAATGGTAAGTCATTAGTGGAAATGGTGTCTTTAAGCAGGTAATGTCCTTCCCTTTATGTGGGAGATATTTATGAAATATATATGTGAGTGGTGTTCCTGTCGCAGCCTGCATATATATATATATATATATATATATATATATATATATATATATATATATATATATATATATATGTATATGTATATATATATAAGTAGTGGTAGTAGTAGTAGTAGTAGTAGTAGTAGTAGTAGTAGTAGTAGTATTTTTAAAGATTATAATAAAAACATTGAAATCGATACACAGAATCTTTTATCTCCCAATACTTCGCACTTTATATATATATATATATATATATATATATATATATATATATATATATATATATATATATAATATTAGTGGTAAATATACACATACATATGCAATCATATATCTAAAATATATAGATATACATACATACATATATATATATATATATATATGTATATATATATATATATATATATATATATATATATATATATGTGTGTGTATAAAAAATAATTCCAAGAGGATAGAATCCAGGTAGAACTCAATGTCCAGGAAAGAGTAAGGATATAATAAAAAGGCTTAAACACTAATATTCCATGGTCATAATTTATTCCATTGGAATCGTAAATACGATCCAATTCATCAGACCTACAAATTCAAAAAGAAAACAGAAAAAAAAAAACAACTCCGCGATTAAAAAATAAAATTTAGTGAGTATATTGGCGCCTTAAAAAGGAAAACGGCTGATAGCACATTGCCAATAAAAATACTTTCGTTGAATAAAATCATTGTGATCGATAAAATTTTAGTTTCTCACTTTCATCGATCAATATCCAGGAGGTTTATATTATGCTCGTAGAACCTGCTAAAAGCAAAAATAGCGATCCGGATAATCGATATCTACAATAAAACAAAATCCTTATTCCACTTCTCCCTAATTTGTAATATCTTTCTTTTAAAGAAGCTGAAAATTGCGAGCTATTTTTTTTTTAATATTACTAAACAGTTGCATTATGCACAGCTTTTATTTGTGCAGATAATGTCTAGAATCAACTGGATGCGTTCGTGTGATCATCACTACGTCATATGTATCCAAATAAGTGCAATTAGCTCAATTGTTTATTCGTTGCATCATTTCCGGTGGCTTTGTAAAACATAGCAACAAATATCCATTGTTGCTAAGTATAAATATGAGTCATATATCATTTCCGATTTCGTAGTTTATTCTTCAAAAATAAAGTATATTCTTATCAAGCCTAATATAATTCCGTTGGCCAGGGAAGAATAGGACAGTCACTGTATGCCGAATGTTTCTTTATAAGGAAACAACTATTCTTACCAAGCCTGAAATAATTCCGATGACCAGAGAAGGGTCGGACAGACATTGAATGCTGAATGTTTCTTTATAAGGAAACATCTGTTCTTACCAAGCCTGATATAATTCCCATGGCTACGGAAAATAATTCAGTCACTGAATGCCGAATATTTCCTTAAAATAAACGGCTAATATTATAATCATTTCTGTATAATACAAACACAGCATTACTACACATGAAAAATAAATAAGTGTTGTTTTGGATTTTCTTTCTTTCTTTTTTTTTTTTGCAAAGCCATTGAACATCCAGGAGGTCACGTGTTTCTGATAAGAAAATATATATTCAGTGATTCAGAATCATCGTTCTCAATCTTAAAATCTTGTAAATTTAAATCCTATGAATATTGTGAGGAGATATGAGGAAATCTATTTCAATTCCTGATAGTGTTAGTTTAAAATTAGATTCGACCTATAGAATATGATTATTACCTCAATCTTTTATTTTAACTATATCATTATTAGTATTTTTAATGTTTATTCTAACTGATAATATGAATCATACAGAGATATATAACCATATGTTACCGGTCGTACTAAAAAATTTTTTCTGATTACACAGATACAACTTTTAAAGGCGGACAGATTGGAGTTTTTGTATAGTCGGTGATGAAAGAATACTGACTACTTTGGTGGATACAAACAGATTCATGAAAATATTATACCCACAATATTGTAATAGATAGGGGATCTCTGAGCTATTTTTAAATTCAAATCTGTTTCGTTAATTTCGTCTCCACGCAAATAAACTTGAGAATGATAAGAATCTATTTTTCCGTCCAAATTTGAGTTAAAATTCTGGCACTAACAAAAAAAAAATCTTATACTCCAAAAATATGTTTATGCTTTAAATACCCCCAAGAGTGTTCCGAATCATAAGATCAAATTATTCACTTTATCTGATAGGCGTTGGTCGAAATAATCCAGTTCAATACCTGCCCAGAACAGAATTAAAAACTAAAACAAAAAATCTTCGATTATTGAGTTATTAAGGAAAAATTACTGAATGTGAGATAACCAAAAAAGGCAATACACGTGGAACTAGAACGATATACCGAAGTGTACGAATAAAATGATTCAGTTCGAAATTCGAACGTATATCACCTGAAGAAGTCCGGAGCGTACAACAGTTGAAACGACGTGAATATTACATTGAAGACGAGGACAACAGTCCGAAAAATGTGTATTGTGTAAAAATTCAAATAACTCGATCAATCAATACCAGTGTATACCATTTTGCGAAACTCCATTTAGCGTCTCGTGTTTGACATAAACTATTTATCCTTCTACACAAATACATGTGGCAGATTAGCTCGAAGCAAAAGTAATATTCTTTCTCACCCATGACATTTGGAAAAATCAGTTTGAATTTCCAAGTCTAATTTCAATGCGTGCATCGCTTAGGTGATCATTTCAGATGATGCAATACATGATACAGACATTTTCATTATAATGGCGCTGATACATTAGATATGATTCGTTCTGTGCATGTTTGACTTATATAGACATAACTCGAAAACATTAACCAAAATGGCGATGTGGCTAAATGATATAATCCATCAAGTCTGATTAATGCTTCATCCTCGTTACTCAGATATGCGATTCTCTAAAAGAAACTGAACGAGCTCTTACCCTTTCACAGAGATTAACTAAAGATTTTTATCTGAAAGATCGATCATTAAAACCTTTGATTCCGTCGGAGAGAAATTTAATGGAAGTACAAAAATGAAAAACAAAAAAAAAAAGAAAGAAAGAAAAAACAGCTAGAATAATCGGGTTTGTGTCAATAAGATTAAGAGCTAAAATGGTGAAAGAAATAACAAATATAGTACTACTCTTGAGCTCTATTGCAATCGTTCCCTGACATGTTTTAAAAAAAAAAAAATAAAAAATAAGAGGGAGAAATAATGATCCCAGTAAATTTATTAACGGGAGTTGGTTTGAAGGTAATAGACGGTAAGTGAGTCTTTTTTTTTTCTAAACACTGTGTAGTGCGAGACAATTTTCCTCTCGAGAATCTATCTTACATGCTTATAATATCGCTGCCACATATAGTCCATCGGGCCTGCTATTTAATTTGAGCTCCTTGCTAAGATCCAAAAAAGAATCAGTAATATTATTGGTCCAGATCTGGCCGCTCGGCTTCAGTCATTTTCGCACCACCGTAAGATTGCCTCTCTGTGTCTTATGTATAAATAATTTCATGTTCGAATGCGCTTTTCGCTATGGTACATAGACTTCATGGATTTAAGCGCAGTACTGGACTGGCATCGAGTTCTCATCAGTTAACAGTTAAGCTGGAAATATGTCGCCGTAAGTTCTTTCCTCGCACTTTGCGCTTGTGGAAATCCCACCCGGCTCCAAACTTCCCAACCAACCATAATCTACAAAAATTTAAATGCAATGTCAATGGCAATCTGTTACCTCCTGATTACTCTTTTCTCTTCACGCTCGTTATTAACGTTTCTGTACCTAATACTTCCACTCGTCAGATGTATAATTAATATTTAAACAAAATAACTCCATCTGCCCTATCGATAGCTTTATATATAAAACAGAAGATGTCTCTGTATTTGTCTGTGTGATATCTTTCCACTCGATAACCATCAAACCGATTTTGTCCAAATTGTATAATGTAAGAGATAGGTTTTTAGAATAAAAATCGATAATTTTAAAAAATCAATAATCGATAAAACCGATAAAATTCAATAAATTCAAATTTTTTCGTCCGATTTTGTTTAAACTCGGGATGTAGGCTACTTACATCATGACGTGATCAACGATACCTCATTTTTATATCTACGAAGGGTATACCGCGAAAAACGAAAAATCCATTTCATCACGATTCGATTTCGACACAAATTTCAAACTAAAATCTCCGTCAATTTTCAAGCAATCTAATACAAACTTCACTCAATTGTAGCCAGCGATAAGCTGATTGCTTACCTGTCATTTAAATTTATAATTGAGTCCACCCTCGTAAATAGCGAAAAATGGTGATTTTAATGTTTTCTTTCTTATTTTTGGCGTATTTTCTAACCAATTTCCATCAAACATAATTGTTTTATTAATATATCCTCTTTTACATCCCTAGTAATACAGTGATAAATTAAATTTCAAAATCTCCAAAATAATTGTGGTCTGAAGAGGGTCTTCATGTTGCCTGTTTTACCCAATCCTGCCCTCAGCTAACATCAATTGAATAAATACAGCCTACTTCTATTTCATCAGTGACTCCATTAATCCAAAATATTTCTTTAAAGAAAGTACTTTAAAGTAATAAATGATTAGTCATTCTTGTGATTCTTCGCGGAGCTTTGTGGTCGTCGAAAATTTCGTGGGGGTACTCAAGCATAAAGTAAGTGAAGATAGACTCTGTTACCTCTAAACATGATGCTTTTTTGCTCTATTCTAATTGAATGCTTTTTCTAATTGACCAGCTGGGCATGACTGCTAATATCATTCATGATAGTTTGTATTCTTTCTTTTTTTCAGAGGAAAATTGTATTTTATGAGGTGAACGTTTACAAACCATTACACGTTTTTTTACGCACTCTGTCTTAAAACGAAAAAGAATATGCTTGAGTACCCCCACAAAATATTCGACGACCACAAAGCTCCGTGAAGAATCACAAGAATGACTAATCATTTATGGCCGACAAAGAAACTAGTTTTGCTAAAACAATTAAGAGTGAGTAGTGAGTTCAAAGAACACTGGTCGCCCCATATGTTCGGTTTCGTATCACATACAAGATACGCTTAGAAAAAATCTCCATCTTAATTAATAAGCATTCAATACAAGAGATAAAACTGCATTCTGGATGTGCAGGTGGTAATGGGAAGTGTAATGTGATGTTAATTATTTAATAGTAGTAAGGGTTTGTTGTCGGGAAGAAGAAAAGAAAGAAAAGAAAGAAAAGAAAAAAAAAGGAAGATAATTTTTTCCTTTGAACGATAATTGCAAACACCCACGTTGCTGGGCGTCCATTGGCTGAATGGTGGCGTGAGCGGTAGGCGAAGGTAATCATGTGAAGAAGGAGGGGAGGCCAGTTGACGCCCCCTGAAGGGATCGGTGTGAGATGCCACTGTAAGAGAGAGGGGAAACCCGTTGACGCCCTCTGAGGGGATACCAATATGAGAATGGAAGAATTTTGGAGGGCGATTCCCTTAAACTAGAAATTAAGGACTTCCAAAAATGTAAAGTAATAAATTTTCCTGACCGAAAACAAAGGAAATCCTTGATGCGGATTTAGAATTATCAAGGAACTTCAAACCCCGACAGGCCCACCCAGGTTTTGGTCGGCGTCCATATAAGCAGAGTCGCAGCGAGTGGACGGCAGTTGGGGTTGAAGACAGGCAAGAATTCAGTCAGGGAGAAGTTAGTTGCAGTTGAGCTGTGAGGACTGAAACCCGCTCCGCAGGAACCTGACTGAAAGATCTACGCAATCACGACCTCATCTTCTAACCAAGAACAATTTATCTTTGAAGAACGACTTAGGCTCACACCATCAAAACAAGTTTTACGAATATCAACTGAAGATACAACAAAAATACCAGTTATCGAACTTAAGATATTAAGACTCGCCTAACAAACGCAAAGTGTCACGTATCCATATTAGCGTTTAGGGAGAAAGACGCAGTCCTGTATCCAGCAACCAGATATAAAATATTGTTATCCTTTTTTTAACGCATTTGAACTTTTCGAGTTGTTACTTTATTTTCTTTTACATATATTTGTGCGGTATAACCCTTGTTCGGACACGACTTGCATTACGGCCCGGTGACTAATTGATTTTGTCTACCTAAGATCAAATCACAACGTGGGTAGGTTAGACTAGAAATCAAAACAGTTACTTCGGTAACCAGACGTTGAAGGCGAGCTGGGAACGACAAAGCTGATACCGAATCTAACCAGATTCCCATCCGAATCAGCAAAAGGTTAGAATGTCACATTTGGTGCCGCGACCAATACCAAGTCACATTGGTCGTCACAGGACAGGACGGCGACGGCGCGGAGACAGACGGGGTGACGTCACACACTTAGTCTTAAAGCATGGGCGTTGGTTCGCCACCAACGAATCTACAATCGCTTTTGTAAGTAGAAGATAAATATAGTGTTACTCTTTCTGAAAATTAAAGTTTGCGTTGTTCTGTTCTCCCAAGTGCATAGTGTTTTTTGTGATAATCAGCATTCATCTGCTGATCCCGAGTCGTAATACGCAAATATTTCACCTATTACGTTGCAGAGTAACTCAATAGCTGCATCCTAGAAAACCCAGGGCGCTACAACCTAAGAGCCGATCTGTCATCTGATCTAGCCCTTACAGCACAATGGGTCGAATTTCTGACTTCAGTACTTCAGATATCAAGCTAGAACGTTTCATCATCACCGAGATAAGTCTAGATTCGAAATTCGAACCTGTCACCATGAATTCATCCACTCTCAATTAATTCAGTGGGTTTAATCGTCTTCTGTGACGGAAGTTCACCTAAGACAAGTGGAACACACACACACACACACACACACACACACACACACACATATATATATATATATATATATATATATATATATATGCACACACACATGCACACACGCATACACACATATATATATATTTATGTATATATTTTAGGAAATTCGGTTCAGAATTGTAGAAAAATGCCATAGATTTAAGTAATGTAACAAAACAAAAAAACAAAACAAAAAAAAAAAACGGCTAACCCAGAAATTATCTCATATTTTGTACACAGACCGGCTCTAATAATTTTTGTATTAATGCATATTAACCAATCGGCGACGTCATATGAGACGCACGGTTTTCTTTGAAATTATAGTTGATAAATTTTATTAGATTGGTGCAAAAATAATACCGTTTTTTGACGTTAAAACATATGTCAATAAACGATATTATTTTTGTACCAACCTAATAGTTACTAAATTTTGAGGATCACGTCAGAATATGGTCAACAAATGGTCGTTAAAATGTTTTTTAAAAATTGGGAAAATATTTATTAATCAATAAACTTGTAAACAATAAATCTACTTTTTTGGTTTGTTATGGAGACGATGTTTTGTTATATAAACCATCAATTTTTAGTTAGACAATCAAAACCAGAATTCTCACACTTAATTAATTACTCGAAATTTAGCAATTTTCGGGCATATTAATTACACAAAATGCTTAGCGATATTGACACAAAAATAAACATGCAGATTAAGTTTGTTTACGATCGTCAAAATTAGCAAGCACATTTGCTGATATTTTCATGCGGCCTACTGTTGCAATATATACGTACCCATAAAACAACGTACATCCGTGACACATACATTCTCACGTATAGACTCTATAGTATATTCATCCTATACTAACGCAATTCATTCGGTTGTACGTAAAAAAAAGATCTACAAACATCTTGTGTGAAGTGCTTCGCAAAGTATCTGTGTAAATCATTTCTTTCAATTTGAAAGGAAACGTATACCCAAATAATAAACAATTATTTAAATTTGTAGTACAGTGTATCACGATTCACCACACACAAACACACGCGGGCGCGCGCACAGAAAAACATACACACACACAGACACACACACACACATATATATATATATATATATATATATATATATATATATATATATATATATATATATGAGATGAGGTATTATGTACATTATTTACATTATTCGGAATATTTTCATCATATTTGTCGCCATATTTATTACAAAGTTTTTGCCGTTGTACGCTCCGGCCTTCTTCAGGTAATTAGTATAACATATATAATTAGTATGAAATGTTTCTTTAAATTATTATCTCCAAATCTAAAAATATTTTCTGGCTTTAAATACACCTAAAAAGATTTATAAACCGTATAGAACAACTCACTCAATCTTTAGCAAACACAAATCAGAAAAGGAAATAACCATATCTTTGTTTTTATATTCTTATATAAATGCATAAAATAAAAATAAAACGAATTTAGGAAATGAAGCTCCGTAAGTATTACTCAATTTTAATAAGCTTCTGTTACTAGAATATTGAATTGACTTCTCGATCTTAATGAATCCTTCGCCCAGGGCGACGTGAGTGCATGATATGGTCGGGCGTCAATAGACGATTAAATGCGTCTCATGTAGCAACTGAAGACATTAATTGGTATATTGTCTATTAATATTGCTGGTGCCTCTGACCGTTTGCAAATGCTTGTGCCTATTAATAATGCTTGAAGAATAATTGTAAAAGCCTGAGGGGATACTTAATAAGACTCTGTCGAGTTTCTTACCAGGAAGATCGACTAGTACTTCGGGGACTGGACATACAAGACACAACGTAGGACATCAATTAAATAGGAACACTGATGTGATCCAATGGAAGATGTTTTGGTAGGAATGTATGGAGGGGGACAAATGGAGATAGATGTGAGTAAGATATGTAAAGAGGGAGAGGGTGAAAAAAGAGGGAGAGAAATATGGAGGGAAATAAATCTAAAAGGGAAAAAGAGCAAAAGAGCATGAAAAAGAAAACTTATTTCTCAGCAAGCGTCAGGATATTAGAGGAGACATCAAGGGTTGATCTCTATCTCCCTTTACAGATTTTCCTTTGGCTATATTTTTATAAGGAACTTTATTAAAAAAGGTTTTGCCATTCGTCCACACATCACTGTCAACATTTCTTCTTCTTTACAATCTTCTCGAGCTGTTTTCTCGTCCCCAGTTGACAAGATATTTTCTTTCTATTCTTTTATAAGGTTTTAGGATGTGCAGATGGTGTAATAAATAAGTACTAGGAACAAGAGTTCAGTCCATCCGAGTTCGAAATCTAGTCATCATCGTTATATTCATTTTCACGGTAATACACTTGAGTAAATGTATGAATTTAGAAGTTGTTCCCCAGATTGTATTTTTAATCAAATTCAGCACAGGCAATACAGTAAAGCCACTAAGTCGCACCTGATATTTACTTATAGATTCTAGATAAAATCAAAAGGAGAATCAGCAATATTATTGGTCCTAATCTGGCATCTCGGCTTCACTCACTTTCCTACTGATGTATAGTTGCTTCCCCGGGCTTTTTCTATATATACATTCATGGTAATATTTCGGAAGAGCTCTTCGCACGTTTTATGCCTAGAGTTTATTAATTAAAACACATTACTAAATTGACAACAAATCTTCCGCTATATACAGATAAATTACCGTAATTCTCTATGTATAATACGTTTTCATCCATAATACGCAACCATAGTATTGTGCTGAAAGTGTGGGAAAATGCTTATACTCACGGATAATACGCACCCCTTTTTGGTAATAAAAGACTATAAATTGTACCTCTACAATTTCCTTACGGCCGACTTATTATTAGGTTGGTGCAAAAATAATGACGTAATAATGTCGTTTTTTACCTATTTTTAACGTCAAAAAACGTCATTATTACGTCATTACTTTTGCACCATTTTTTTCTATTCGAGTTATACAGAATATCGATTTTTGTTGTTGATGCTATTGAAAGTTCTTCGGTGTCGCTTAAATTGTAGGGTTTGGGATTCTGTAGTTCCAGTCTACAAGAAAATGTTCCTCCCTAACACCTACAGATTTCATTCGGTCGAATATTTTTTAATCATTTGTATGAGAAAGTGGTTGTACACAGCTAAAGTTAGATGACAGCGAGATTTGTGGCATGCTTGACATCCATATATAAATCTCGAGCTAACGAGAACATGACTCGAGATTTTGTAGCAACTTCCGGTTTGGTTCGAATCTACCCCCTTGCGCCGCTTCTTCTCTAATCAGTTACCTTTTCAAGGAAAAATAATAACAATACATTTTCTACTTACAATCAGAAAAAGACAGTCAAAATGTGACATATAATGTGAAAAGTATTATGAATTAAAACTGGAATAAAAACAGTGATGGCACATCGGGCCATCACTGTTTTTATTCCAATTTTAATTCATAATTTCTTTATTGGAAAAGTTTATACCGTATCCTGTTTCTTAGAGCAACAGGTATAATATAGTGATTTTGTGTTTACGATCATTCTCATTTCAACTATGTATCCCTAATCGATCGTCATAGCTTCATCAATATATTGGCCTCAGAAGGGAAGAAAGTGCTTTGATTTTTTTATGTTTATTACCATGGGATGTGGTATGGAATGCTTAAATGATCTGTGGACAATCTCTTCGGATCTGTGATCATATATGCAAAGGGCGTAGACTAGGAATATGGTTTAAGAAAATCAAATCTATTACTGTCAAACTAAAACAAAAGCCAACTTATTTGTTAACTAACAGAATTTTATGCAATCTGCTCCTAGATGTAAAAACTTCAACCGACAGAGTTCAGATGAAATTCCCATGGACATGACATTTTAAAAACTAGGAAATTTGAAGAAAAATAATAACAATACATTTTCTACTTACAATCAGAAAAAGACAGTCGAAATGTGACATATAATGTGAAAAGAAATCTGCAAATCCTACCCCCACGCTAGCAAGAAAACCGAAGAGACACAGGAAATATTAGGTTGGTGCAAAAATAATGTCGTTTTATCACATAGTAACATATGTGAGAAAACGACATTATTTTTGCACCAACCTAATACATCTAATTAATTGAATGCTTTTAAATAGTTGCAGGATATTTAAGGACAGATTATATTTCTAGACTTTAAAATAAAATTTGGGATATATTAATGATTTATTCAAGCAAGTGTTACTAACTAACCCATAGCTGGTGGAGTATTGGTGGATTCATGCCTTTCCCAAGGGTATTTGCATGTAAGTGAATGTAACGAATCCAACTTGAATGATTCTCCGATTATCAATCCAGTCATTATCAATTACCCTACACTCATTTCCAAACTTACAGCACCTGGTACTCCCAATTCACCCACCCAGGTACTGACCAGGCTAGTTATTATTTAACTTCGATAATTATGCGGGAACCGGTGTTTCAACGTGATATGGCCGTGAGCTAAAAATATTGGGAAATAATTTATTAAAATACATTTAATTTTTTCTCATTCTCTCCTTCCTCTGTCCTCTAGTTTATTTAGTGGCGAACATTTTACAGGTAAAAATGTTGCAATGAAAATTTCAGAACAAAATTCCGGCAGAGATTATCGCAGGATAAAAAGATTTTGATCCACAAAGACAAACCAATTTTAGCCGACCTTCTATCATTGTTTTTATAGAAGTCTATTTAATTTTACTTCGACTAGATTTTCTTTCTCTTCATTTTTTCTCGGACAAATTTTCCGTCTTTTCTTTACTTTTTTCCTTTCTTCTTTCCTTACTTCTTTACCCTTCTTTTTCCTTAATTCTTTTTCTTTGTCTTTTCCTTACTTCTTTTTTTCTGTTTTCCTTACTTCTTTTCCTTTTTTCTTATCCTTAATTCTTTTCCTTTTTTTTCTTTATTTATTCTCCTTTTTTTTTCTCTTTCTTTTTTTCCATTCTTCTTTTCCTTTCTACTTTTCCTTTTCTTCAATTCTTTTCTTTTCCTTTTTTCTTTTCCTTTATTCTTACTTTTGCTTTTCCTTACTTATTTTCCTTACATTTTCCCTTTCCCTCTTTTCCTTATTTCTTTTTCTTTCTTCTTTTCTTTTTTTCCTTACTTCTGCTACTTGCCCTAGAGTGTCAGTAACATTTCCAATTCATGTTAACACATCTTAAAATATGGATTTCCTAAACCAAACTCAGAAATGTCTTTTCTCTTAGAATGTCGCTTTTAATGGAGAGGTGCACATTCATACTTAGCGTGGACGAAATCAAGGAACTTCATAAAATTGGTTTGGTGTGTCATTTTAAAAATCTCAGAAAAAAACTGTTGTTGCAATTTTTAAGCCTGCTGGTGAACGGACTAGCTTTTCGACTCATCGTCCTAGTAGCCTTGTACCTCTTTTTGGAAAACTTGTAACGACCGTAATCAATGCTGAATTGGTTGACCATCTCACATCGCAGAGTCTTTATTCAGACAAGCAATATGGCTTTCGTTTCTACTGGTCAGCTGCTGCTGATAATTGTGTAAATAAACTATCAAGATCTGGATAAGAATGGTGAAGGCAAGTGTTGGCAGAAATGTCTTCTAAAAGACGAAATTATTACAGTTTCCCCGAGCAAATATTTGAATTGATCCAATTGTTCCTATCTCATAGTGAAATGAAAGTACTTTTGAACGGTCACTCTTCAAGTTCGTTTCCTACTAATACAGGTATACCCCGATGCGCCATCCTTGACCCGACTTTAATTTGCACTGATTACCTACCCGATGCCAACTGCTTTAAACTTGGTATCTATGATGATAATACAACCTATTTATTCCTGTTTCCATACTAAGTACGATCAATTAGACAAGAGCAAAATGGCAGCTGTCATCCAAAATGACCTACCGTCTCTTGTTAACTGGGTCAAAGGATGGCTTTTAATTTTAACGCCTCTAAAAGTAAACTTCTATCCTTTAATTATCTGAGAGACTCCATTCTGCCGTTCATCAGCATGGTTCCTGATAATCTCCAGGAGACTCACACAGTGTCTCTTCTCGGGTTAACATTCTCTGTCGACATGGTGGAAAGACTACATTGAAACCATTGCTAGGCGAGCTGCTAAGAAAGTTGTTGTGCTCCAAAATCTATCTTGCATATCTATAAGTCTTTCATTCGCCCATGCTTAGTATATTGTATCAACATTTAGCTCGGTACTGCTGCTATTTATTTAGAGCTCCTTGACAAAATTTAAATTAGAATCTACAATATTCTTCTTCACATGGTGGATGAAATAAATAGTTCAGTTCGAAATTCTAATCACCTGAACAAGGCCGTAGTGTACAACAGACGAAACGTTGTGAATACGGCAATGAGGAAGAGGATAACAATCCGAATAATGTCACTAATGCAAGTAATCTTAATACCTCATCTCAGAGATATAGACAGAAGCTTTAATCGGTAAAAATACAAATGTAATGTCAAACGGTATCTTTTGTCCTCCGTATTACTATTCTTTTCTGCTCGTTACTTAGAAATCTTGTTTCTAAATCTTCCATACCCATTAACTCCTTGTGTTTTTGTCCCATAACGGTCTTGCTTGGGGGAACTCGATTAAATAAAGAAAAATTATTAATTTGATAGAAGAGGAACAAAAGGTATTCCTGCCAAAAATGTTTATGTTCGTATTATGGAATTTTAAATCGAAGAAAATATTTTATGCTTTACTCCTAATATATCCTATAATGTTAATTAATGTCATCAAATAACTACATCACACTAGTCTTTCTTCAAATTAACATTGTGGTTCTCTGGAATAAGCTAATATGACAGAAATCTTAATTAGTAGTGAAAAGTTCACGAACTAAAACACATTCCTATAATCGGACTAAATTACTAAAAAGATTGGTCATATTGATTTTTGGTTTGGTTTATTTTGTTTTACGGCATATCAGCCTCGATGCGGTATTTAATGCCGACAATATTTTTTATTGCTGGTGATATTTTGTTTTGTCAAAAATCTGTTTCTGGTAATTTTTTTTAAAATTGTATTGTTGGTAATGATGTTTTTTTTCAAAAACGGATTGCTGGTAATAGTTAACTATTTGCCCATAGCTGGGACCCTAACAGGTGCTACCACTTTGGGTCAGGTAGGACCTGGAGTCACCAGCAATGTGGTTCCTCAAAACAATCTGATCAGAAGCCTTGCTGCTGTACATAGTTTATCGTCTTACTTAGGACGCGGATGTAGTTTGACGTCTTATCCAGGACGGTTGGTTAGACTGAGAACATGTCAGCAATCATACCGAATCACTCAGCATAACTTATGATATTGCTTTAACTGTTGCAATATTCTCAGCGTTTTTCTTTTGATATAGAAAATAGTAAGATGAGTATATGAAACGAACATTTTCAAATACATTTAGATAAACACTAGAAATATATATACGAATGTAAATATCCGGGGAATTAATTAATTAATTAAACAGAATTACTGAAACAAAGTGTTATTCAATCGAATATAAAGATATGAGATAATAGAAAATTTCATTAAATCACACCAAAATTGAAAGGAAAATAACAGAAAATCTCTCCCGGCATTATACAACCACAAGATCAAGATTAAGTGATATCCGATACAGCAGAAGTTATCTGAGTATAGCTTTTATCTAGAATTCTGAATCTTTCAGATATTTTCTAACTTATTAAGGAAGAAGGAAAATTAAGCCTGTCATGTACATCAGTAAATATCACTTTTCTTTCAATTTTTCTAATTTGAATAATTCAGGCAAGATACACCCCCACTTTCAAATGAAGTGATGCACACATGAAGATATAAAAAGTAAAGCGAACAACGAGTGTATTAATTGTCTATATTTCTGAGATGACGTATTATGTACACTATTTACATTATTCCGACTATTGTCCTAATATTTGTCGCCGTTTCGTTTCGGCCCTTGTACGCTCAGTCCTTCTTCAGGTGGTTGGAATTTCAAACTGAACTCTTTATTTCGCTCGCTGTGATAGACTGTTCTAGTTCCACGTGCCATGTCTAATGGATGCCATTTATCTCCTGTTAATCCCCCTCTCCAATTTCTCCACTGCTTTAACCGGGTATTGAACTCACACTCGTTATGTCCTGTCACTGGATCTAACTAACGCCTTTATCCACTCTGACATATATCCTGAAGGACTTGTATTAAAAGATCTCACCATATGCTACATATTTTTTGTGGATTCCGGGATGAAATCCGGTCTCAAATGAATAACAAACGCAGGAATGAAATATATCAAATAAATGTATTGACGTAATAATACAATTGGTAATAAGGTTAGTAGATCCAGAAATGCGGTTAGTAGCAATAATAATATATATATACAGTCTAGGAAATTCAGTATCGAAATATGACTTCCTTTTGTGTCTACGCGCTCGCAACTGTGACTCCTACAAAGCGGTTACATAACACTCTTACTCTCTCTATTACTCTGCCACTACCGACCTCCTGCTATTCAACGGCAGTAGTACAAATGCACAATGATCGAGTTAACTTGTGTGAAAAAAAGGTGGACCCCATAACAATATTTGTCTGCGATTCATGTGGCTTTATAACAGTAACAGACTCGGTTCTATCATGATTATAATGGGTTAAGTAGGTTTGAAATTTCGCATTAGTTTGCTGCTCTAATAAATAATTGTTGTGGTAGGATCCACCTAATTTGCATAGTGGAGTACCGACCATATAAATATGGTTGGTACCGGGAAGAGAGAGGAATCAAGAGATCCAACCATACATTCTGTCCGACTGCGACTCAGTCAACACACATTCCAGGAACGGTCTTCCCAGGAATATACAAAAGACTATATGTAAATATTGTGTACACTTTCTTGTTTCAATACATTTTGTTATAAGTATATTTTGTGTTGCATTATTATTCCATGCATTAGTCAAGTTTCAAGAATAATGTATAGCTAGCCATTCTTATTCGAGGATAGCAGTCTACTAGGGCGGCTAGCCAATCCCTATTGCAGACGCATTTGTGTATATTCAACACCCACAGAGGCCACCTGTGGCTTATACTGCAACCTTAGTTTGGGTACCTCTGGTTGTGTTATGGTTAGCACGCTTGTCGCACTAGATCAGTTACGACTTAGAAATGAGTTCGATCCTCACTAGGTGCCACATACTTTCGGCTTTATTCCACATCCAAACTGCGCTGAGAATATAAGCATACTGCAACCTTAGTTTATAATAATAATAATAATAATAATAATAATAATAATAATAATAATAATAAGAAGAAGAAGAAGAAGAAGAAGAAGAAGAAGGGCCTCTTCAATATTCCAGCATTTTTCAGTGACAACATAGGTATGGACCTCAGATTAGATAAATATCCCAAAGTAACATTCAAGAAAGGTAGAATTACAGAAACACACTCAATAGATTTAGACTTTGTGACAAAGATTAGGAAACAGAAACAAGATCAAGCCTGAAAGGAATTAGCGAAGGAGATGGTATACAACATTCCCAAATGAAGACGGTAAGAAAGGAGTTCTACAGGCGTGTGGGTCTGGTACTGAATATCGAGCTGAATTCAAAAAACAGAATATCAGCCATAATCAACTTGGCTGTCCCTGTGATGCAATAGAGCTTTAACATCCTTAATTGGACCATACCTGATATTAAACGAATGGATGCCAAAACGAGCATGCATCATCCCAAAGCTGATGTTGATCGTCTATATATACCCAGATCCGAAGGAGGCAGAGGATTAGTTCAACTAGAACTGTCCTACAAAATAATACCAATTGGCCTTTAAAGATACCTGGACACTACAGGAGACTGGATGATGATATGTGTCAAAAACATGAAAGTAGTAAGCGTATTTATTTCGTAATAAAGGAAGTCAGCAAGTTCAAAATGGAGTTTCAAATGGGTGCAGAAATACATTGTAAAGACCAATACAACGACTGCCATTGAAAATATATAAAAAACGAAATAAAAAAGCAACTACAACCGTCAGTTGCAGTAACAATTGCAAGATAAACTGCTTCATGGCCAACACTCTACCCCTATCAAACAATCTGATATAGACAAACCCCGTACCTATCAGTGGCTACGTAGTGCAGGGTTAAAAGCTGAAACCAAAGGTCTTATCCTTGCTGACAGGAACAAAGTTTGTTAACTAGAAATTATCAAGCATGCATACTAAAATATCGGGTTATTCCAAAATGCAGATCCTGGGATAAATATCCAGAAACAACTGATCATCTTGTATCAGGTCGCACGGCATTGTCACCCACTGAATATAAAACTCGGCAAGACAGAGTGGACCAATATCTGCACTAGAAAATCTGCAACTTCTACGGGAAGGAAACAGAAAGAAATTGATA
Organism: Acanthosepion lycidas; assembly: GCA_963932145.1. NCBI lineage: Eukaryota > Metazoa > Mollusca > Cephalopoda > Sepiida > Sepiidae > Acanthosepion > Acanthosepion lycidas. Next base: position 27,054,390 of record OZ010582.1, read on the forward strand.
TGAACACCGCCCAGACCCGGTTATAGAGATAGGAACTGGAACAATTTTATGGGACTACACAATAAACACTGAAAGAAGAATCGAAGCTAACCGCCCAGACATTTGTTATTAGAGACCCGCAAACGGAAATAGTGCCTCCTTATTGATATGACAGTCCATAAAGACTGCAATGTATCTTTGAAGATATTCAAAATGATGACAAAATACAAGTATCTTGAAATCGAAATTTCAAAAATGTGGCACATGGGAACATCAACTATCCCTGTTGTAATTGGAGCCCTCGTATTTGATGGAAAAGATTCCAGTAGACTAATTGAAGGGTTTCCTGCAAGGCCATACCTTAAAGAAATACAAAAAAACTCGTTCTCACGAGTACTAATTACACTTTAACAAGGGCTTTATCTATGTAAAATATATGTGTGTGTTTATTTGTTTATTTTTTTAATTGGTCAGTCGAAAATGTCATAATGACATTTTCTAACCTAAGGTCTCTGGAAAAATGAAATCAAAGAAAATAATAATAATAATAATAATAATAATAATAATAATAATAATAATAATAATAATAATAATAATAAAAATAATGATGATAATAATAACAATAATAATAAACTAAATGATTAAAGTATTTCTTCTAATATTTTTCGACACTTAAGAGAAGTGCGTGATTAAAGAAAAGAAAATAAAAACAAAAGATACTGTGTGTCTGTCTTATTCAAGTTATTTTTTTTTAAATGCAAGAATGTATAAAATATAAAAGTATGAGTTTTTATACAAACGTCATTTGTCTTAAGATAAAATATTTTACTGGTAACATGTTTTGTCGTGTCAATTACCAGTAAAAACTTTTTTTCTCAAGAAAATCGACGTTTGAACACAGACTTGAAAACATTCAATACTTATATACTTGAATGCAATTGTTATATATATCCTGAAGAGGATAGACAAGCTATCGAAATATTGTTAAACATTGTTAAACGATGTGTCTTTTCTTTTTTTTTTTTACATTGTGCTCATGTCAAAGTATTGTAATAATAATAATAATAATAATAATAATAGTAATAATATGAGATAAAGAAAACTATAATAGTAAAAGAATAAATAAAATGCTTAAAAACTATTGTTGACTAGTTTACGTTCTCTTTTGCAACAGGCGGGGTTAAATGGCCGAAGGCTTTCTTTCTTTAGGCATCACAAATATTATGGTTCTAAAATTGTGATTGTTCGTAGAAAACGGATTTGTTACCCATTTTCTGTCTATCGTTGTCTCGGCATGTTGAAGTAGAATCATATATGAAACCTCCTTTGCGTTTGTAAGTAGATTGTCCTCCATTAACTAAAATCAGTATCAGAGTAAAATTTATAAAATTCGGTTACTCCGTTTAACGTGTGTCTAGGAACAACTCAGCTCCTGGCCTTGTGCTAAAATTATGATTGTTTGTCTTCCTGTCTAGATTCTTACGGTAAACACGTAAAGTGTCCATAGTGTCATTAATTTACAGAAATGAAACATCTTGAATAGAAGCACACTTTTATTTCCTATTTTTTTTGTCTGCCAGCAAGCGTGGTTCTGACTACACTGTGTTGCAGATTTATTTCATTTACTGCCAATCAAAAAATGGGACAGATAATGCGTTTGAAATTTTAGACAAATGCAACGTCTGTGAGAAGAAAATGGGGAGTTTTCGCTGTATACTGATGAAATATAAAATGTTAGACCTCTAAGCTTGGTCACTCTCTGCTCTGATCGGTGAATTCCTGTTAATTAATATACTGGCTATTTGACACAGAAAGAAAACGCCGATTGAATATAAGCTAAGAAAAAAAAAAAAATTTTTTTAGGTGTGGGTGACGTAGGGCAGAAATAAAATCAAGAATGCAGGGAAATTTAATATATTAGCAGACAATAGAAATTATGACAGATAAAAACACCGAGGAATATTGTTAAAAAGGATACTTTCAGATTCTTTGTACTATATAAATACAAAATCTACCGTTAGAAAAAATCAAAGAGTTCGTAACTGCTATATGATATCTAATTATACCTACAGGACAATTTCCTCATAGATAAAGAAGATATTTGATGCGATCATCAGATTTATTTAACCTTTGCGCCGATGTCATCTTAAGACGACCATAGCAGGAGTTTTAATCGGTGGGCGTCAACTTAATAATACAATATATGCAGATGACACTTTGACACTGATGGCAGCCTCGGAAAGGAAACTACACGAACTCCTGGACAGACCAGTAAAAGAAAGCGAGAAAATGAAAGCAAGGTCAACGACAATAGAGAAACCAGTTAGGAATTTGAAATATCTGGTCAGAGTTTTAACGGAGGTTAGAAAACGCGACTCCGAGATCCGAACACGCATTGGACTAGTGAAAGAAGCATTATAAAAGCTATGGAAGGTGCAAAGAAACAGAAAAAATCATTAGAAACAAAGAAACGTGTGATGGATTGACATGTGATATCCATACTGTTATATGACAATAAATGTTGGACAAATACCACACGGATGAGAAAAAAAAGAGACATTAGATATTGCGGTTCTATAATAGTCTACTGAAGTTTCCATGGAAGAAACGAGTAAGCAACAAGTCTTAAAGAAAATAGCAACACAAAGAACCCATACTGAGAATGAGGAAATAACAACTAAAATTCTTTAGATATATAATAAGGAAGCAAGGTTTGGGTTTCTTCAAGGACCTGTTGAAGATATGATATAGCTGGGAACACAGCAAGCGGAACTAGGGGCCGGGGGCCTTAGCAAACCTAGAAAAAGAACCACACGAGGTAGGAAGTTGTTGCAAGGCATGACACACATATCCTGAATGCACAGAATGGGGACATATTTAATAGTATAGTTAAGAGGTTTGTAGAACAGAGACAAATGTGGATGATAACATTTCAGAAGTTACCTAGATCAACGAAAGTGACGGAGTTGTGGAGAACCGTGATCGTACGCATGTTGAAGAGACTTGGCACTTAAAAGAGGACGGTTAGATCTTATCCATGTTCTTTCATAGCATTCTTCCACATTTTCTGTCGAAGGAATATAACGATGTGGCAGATTTTCACGACACAAATACTATAAATGAATCGAAACAAAAAGAGACTCGTAGAAGACACAACATAATATATTCCAAGAGTTTTATATTGATGGAATTACGAATGCCAGACAAATTCATGAACGGCAATTGAAGAAATCAATGAAGGATAATAACATGTATATGATGAATTGCTTGTTGAATTGGCAAAATGGCGGTGAAGAGAATTTTAATACTTGGCACTTATCATGATTGACAATTCGATATCGTTATGAAAACCTATGAATAGAGGTTTATTTGTCCGTGATTAGTAGCTATTGATTTATGGGTCCCGAAACAGAGCTGAAAATGCACATTTTCTCCCATGGTTAGTCGAAAACTTATTTGGCGACATGTAAGAATGATGTCGAAACGTAGATTTAGTAATATCATCCTCAAATACATTCTCTGTTTTAACCCTTCAAATAAATGTTTGCGTCATACGTTATAGAATGCTTTTTGCGTAGTCTATGGAACATAAGTCCGTTTGCATTTACCTCTGTCTATGTACCGTGCCTCTTCAGGATGTTGCGGACCTTCGCTCTCGATATTTTCATGTTCTTTGTAGCAAATTTTATGTTTCGTTATCTCTCCTAATACCTATTCTGACAACAACAACAACACAAAGTTAGATAGTTTATAAGCTTTTTTTACTCCGCCACAATCAGTATGTCCTGTCAGTGTCAACTTTTCTAAGCCCCCTTTCCTCATTATGTGTCCTAGAAATTTCCATTATCTCGGTCGAATGATAAGTAGTATAAGTGTCCTATATTTTCCACTTTCTAAAACTTTGTCAAGGCTCGCAAGTTACAAAAGAAATACAAGGAAAATATTACAAGGAAATACTACTACTACTACTACTACTACTACTACTACTACTACTAATAATAATAATAATATTAATAAAACTGGTATGAAAACTACTGAGACCCGATTATAGAGAACTTAGGAACTGTAACGAATTATATTGAGACAGTATTTGCGCGTGGAAATATGCGTCTTTAATGGGAAGCAAACTGCAGGAAACTGGTATAAAACTCACCCGGACTCAGTTAAAGAGATAGGGACTGTAATAAATTTGTAGAACTTTATAATACACATGAACAGAACAATCGAAGCTTATCGCCGAGGCATCGTGATCAAAGACCGCAAAAACTCAATTTTCTTTCTTATTGATATGGAAGTCCCAGCAGACTGCAATGTATCTTTGAAGATTTTCAAAAAGCTATCAAAATCGAAATCTGATAAATGTGGCACATGAGAACATCATCAATTCCATCTCTTGTTGGATTCATCGGATCGATTGGAAAAGTTTCCAAAAGACTCATTGGATGAATTCCTGGTTGCCGATGCCTTAAAGTAATGAAAAAATTGTTCTTACGAGTACAGCCCACACCTTGCGAAGGGCTTTATCTATGCAAAATATGCGTGACCATTTTTTATTTGCGCAATGGAAAATGACTTGATCCCATTTCTGACCTTAGGATTCTGGTCGGGACCAGGAAAGTATTGAGTACACACCAGAAATCAAAGGAATAATAATAATAATAATAATAATAATAATAATAATAATAATAATAAACCGCTTCATGGCCAATACTCTGCCCGTACCAAACAAGCTGAAGTAGAAAAATCCTATACCCTCACAGTGGTTACCTAGTGCAGGGGTGAAAGGTGAAACTGGTTTTATCCTTGCTGCACAGGACCAATGCTTGTAAACTAGAAATTATCAAGCACATATACTAAAATATTGTGTTAGACCAAAATGCAGATACTCTGATAAATATCCAGAAACAATTGAATTTCTTGTATCAGGCTGCACGGGATTGGCACACGCTGAGTATAAAACACGGGATGACAAAGTTGGCCAATATCTGCATTGGAAAATTTGCAACTTCTACTGGAAGGAAACTGAAAGAAACTGGTATGAACCCCACCCAAACCCGGTTACAGTGATAGGACCTGTTGCAATTCTATGGGACTACACAATACACACTGACAGAACAATCAAAGCCAACGGCCCATACATTGTTATTAAAGACCACAAACAAAAACGGTGCCTCCTTATTGATATCACAGTCCCTGCAGACTGCAATGTATCTTTGATGGTATTCAAAAAGCTATCAAAATACAAGGACCTTGAAATAGAAATCTCAAAAATGTGGCACATGTGAAGTTGGAGCCCTAGGATTGGTTGAAAAAGATTCCAGTAGACTAATTGAAGGGATTCCTGGAAGCCCATGCCACACAGAAATAAAAAAAAATGATCTCAAAAGTACAGCGGACAATTTACGCAGGGCTTTGTCGGTGTAATTTTTTTTTTCGGTGGAAAATATCATGATGGAATTTCTAACCTTAGGTCTCTGGGCGGGACCCAGAAAGAAATGTGTACACGCCAGAAATCAAAGGAAATAATAATAATAATAATAATAATAATAATAATAATAATAATAATAATAATAATGTTTATTGTGATTCAAGGTTAGCAGATGTTTTTCTATAAGATTTCTCAAAAATTATCTTGGAAAATAATTATATTAAAAAAAACAAATAAAAAGATAACAATCTATAATCACTTTAACGTTTCGAGATGTTCAGTTTCCAATAATTATTCTTATTTGACCCTGAGTCGCATTAATTCAGGGACACTTTTCGTCGGTTACAGGTAACTATCATTATCATTCTACTTGTATATATATATATATATATATATATATATATATATATATATATATATATATATATATATATATATATATATATATATATATGTCTGTGTGTATGTGTCTGTGAATTCAAATTCATGCAACTTAATTACAAAACCACTTTTTCGCATAGATAAATAAGGGCTGTTATCATAAATTTAAAACAAATATCAACAAATTTCCACTTTAAAAACGCTCTTCGTTAAATAACTCATCAAAATAAAACAAATTCAATTTGCCAATTGATTTCCAAATTATATAATGCACAGAACAATTAAAATGTACCAACAAAAATAAATGACAATAACAAGTCAAAGATTTGATAAGAATGTAATCACATGCCAAAAATTTATGAAAACATTTCTATTATGAAAAACATATATAGAAGCAAGTCATAAATATATATGTATATACCTTTAATCATTATAGAACATTAAATAATATTTTTATTTTATTTTAGAAAACCATCAACTTCAGCTCCTGAAAAAAATAATATATTAATTTTCATACAAATTATGAAATTATATCCCTAGTGCTACAACTATGCAATATAACTGAATGTATAGATTAATTAATTAATCTTGCAAATAAAACTATTACAAAAGAAAGGAGAAATGACTAATGATAATTGTAAGAAGACAAAATGTATTGTTGTTAGCAAAAGGAAGAGTCGAATATGCGAATGATAAGCAAGTATATTCAAGCTAGTAGGTAAATTTAAATGTCTGAGAGTGTTTAACTGAGGACAGAATGTTTGACATCTTAATTCGAAGGATAGCGAATGATGTCTTCCAAATAGTAAGGAAAGTGATAAAAAATAGACTAATTTATTATTAACTATGAAAAAGATACTGGACAGTTATGTAATATTGGTCGTCTCCTGAGACCAAAAAATGTGGTTTAGAATAATATACTGAGGATAACAAAGACGGAACATGCGGGCAACGTCGAAGTTTTAGAGTAAGGGGGAAAAAAACGGACACTTGTACTTAACATCTAGGGAAACTAATGTGGTAAGAATGCTTAGAAATGTTTGTAAATGGTCGGCAGAATAAGGATTAAGAAATATAGCAAAAACAAAAAAATATATACTTACAGCTAAATTTTGAAGTGCCATGGTTGTCCACGTCCTGTAGGAAGACGATATAAAGAAGAAGAAGAAGAAGAAGAAGAAGATGTGGAGGATGAGAATAAGGATGATGACGAAGAGGAATTATTATTATTATTATTATTATTATTATTTTCTTTGATTTCTGGCGTTTACACATTTCTCTCCGGGTCCCGCCCAGGGACCTACAATGAGAAATGGCATCATGCCACTTTCCACTGACAAAAAACAAAAATAAACATATATAAAGGCCTTCTTAAAGTGTGGGTTGTACTTGGCTTGTCAGAACAATTTTTTGTATCACCGTGAGGCATGGACTTCCAGGAATCCCTTCAATTAGTCTACTGCAATCTTTTCCAACCAGTCTTAGGGCTCCAACTACAACAGGGATTGTTAATGTTCCCATATGCCACATTTTCGATATTTCTATTTCACGGTCCTTGTATTTTGACAGCTTTTTGAATATCTTCAAAGATACATTGCAGTCTGCAGGGACTGCCATATCAATAAAGAGGCACCGTTTTTGTTTGTGGTCTTTAATAACAATATCTGGGCGGTTGGCCTTGATTGTTCTGTCGGTGTGTATTGTGTAATCCCATAGAATTGTAACAGGTCCTATCTCCGTAACCGGGTCTGGGTGGTGTTCATACCAGTTTCTTTCAGTTTCTTTCCCGTAGAAGTTGCAGATTTTCCAGTGCAGATATTGGCCCACTCTGTCATGTCGGGTTTTATATTCAGTGGGTGCCAATATCGTGCAACCTGATACAAGATGATCAATCGTTTCTGGATATTTATCACGTAATCTGCATTTTGGGCTGACACAATATTTTAGTAAATGTGATTGATAATTCCTAGTTAGCAAGCATTGGTCCTGCGCAGCAAGGATAAAACCTTCAGTTTCCGCTTTCAACACTGCACTGCGTAGCCACTGATGGGTACGGGTTTGTCTACATCAGCTTGTATGGCATGGGCAGAGCATTGGCCATGAAGTGGTTTATCTTGCCATCGCTTCTGTATCTGGTCGGTTGCATTCGTCTTTGCTGTCTTTTTCAAGTATTTTGCAGTTTCAGCCGATGTATTGTGCTGTAGTTGCATCTCTACGCCCATTTGAAACTACATTTTGAATTTGATGGCTTCTTTCATTACGAGGTAAAGACGCTTACTACTTTCATATTCCTTGAGGCATATCATCATCCAGTCTTCTGTAGTTTCCAAGTATCTTTGGAGGCCAATTGTTGTAGTTTTTTAGGACAGTTCTAGCTGAACTAATTCTCTGCCTCCTTCGGGTATGGGTACACACAGACGATCAAAATCAGCTTTGGGATGATGCATGCGATAGCAAGTGAGAAGCTTTCACGTTTTGGCGTCCATTCACTTAATTTCAGCTATGGTCCAGTTAAGGACATTAAAGCTGTAATGCACCACTGGGACAGCCAATGTGTTTATGGCTGATATTCTGTTTTTTTGAGTTTAGTCCAGTATTTAGTACCAGACGTACCCGCCTGTAGTACTCTTTTCTTATTTTTTCCTTCACTTGGAGGTGTTGTATGCCATCTCCTTCGCTAATTCCTAGGTACTTATAAACTTCATTGTGCTCCAATTCCCTAATCTTTGTGACAAAATCTAAATCTATTAAGGGTGTTTCTGTAATTCTACCATTCTTGAATGTTACTTTTGCACATTTATCTAATCCGAAGTCCATACCTATGTCGTCACTGAAGTATTTTACATTTATTATTATTATTATTATTATTATTATTATTATTATTATTATTATTATTATTATTATAGTTCTTCTAACATTTAAAGAAATATATTCAATCAAATCAATTTCAAAAGTTAACCGTAAAATCTATCAAGGTTCCGGCGATGAAAAACAACTTGTTTGAAGATGCTTGGGGAAAATGTCAGGGAATAAGTTTAAACCATCAATTAAATTTAAAAAAAAAATTAAATTAAAATATTCACTTAACGTAGACAACACACACACAAATACGCACACACAAACACACACTAACGCACACAAATACACACACATACACACACACGTATATATATATATATATATATATATATATATATATATATATATTATGCACAGTGAGTTCCCGTGTTAATAAAATACTACTCGATGCAATATATATATATATATATATATATATATATATATATATATATATATATATATATATAATTATTGCATAATCCTTAAAATCCATCATGTCAGGTTATAAATTTATTTCGGGAGCGCACCTACATCCTTTCAGGTTGTCATTAATGAATTGAGTTAAATTTATTCACAAGGAAAAGGTAAAATATAAAGAAAAAAAAGAGAAAAGAGAAAAGAAACATTTCTATATTATATCACACTAAGTCAATAATTATCAAATCCCTTTATAGAAAATTATCTAACAGAAGAGTCTTCAACGAGAATAAGATAACTTATAATGAAGTAAGTCTTCAAAAATGTAATTTCAAACAATAATTAAGTTACCAGAAAAATTGAAAACAAATTCAACTAATGAAACAGAAACAGAAAAATAAAGACGATATCGTTTAATCTACCTTGCTGTAAATTATCTAATATTAATATTGGCATGTATTTATAAAATTTAATAGAGAAACATTTCAATCACAACAACCATTTTAAAAAATAATATAAAAAACAGTTATTCCTGCTCAAGTAATATACACAGTATCATTAACACAAGCAATAAACATATTAAAAACAAACTTATGACAGGGAAACGCAGGAAATATCGCTACTTCTAACTGTAAACACGGAACTAACTGCCCTGTTGGAGGTATCTGTACTTCTGAAAATATTGTATACGAAGTTACTATATTTCCGAAGGAAAATATCAGTCAGAAGAAGGTATACATAGGGATATCTGCTTGGAGTTTGAAGGAAAGGTTTTACAATAACAGGCGTTCCTTCACCAATGTGTCTTAAAGATATCAAACTGTTCTATCTAAACATTACTGGAATCTTGAAGATAGAGATTCACCCCACAAATCAAATGAGGATCATCAATTAATCAGAGACTGCCAACAACTTCAAGGACAGATGCAATCTATGCACAAAATAAAAAGAAATCATAATAAGTATAAAAATGCTGATAAATTATTGAATCAACGGAACAAATTTATTTTTTAAGTGTAGGCAAAATGACCAATTTAAAATTCCCTAATAACAAAAATTTTGGAGAATATATACTCGAAATGTTTTGCTGTTATTTATCGATACTAACATATATACATGCATGTATTCACGTTTTTTATATATTGTTAAATATTATTACTATTAACCTTTCTTCTTCTTCTTCTCCTTCTTCTTCTTCTTCTTCTTATTGTTATTATTATTATTATTTTCAATTTGTAATTGTGACGGTTAAAATGTGATGATGATGGTTTAACTGCTTAAAAGGACTAGAAAATTTCAATGTATCCATTTTGAATATGATTACACCCTTCATCCACACTGTTTTTTTACCTTGTCAATTGCTGGAAGAAATATCTTTTCTGGGTCACTCTTTCAACTATGCTTAATTCCCTAGTTTCTTTTCCTCTCTCACTCTCTTTCTGTCTCCACTCCCAACTGACTATCTCTTTTTCTCTTTCCCCCTAAAACCTTATATTGACTTTTTGTCTTTCTTCAACTTTTTCTTTTTTCCTTTTAAGATTAAAACTTTCCCCCTTTTCTATTTTCTCTATTTTTCTTCTTGTTTGCACACACACACACACACACACACACACACACACACACACACACACACATACATATATATATATATATATATATATATGTATGTGTGTGTGTTTGTGTGTGTGATTAGCAATTTGGTGATATATATAATTTCCGCAATAATCCATAATGTCTAGAACCAGAATCCACACCGCACACACATGTAAAAAAAAAAAAATTAGGAGGGACGTTTCCACCATTTTGGGACTCATCAGCAGTTGTTCCAGGTTCGATTCTCAGTATTGGTGGAGAATGTGCACTGCTGATGAGTTCCCGAAAAACGAAGCAGCAAAGCCGTCCAGTGCATTTCTGCATGCGTTGACGATTATAAATGTAGACATGATGAGTTATTAGGAATATATATATATATATATATATATATATATATATATATATATATATATATATATATATATATATATATCAGTACTGGTTGAAGACCAACGAATATTCTTTATTTACTTTTATACGTTTCGGAACATTATGCTTCCAGGAAAAATTTGAAAAAGTGCAAATTATCACCTAACGACATTCTATCTATCTATCTATCTATCTATCTATCTATCTATATATATATATATATATATATATATACTCATTTCTCATAAAAAATTAAAAATCATGTAAAATAAGAACCAAAGAAAAATTCTAAAAATAACGAATCAAACTGCATATAGAATGATAACACAACCATCACACTTTCCAGCATGTTAGTTTTCCTTTTATTCTGTATTAACTCCATTAAACGTTGCATCACCTGTAAACACAACAAATCACTAGAGGGCCGATAAATACTCATCCATATCACGAGAATGATAAACTGCAAAATACATAAAATGCAAATATTTAGAAAACCTGATTTGGCATTTTGTGTATTTTCTCTTTACACCACCATTATTCCATCTTTTATAAAAACGTCCCTGTAAGAAACCGAACATATTTAATTATGGAAGCAACTAGTTACTATATATATATATATATATATATATATATATATATATATATATATATATAGTAACATAGTATATTATCCCAGTTCATACATCTTCCCGATTCTTTGAAGCGATGTGGATGTTTATCCCTTGTTTATCTTTCGGTTGTGTTCCAGGTCCCTACTAAAGTCTTCTCATTGTCTTTTATTCCCAGAAAATCCTTGCGTCTTAGAGGCATTACGTCTTGCTTGGAATGAAATAATTAAATAAATTTCACAATTTCAACAAACGGATGTAATAGAAGTACACCTACACACAAATCATCACAAATCTAGTGCCAAAACGGATATCCACCCAATAAGAAAATATTTTATAATGATTTGGTATTACCAAAGGCTTTCTCAAGACATAGGGCAATTTATGTGCATACCAAATGGACGCTCCACTCCGCAGACAAGACCACTAAAAGAAAAAATATATTTATGTAAGTACGATATTTGAAATTCAAACAAATGTTTCTAAAAGAAAATACACATACACATACACACATGCACATATATACATACACCTACAGACACACACACACTCACAGACAGACGCATATATATATATATATATATATATATATATATATATATATATATATATATTGTAACAGAGCATGTAAGTTACATGTTCTAATGTAACAGTGTATAATAAAAATTGTCTGCTCTATTCTTGTATTGAGCCCTGTTTTATATTAGTGTTTAAAACGTTGGAAATATATCTTTCGTTCTTTTACATTTTTGTATATATATATATATATATATATATATATATATATATATATATATATATATATAATGTCTTTGTGTGTGAGCGCACGCGTGCGTGAGTCTATTTGTGTTTTCAGAGCCGTCTACTTACTGGTAATTTTATAGTAATGTCGTTGGGCTTCCAGCAAAACCGCAATAATGCAAACATATAAACAATGCATCACACACACGGATATACACAGCATTATATATACATGCTTATGTGTGCGTGCTGAAGGAAATCGTTGCAGACTAAAATAGACAATAATGAAATGAGCATTTTGTTTAAATTGATGGAAAAGCGGCAGTTTGAAGTAAAAACAGACATAAATTACCTATGATATATAGTTACAATGACACAGATATAATAATGAAAACCGGATAAGCGAGAGCTAAGCTATTCAGTTATAGGGTAATGCTTGATACCAATGAATCTCGAAACTCTTTTAAAATCAAAGAAAATTAAAATAGATTTTATCTTGAGCACACAATAAAACACTTAAAAATGTGCATTTTAATTCGAAATGTTCTTCAATATAAAAAATCAGGAAGAAGTATTGTGTGACCTTTCAAATGATATCAAATGAAGAGTCGCTTTAGCCGGGTTTAGATTTTTATTACCGCGTTTTGAAAGTGTTAATCTCTATTTTCGACAAAAAAAAACGTAATAAAAAAACCGAACTTAAATATTCCAATCTAATGTCGTTAGTAGTGATTATGTTAAATTTTATTTTTATACGTCTTTGTCTTTGTTCACTCGTGTCTGTTTTAAAGGTTCTTTTCTGCAAATCATTGTAATTACACAAAACTGATCCGTTTAATTTTTTTTTACCCATCCAATTATTTTGCTGACAATTCTGTTCGCCTGTCTTATACTTGAACTTATTTTTTTTTGTTTCTCATTTATTTAATACTTGTTAAATTGAAGAATGATTAGAGCATCCCTATCTCAGAAAAAAACAAAAAAACAACTACTATTACTTGCAGTGAACTTCAGCATAAATTACGTCAATTTCCCGTGGATGGATCGCAGTTCGAATCAGGAGATAAATGATTTTATAAAAACCAATAAGCGTCAAAAGAACACAGGCAAAGAGAAGAAATAACAGCGAATCAAAATTAAAATTTTCGCTTAAAAAGAAAAGGGTTTAAAAAATAATTCTAAATGTAATCCCCCGGATTGAACTTGAAAAGTTTCTGTAAACATTTTTCCTTTCTTCCTTGTTGTAAGCGTAAAAGAGACAAGGAAATTGTTGAAGCGTCAGTCAGTTATGTGCCATGCGTGATAAACGCTTAGGCGATCATGTATCTTTCGATACATGACTGACAATGAAGAATTTTCTCGCAGTAGGTTGCCATTTTTTTCCGCGGTAGACCAGTTGCCATCCAAAGCTATAGAACTCAGTCTGTTCTTCTATTTACCCATAGCTGTGGGGAGAAGAAATGGATTCATACTTTTCCCAATGATATTAGCACGTAAGTGAAAGTAATGGATTTGCGTGAAGTTAGAACTCGGCTCTCCGATTCTTCAATCCGAGCCACTATCCATTACTCTGCTGATGAACAGCACATTTATAAAAGGACTATTCCCACCCATATGGCGAAACACACAACCATGTCTCCGGACACAGTGATATATTCACATTTGATTGTATCTAATATGCATATGTACATATGATGTGCGGTGTGTAGTGGATAATCGCTCAGAATGAGAAATCGGAGAGACGGTTTCGAATGTTGGTCGAGTTCATTGCATTCACTTATGCACAATTACCCTTGGGAAAAGTAGTAAACCAACTCTGCTACCTCACCACCTCAGCTACAGTTAAATAGCAGGACAGACCGAGCCCTATAGCTTTGGTTGGTAAACAATCTTGCAGAAAGAATATAGAAAATTCTGAATTCAAACTAGTCTGGAGATTTGCACTACATATGTCGCCCCAGCGGTCCTAAAATCGTTTTGTTGCTGTACATATAAACATACATGTATCTACTATTTAATGCTTATCTATTCATGTTTAAGGTTTTATAAGTCTACATCTTTCATCTCATGTCTATCCATCCATCCATCTATCTATGTATCTAGGACCTGTCACTTGTTATTAAGAATACACAAACGATACACAGGCACAACTTGCAAACGAAATTTAAGCGTATCCTTTTCACTCCCATGCTAGCCAAACAACTTATACATTCTAGAATATGTTGAAAATCTCTCTCTCTCTCTCTCTCTCTATATATATATATATATATATATATATATATATATATATATATATATATATATATATATCTGTTCATTATCTATCTATCTATCTTTCTGTAACCAGTTGGTTTTGACTAACGGCCATAACACGTTGAATAGCTGACTGTTTAGAATTTCCAGTTGCTGTAAGCTTGAATATAAAGGTGCTGTAATGGATAGCCTCGTGCAATAAGAGAACCGAGTTCCAATTCCAGTTGGCTTTGTTATATTCACTTACCGGGGCAAGGTATTCCACCACTTCCTACTGCTATGTGTTAATTATTAGAAAAATCAATGTCATCTACAACATTTTTTTACTATCTAGAATATTTCCTGGCTTTAAGTAACCTACAAAAGATTGATAAGCCGTGTTAATCAATCCTAATAGGATTCATATTTTTGATATCTCTATGTGTCCGTCTATGCAACACACAAGCTTCCCGCTCTATTTCCTTTCTCTATCTTAGTTCTCTCTCTCCCTCTCTCTCTCTCTCTCTCTTTCTGTCGATTTATACACAGTTTGATCTATTTGAAACCTATCTAATCTACCTAATTAAGACTGCATATGCCTCGCATTCGCTTCTTCCTATTTTAACTGTTTCTCTGTACCTCTCTTTAGATCAAATCAATTCCAATCCACTCATATCTTTTTCGGGCTCTTAGTTTCCATAAATCTATTCTGTACCTTGAAACTAGCTTCTAGTAAAGTCTTATCTCTTTTGCTTTTTGGACTGCTTAGGTTATTTATATTATTCTGACTTTTATCCTCATCCTCATTGCCATATTCAAAACTTTCGGTCGTTGTACGTTCCGGCTTTATTCAGGTAGCGCACAAACGCCGAAATGATGTGAATGTAGCAATGACGATTGGGATATCTGTCCGAATAATGTAAATCATCTAAGTAATCATAATATCACATCTGTGTGATATAGACAGATAACACTTGGAACGTTAAATAAGCCGCAAAACAAACAAACAAAAAAAATAGAATGGTTCGCAGTAAATTATAATAACAATGTGTCATATAGTAAGAAAATGAGTAATAACCGGCTCCGAGGGTCGAGCGTGACACTGTGGATTTACGAATATATGTTTCCATCATGTGTATAAATAACAGTGTCAGGTGTAATTATTATTGTGTGACTATTGAGTGGAGCTATCCAGTCGAATTAATGGGAATTATTGTGCGTCGATGATTTGGGGTTGATTTAGAATTTACAGGATGTTAAGTCGATCCCTAATAACAAGGTATTCACTGAACTGGATAATTATCTTTGGTTGACTATTACTTTTTTTTTTTATTAATGTTAAGTATTTATTTGCTATTGTAATTAAATACTATTTTATTTTACCATTGAATTTCTTGAGTTATACTTAATTATTAACGGCCACAGTACGTCACAAAACGTACATCTACGAAATTCAAGGAAATAAAAACAAGGTGTAAATAAGAAATATCAGAGGAAGTCTAGTCAAAATTATTATAGATGAAAATGTTTCATATCGGAAATTCTTCAATCTATTTTGCATTCTTCTGTGTAACCATGCGATGAAGCCGTTTACCATTTTATATTGAAATGCACTTTTGTAATGCGCTTTCAACCAGACGATATATTTCTATTGTTTGATTCACTGGTCTATTTAGCAGAAAATAGCTTCCGAAATCTCCTGGATATCGCAGTAAAACAATAACGTAAATTACATTGATTTTTTAACTGAACAATTTATGAATCTGAAGAGTCTAAAATATATAAATAGTTCCGTAAATAAATAAATAAATATCTAAAATATATAAATAGTTCCGTGTCATGGTACAGGGTCTGCGTGTGCCAGTGATCCCAAGACTTAAAGAGTCTGTAATTCCAACTATTGTAGGGACATCCATGGTTTTAAGGTCAAGAGGGACGGACCAGAGTGAATGTGACCAACCCCCGAAGACACCAACGATGGAATCAGCAAAGATGTACACGATCTCAATGACAAAACTAGTGGAAGAGTGTAGCGCCAGTCGGACTGGTGTAACCAATGGGGACCTTGAGAGACCAAGCATGCGACGGCTCGACGCAACTAGGTTTGCCTTATCTCGGCTGTCTCAATCCTCTTTTTGGCTAAGTGTGCGGGCTTCTCCTTCGTGCAGTGTTGTCCACCAAAATCAAATTTATGAGAATGGCCTCGTCAAAATCTCCTCTTGATGTGTTTAATTTGTGATTTATCTCATGTTTAGTTTATATCTTGTATGTAATTTATGATGTGTCTCATTTTAAATTCATGATATTCCTGATTTTAATTAAGAATACATATGACATCGGTTGTAAAATATAAATGTCCGTTCTTTGACCTGTTAGAGGGTTTACTTGTCCCAGTGATCCCAAGAGTGAAGCCGTCTGGAGTTCCAACTCGTATAGCACCTCGAATGGCAATAAGATTGAAGAGGAAGCACTAGACTGAACATGATCAAATCCTGAAGACCCCAATAGTAGAATAGGTAATGATCTAAAAAGTCTCAATGGCCAAAGTGGCGGCAGAGAGCAGCGCCAATATAACTCCAAGAGTCTGATGCAACCAGGTTTACCAGATTTTGCCTATCTCCATCCACTTTCTGGCCAAGAACGTGGGCTTCTCCGTTGTGCAGAGTTGACCACCAAAATCAAATTCGTGCAAATGGACACGTAAAACCCTCTTTAAACCTTCAGGAGGAAGCGGATTCTTTACTGACATTTCCCCGACCACCAGAGGATAGACAAGAAATACGGAGAGAGGATTATGATTGTCCGTAGATCCCATATACAGAAGTTTGTCGACCTCCCTAAACGAGACTGTCCGTCAGCATAGCCTCGTCTGGGTTACTCTCCGCTGAGAGTTCGACAAAAAAAGGAAGAGGAAAAGAAAAGCTTTTTTAGTCCTTGGAATTTATCCGAGACCTCCCCACAAGGCGGGATGTGGCACAAGGCCAGTTTTTTTACGTTCGCGTACCCAGCCCGTAAGTTTGAGTAAAAATGTCTCTAGACCTCGTATTCAGGGGTTTGGCTTTGACTACCTCCCCAAACGAGACATTGTCCTTCGGCTTTCCCTCGTCTGGGTTCCTCTCCGCTCGGAGGAAGATAGTTCAGCAAGAGAGAAAGAGAAATAGAAAGGCATGTCTACTTCTTCTACGGACGTTTCTCTGCGTTCGTATATTTGTATTTGGACGAGTCCAAGTCCTCTTTTTTGAGAGGTGTCTTCATCTCCACTACAAAAAATAGAGAGTATGAAATAATATCTGTTCAGAAGATTAAATATTGACTTTTATCTGAATGGTTTTGACAGTTTATTTTTGAATCACGACAACTTACTTTACGTAAAGAAATGAATGGTTGTCGTCATTTAATGTGATTTCATTACAAAAGGAGTATACGTATATCACTGTATTAAAGTTATTAGTAGGCAAGAAAAGTATTTCCATTTTGTATTTGCTCATTCTCGGAATTAATATAGTAAAAATAATAAAATCTTAATATACGGTCAAAAAAGAATGTCTGAAGAGAAACAATACCAAATGGCATAAAATATATGAATACTTGTCACAAATTTGTCCCACACAATTTTAACATATGTATAAAAACAACTAGAGGGATTTGAAGGAAGAGAGAGGATATTACTTGTAATATGTCCCGACGAGAAAAGGCCAATACAGTGGTGTGTTCTAGGAACTTGACAGTACCCTGAGGGATCTTCTGTTCTCGCTAGCTATGTTGAGAAGAATTCTAGCTGCCTTGACATTCCATCATCAAGAAATATCGTGGATAAAAATGTTTTGCTTCTACGCGTGCTAAATAGCAAACTCGGTTTTTGTCTCTCCTCAAACGTCCGTCACATGAGCCGAGCGACTGCGTCTCAACCGAAGGGCCATAATCGCTCTTGGCTTACCTACCTTATTGTTGATATATGGATATATACTGTTTAAACTCATATTCCGATTTATGTTTCATTGTTTTCGACAGTATTTTACTTTCTCGATCGATATTCCTTGATTGGAGATGGAAGATCAGATTGGTAATAATATTAGCTGTATTGTCTTTTTTTATAATTTCCTCTTCACATTTTAATGTCAGATTTTATAGCATAAATATGAAAATCCAATGTCATCGATTAAAAACCACTGAAACCTAATTTAAATATAAATGTTCATTCATCATTCAACATATCGATTTTACATTTTATTCTTTAACAATCACAAGTCTTTTTAGACTTCCGCCTTCAATAATTTGTAAATAGATAAAGAAATCCAAAAACAGTTATATAATTGGAATTTTTTAACTGCAATAAAAGTAGTCGATTGGTATTAGTTGGGCAAGGTCCGAGCGCAGTTAAAATTTGTCACACTGAAGAGTTTGAATTTTATAACAGGTATAATTAATAATAAATATAATCAACTAGCAACATGGCCCGACATTGCCCTTGCTTGATTCAAAAATCGTACGACTCATACAGCAATCGATATCACTTGACTTAAAATATTTTTGCTTTTCCTTGCCTTTAAAGGAGTGCCCTTTGCCGTGCTGATGTTGCTACATGCCTTACTTCTTGCCTATCTCACACTGCGAATTTTTTTCTAAGCTCTATACTAAACATTAAATCTGTTACGAAAAAAAGAACTAAACATAATGAACACAAAACGATCAGCTTTAAAAAAGGACTCGTAACTGGAAAAACCGAATGAAAAAAGAATGTTAACAACAAATACTTTTCCACACCCAATCCAGTTCTGCGAAATCAAAATCAACGTTGAGTTTAAGCAAGCGAATGAGCCAGTTGGAGTAAAGTGCCATGCAGATTGAAATTTTTCCCACTTGTGACGAATGCAGATATCGATTTTTTTTGCATGCTAGGTAAAATTCGTGCCAGTCAGCTGTTGGCTCTCACGCTGGCCAAGAGAATCTTCCTGCATATTCGTGGCAGCCAGCTATAGGCTCTTACTCTTGCCAGTAGAAAATGGCCGGAAAATACATGGGAACTGCCGTAGAAGCATGAAAAAATCATTTATTTCCACTATCGATGGGAGCTGGGAAATGCAAAGTCGGCATTGGCCTTCCCGATAACATGGAACATGTGCATGTAAATTTTGTTGCAAATCCGTCGAAATTTGCGGCCGTGCATTCGATACACGCACATCCAGCCTTTTATAGATAGAGATTAATATTCAATAGTGAATGTCATCAAAGATATAAAACCAAGTGTATTTTGACAAAGCAAAAGAAATTGACACAAAGAAAGAAAATACAGCGGACATTATTGAAAAATACTTAAATATATTGAAACAGTTGAATGTATTTTGTTCCCTTTTGAATTCCATTGTAGAAATAAAATAAAGTGCGCAATTAACAAAAGAGAATGGGGAAAATATAGACAATAATTTATTAATAAAATCTTAACCTATCTGTAATTATAGCAGACAGTTCATGCTGGAAAACAACATACATTCCTACTGTTTGCACAAAGCATACGGTTTCGACTTAATAAAAATTGACTCAAGAACTTTTCAAACAAATGTTAGCATGTGATCCACTAATCACATTATAGGTCGATGCAACTTTCGGCTCGTTAATGAAATTTAACATAGCAGATCCGGATAACACGAAGCGCTTAAACAAATGTTGAATTTGACTTTTCTTCATGCATGGTGGTACGTATTGAGAGATTGTCTTTCCTATTAACTAAATGGTCTTACCAATGCAGCCAAGCTTGCCGTGGAACGTATATCGATAATTCCTTTGATAGGAATTTAGGCTATTTTATTATCAGTTCAAACGTTATTATAGTCGATATATTGAATTATTATATTAAAATATTGGATTCAAAATAAATCCATCAATTTTCTAGAAAATGATAATTTTATCAATGGATTTGAACATTGGCTGGGAAAGAAAAGGATGCGTGAATTAGAAGAAACAATATCTATTAAAAACGCTGACGGCCATTTAACAAATCTCATACCAACCTCTTCAAGCCAATAGTCTTTGTGCCCAGTCTTCAAGCTCTTAGTCTTTGTGCCCAGTATTCAGTTTCCTCTGATCGAACTCTGGTGAACGAGAGAAGAACGAAAACTAGTCAGCTGTTTCCAAAATTGTTACTCGTTTTCTCTTAATATATAGTTCGTTAATTTATTCTTTTAAATGCAGTTGTGGTTCGCACTACATAGGGAGAACGACTCTGGATCCTAGAATAAAGTAACACGTTCCAGCGAAAATCCGAAACCTTAAGTACATTTCCTCGCACATTTTGATCAATACATATAGGGTCTTCCATCGCCGAACACCTAATAAATAGCCATAATTGCGCTGTCAGGTTTAGTGTGGACTCATTTACCATCCTTAGCAGGTCGCATTCTAATTACCACCTAAAAGTGTTAGAGGCCGTCGATATTTTATCGTTGAAGCCGTATCTCTGTAAACAGAAGGACTTTGTATTAGGCGCCTCCAACTAATTACCATTTTTTTTTTCTTTTCCTCAATACACTTTGTTCATTTTTCTTCTTTAAATAATTTAGTTTATTATCTTCAATTTAGCTCTGTTGATCGACGTTCGAAACCGGTTAGCTAGCCCGTTTTTCATTTTTACTTTTTATTATCATCATAATGGTAATAATAAAATTAATTTTTGTCTCTTTATGGCAGTTATAAAGTTTTGTACCACTAACCACTGTGTCCGGTAATTGAATTTGCCTCAATACAAATGTTTCAAACCAAGGGAAAGGATCCCTTATTATAATGGAGGACAAAATTATTAAATCATGAAGCTTGTTCGTATTTATTCGATGCCCCTTTGTTTCTCAGCAGATGTTTTTAAGACATTCCGAATTCAAATTGAAAAACGCTCATAAAAACAGCCACATATAACTCATTTAGAGTAAAGCAAGGCAAGGTTTTATAGGCATTCACAGTGCCTGCCCGTGCTGTACAAATGCTATTCATTGTCATTGTCACACTGGTATTAGTTTAATTACAGTAAGCATAGCGCATGTAATGGAAACCAAATACTTCAAATATTTTGCCTACTGAGGCATTTCTCTCTAGCGTAAACATTAGTCACTATAAAGTTCGATAGAAAGGAAGTGAAATAATTTTGGTCACGTTCATTCCTATTTAAACATCGTTTCATCGTAAATGTTGGCACCAAATGTTAATACCTTAAATACAATGTCTGGGAAAGCAGATAGCTATGTATCACTGTCCCAGTCATACGCTCTCTCTCTCTCTTTTAAGTTCTTTCTCACATTCGTGTATATATATATATATATATATATATATATATATATATATATATATATATATATATATATATATATATATATATATGCGTGTTTTTTGTGTGTATGTGTGCGTATTTTAGTAGATACATAGGTTTACAACGACACTGTCTGTTTCATGCTTAAAAGAAATCTTCAAGTCACACACACACACATATATATTTATTAAAGACATTTTTATGTTTAACGTTCTTTTTATAGATACAAGTATAAAAATGTCTTTAATAAATAAATTGTCGGACTTTGTCCATTTCTTAATGTATGAAACACATATATATATATATATGTATAAATAATAATAATAATAATATAAATAGTGTACATAATACCTCATCTCAGAGGTATATATATATATATATATATATATATATATATGTGTGTGTGTGTGTGTGTGTGTGTGTGTATGTATATATACACCATGTGGCAATTACAAAACACATCTCTCTCTCTCTCTCTCTCTCTCTCTCTCTCTCTCTCTCTCTCTCTCTCTCTCTCTCTCTACCGCTCAGTTGGCCTATGAATCGTTTAAACTTCATGGATTAGTACAGTTTATTTTTTTATTTTTTTATTTTGGCTTTTTTGCTCTTTTATTCTATCATTTTTGAAGTACATTTATTTTTTATTCACAAAATTTTGATTTTTAAGAAAGTCACACACAAAGAAAACAGGGGTGCGTTTTAGGAAAATAGGTGTGATTTTTCGTGTCGTGGAACGGATTGGAAATATTACCATTAAATTTATTGGAGAAAATTGATTTGAGATACGATGACTTGTGAGTTACGAGTTCGATCTTGGAACGAATTAAACTAAATAATGTTTATAGTTGTACACCATTTCAGTGACATCTTCAAATCAAGCCTGACAATCGCATTGGAACGTTAAAGTTAATTGTTGATCCCTATGTCAATACTCAATATATGTATATATATATATATATATATATATATATATATATATATATATATATCTTGTAGTATTCATTATTCTGCGATAATCTTTTGTTAACTGAAAATTAAATTACTCACAAATGGAATGAGAAACTCTGCGTCAGTGCCTGACCGCTGAAACTGTTTAAAGGGAGTTAACTAAGTGTGGCAATAATGAAAATAATGAATACTGCAATACTTAATTTGTAACAAACAATACCCTGATGATGAAATGGATACGTCGAATATACTTGTTAAAAAAATATCAACATAGCGATTTTCTCCCGTCCTTCAATAATGACACAAAATCTTATCCACGAATATGGAACGATCGAAAAATAAGTAGCGAGAACATGTCTAAAATCTAAAACGAGACATGTCCTAAGGAAAACATGCTGCCGAAATATATATATATATATATATATATCAATGAATCATTCATACACAAAGTAGATTATTAATGTTAATGATATAAAATGGCGAAATCTCTTCGCAAATAAAATTTTAAAGTTGCATTAACCTACAAACCACTCGATGAAATGATAGACAGAAGAATTTATTTTACAAAGTATTTAATTTTCAAATTAATCCCCTTATTTGGATGTGACTAGAATTCGGATGTATAATAAAATATACAAATACAATTCCATCTTAGAATTCGTCTAAAAACACCCTGCTATTGTTTAAAGATATAAGAACTGATCACTATGAACAGGAACAAAACAGATGGACTGATCGGTTTTGCGCAGCAGAGATGTTGTAAAATTTAGCGCATTTCCGGATCGTCAAGACGAAAGAAATAATAAATAATTGTGACAGAAGTTCTCAGTAAATCCCTCTTCATAGAAGCCAGCTGCAGATTAAATAGAATTAAACGAACGATCAGCTTCATGGATCGTATAAGCAAGTTCTGATAAATAAAGTACGTAGCCGAATTAAGTCGGAAATAGAAGAATTGTGTGCTTGAAAACAATGGAACAAAAATGCAATCGTTATGATTAGAATGCTATCAAATGTTACAATACAAATGCAAAACTGTACACATTGTATAGGAAAAAAATCAATTGAAAGATATAACTTAAATACTATGTTTGGACTGATTGGAAACCTCAATTTATTTAGATAATTACTTATTAGAATAATCTAGATAATTAACTGGTAACAAATCGTCTGTGTATTGATAGAAAATCAATTCAGTCTGTGTCCAATAGATGGAAGAGGCCGTAATACAATGATTCCTCATCTTACCAGGTTTATTTAATATTTACAGCGTAGCCATCCTAAGAGAACTAGACGTCCTATCAGGATTTATTATTGGTGGACACAATCGTAACAGCATAAGAAACGCAGATGATACTGTGTTGACGGTAGACGCTAAAGTAATCTACAAGAATTCCTAGACAACGTAAAAAATAAACTGTGTGTAAAGTTTTAAGAAATAGGAATCTAAAAGATTGTTGGAGTGTAAATACTCCTATATGATATCGAATAATGGATATTTTTTTCTATGAAAGAAGAGAAGAATAGCGGCAAAAGATATCTTACAGAAGATGCCGAGAAATTTATTGACTGAGAATGTAAGAAACATACAAGATTTAAACTGAATTTAAACAGAAAAAAGTTCTTGTATTTCAAATCAGCAGGGCTAAAGTTTTTCAAGATATATAAGGAGGAAAGAGAGCTTGGAACTTTTGAAAGTAAGAGTAGCAGAAGAAGGCCTGTGGGAAATTTTCAAAAGCTATTTGCGTAAATGGACAGAACAGAGTTGGGGCATCTCGTAAGTTTTCAACCATCGCTTAGCGATATAAACGATTTTAACTGCGAGCATATTTAAAAGTAGATCCTAGTCTTTGTTGGTGCGTGAATCCTAAAAAAAATTAGACACTCTCTTCTTAACACATTCTTACGTGAAGACTACATTAGGAAAGTTTTTCATGGCTTTTTACTATGTTATAATAACCTGCGGTTTCGAATCATTAATCTGAAATAATAAAAAATCTTGATGGTAATGATAATAAAACTTTGTAAAAGCCCCCAAAAGTTAAATTTACTCGTCTGTAAAGGTTTCTACAATTTATGTGCATTTTCCATTTAACAGATGATAAGTTCCGGACAGTATAACTATTTCACCCCAGGCAATGTGGGAACGCAACTAATACGTAGGCTGTTACAAGTGTTTAGTTGCAGCTCAGACCAGGCACTAGATTCGTTGACAGGGTGAAGTTTCTTCCAGTCATACGCTTGTGGCTTAAAAATTACCCTTCGGCCAGATCGTTACCCACGAGTGAAAGACAAAACAATTACTAACCTTAAAAAAAGTTCATTTTCGGGCTATAAGAAGTAGAAATGAGGCGTAGGTTATGGAAAATGAACAGTCCAGGAGCTTTCTACCTGGTCTATTCTAATAAGCCTGCTTCATCCATTTTTGTGCCGTTTCGCGGAATGTTCAGTTTTATAGATAACAACGTGATATGTCCCGGAAAGGGATATATTTGTTCGAAGTAGCAAAGTGGTTTTGGACTTCTGTAACCGAGTAGGATAATCTAGCAGGTAACCGTAATAGACTGGTCCTCGTTGTAGCGGTAGGCAATAGGCGTAGGCAATAGCCGTAGTCCATAGGCGTCATCAATAGGCGTCCTCCTGTACCTCCACATCAGTCTGTATTTATGGCTGACACCAGCCAATCATATTACTGTGAGGGGGAAGCCAGGTGTATGCATATTCATTACATGACAATATTTTTGTCTTGTCATCTTCGTCTAAAAAAGTAATTTGTCTTTCTTTGAAACTCTTGCTCTATATATTGAAGTTGGTTTCACTTACTGATAGCCATCGGTCCGAAGTAAATAGTTCGTATCCAGTTTTGTGACAGGTCCAGCTATGTTAAATTTAACAAGACTACAGTAAACTGATATTGTTACACAGGGAGTGAAAGCGAGATTAAGTATAGGGAGGATTGAGGAAAGAACAAAAAGTTAACGGGATTCGAGAAGAGAGCAGATGGCGCCTGATATTTCGCAGGTTGGAAGTGCGAGAAAATACTGTTGGAGTAGAAATGGCTGTACCGTTTATCTATTTGAAATATAAAAAAAGGTAGGACTAATATGCCAATCTAGTAGCCCGCTTAAATTCACCTTCTCAGGTTACCAGCGAAAAAAAAAACGCTTGTCAGAAAAATATTCGTAGAAAAGACGGAGGGATGGATAGCATGTCAAGTTGGTGTTGAAGTAACTAAAGTCGAGATGCCTGGCCATGATCAATTACCATACAGGCCCATCTTTGGATTTTGTCAGGAATCTTAACATGTACAGCAGGACCACCAGACATTATATGGTAGCAATATTTAATGGACGGAATGGTTAAGATAGATTCTGAAGAAAAAATTTCTGGTGCGACATAGTGCACCACATTTCCTTGCAGTAGATGCAGCTACTGATTCAATGTAGTCTCTCCACTTCGAGTGTAAATAGTGAGGTTAAGAAAGAAGACGGTATTGCCTTTCAGGAAGTTAGCATCAGCTTTGCTAATGGCAGTCAGAAAAATGATCTCTATGATGGTTAAATGAAAAGTTTTGTTTTGGAAGCATTACAATTTACAGGCCATTTCTTGCCCTATATTGGAGGTTCTTTTCAAGAGCAGCTGTCAGGTTTACTTTGCCAGATATGTGGTATTTGCTACCAAGACAGGGGTAAGTGGTTGTGTCACCTGCATAAATACTTAATTGGGAACTGATGACGTCGTGGAGATCATTGATGAAGATCAGAAACAGCGTATGACCAAGGAAACCCGCGTTTGTGTAAATGGATCTGGCAGTGAGACTTTTCGAAACGACCTTCATTTCACAAGTTCTGTTATTTGTTTCGTCAACAATTTACTGTATAAATAGATTATTCCCTAACAAACCTGCAGTATAAATTACAATAAGATTACATTTAGTTCCAGCGGCCGTTCCTTCTGCTTATAGAGTGATGTTTGGTCAGAACCAATGTAAATGGGTCAAAGAATTTCAAGATTGTAATCTGAATGTGCTTTGCTGATTAGGATGGAAAATCCGTAGTGAAAAAGGAGGAAGAACTGTGATTATTTAAGTATTCTGCAATAAGAGACCTAAAAGTATTCATGGGGGTATCTCACCGTCTAATCTTATCTGGGACCTGCCTATTATTCCTCGTTTCTAATCTCTTATTTCTACCAATATATTCCGCACCATACTGACATTTGTAATTAAAGATAATTTGCTTTGTATGAGAATGGAGATGAACATCTTTGTGGGGAGGTTTCAGCATAGTTTAGACCATGGATTGCCAATAAAATTGCAAAGTCGCTCATTTTGGGTAATTTGCCAAGTAAATATAGTGTTAACCGCGCCAATTTACGGTAACAAAAAAAAAAAAAAGAACAAGACAGTTTTACAGTCCCTATAGTCGGAGCTTGATAAATGTAGCAATTTTAGTACAAATGCAAGATTGCAAAAGAATCAGTTGATAGCCATTTTCCACCAAAACCTTTGTAAGAAATGTGATTTCCGGATTCAATTTGTTTTGGGAACATAAAATTTTGGTCTGATGAAGTGAACTCTTATTAAATTCAGTTCTTGCTGTTTGGGTTACAAATAAACCCAGGGTGACTTTAATCCGATAAAACTTGACTTGTGGTATGCCGATGCCGTTCTGGAAAACCAAATTTGACCTGTGTACCAGCACCCCTCGGAAAAATATATTGTCGTTCGGCTCACATGTAAATACAAATGCTGGATGCAATTCATTCAACAATCCATGGAAGACCTTAGACTCACTGACAAAATACCAGGCGTGGCATCAACGTATCTCTACGAGCATAGAGAAATTCCAAATCGAACTGGAACATCCTTCTGATACAAAAAAAAAAATCAATGAATAAAAATTTAAAATAAAAACATTGACATCCATCTCTCCCTCAAAGGATTACATATAGTAATGTTTGTCTGTACATCAAAACGACATGGTAGCAAATTCCATAATCTTGATGTGACTAAGATTGATCAGCGATGTGCAGTGTGAAAATCTGCATGGGCTTGTGAATAATTCTGTATTTGATATTGCAAATCTGAGATGTACCTCGTCTTTCTCTAGGGATATCTTCATTACAATCAGGAAAATAAATTCAGATAATCATCAAATAATTATTGAGAATATTTGCATAATCTAAGCAGTGTTCCCTCTGTAAACAGAAAACAAAATGAAATTTAATCTGTAATTTATACAGCCTATTATCTGCTGATGGGTGTCCCTAATTTTAACTTGTTGTGATCCCTGAATGTCGTTGATTGACTCTGAAGAGCGCTGTGTGATATCCGGTTAGAGCTTTTCTCTACTTTTCTTTCATGATGATATATATTTTTTCGATGCACAGTCAGTAGTTTTTAATTAACTATATTCTTCCGCTTTTTGACTTATATTATTTATTTTTAAGATATTTTTAAAATTTGCATTTTAACAATTTGTAAATACAGCGTATGAGGTTAAAAACGAAACTCAGTTTAAAGATACAATCCATCCTGTGTATCTACATCTAGCAGCAAAGGATTTGATTATCGTGTGACCTCAACTTAATTTATGTTGCTCCCAGGGTGGTAGCACCAGTTAAGGTTCCAGCTATGGGAAAATAGTTAATCCTCCCCTACACTAGGGTTAAAATACTATGAAAGTATAAAAACTTTTTTACAGTAAAAAAAATCCTGCCAATAGTTCTTTGAAAAAGAAAATACCGGCAATACATTTGACACTCGAAAAAAAACATTTTTATTTACAAAAATTCCACACAAACTGATTTCTTACAAAGAATACATAATCTCTTCATACGAACCTATCCTAATAGTCTTGTTTGCAGTAAATAACCCAGTGAGATTGATATGCCGTAAAACAAAATAAATGAAAACAAACCAAAGACTTATAGAACCAAATTTAATTTTGAGAATGAAGACTAGAATATATCAGTTTCTTCATAGCTGTCATCTTCGATACAAGAAAGAAAAAAAATATGTACATTTACATTATGTAGTATCCGACAAACTAGTTTGGTTGATATTTACTGCTGTAATGTGATCAAGCATTAATATATATCTTCTCTTCATAGTCGTATTTTCAAATAAACTGTGACAAGCTTAGACACAGGTCTTGATTAGCAAGTTAATTTTATAACAAATTACTACAGGGTAATGAGTTAAAATCTACTCAGTATTCCTGGACTTATACTGTACTCAGAAGAATTTCGTGATTACCTATAGCAAGGTATAATTTTATGTAATACAGTTCACCTCATAAACTATTCTATAACTACGAAAGCTCGAGTGTTGCTTTTAAAATATTAAATTAAAATTAGATGTGTAACATGAATGAAGGGAAATGTGGCGATAATGGAGTAGGGTTTGATACAATGTAAAAAGGATGTGTTAGGAAGTGAAGATTATTGAGGCCAGATAAAAATGGCCCTTAAATAGGTTCAGGAAGCATCTATGCTGGAATCTGGTGGTAGGTTTTGTAAAAGTGTTGCTGAGTATAACTTTTTCAGCAGTTATAGAATACGTTGGTCTATAGAATGATTCGATTCTGTCGAAGTAACCCGTCGTGCATCAGGAACGGTGTGAACTGGTTGTAGGAAACAATGACGTCTATCTGAATATTTACCATCGTTTTCGTCGTCTTTATTTCGTATCCAAGAATTTCATAATTTCTGATCGCTTCTTTTATAAAGATGTTGATGACTAAATTTGCCGCCATCGCGGAGATGGACGGAGAAGTTTCCAGTTTCACCAAAACCTGCTACTATCATCTGTTCCTTATCGCCATTTATTTTTCTAAGAGTAGAAGAAAGTTCCGATGGCGTGAATGTTTTAAGGCCAACATCAATTTACCAGGATGTCACCCACCCACTTGAGTTCCTGACCTTCTTCTGAGATACATGGAATGAGATATGCAGAATCCAGTTACGAAACTGTAACGGACTACCGTTAGAATTTCGAGTGGCGCCTTCTTTAGAATGTCCGTCATTCGCTGGTCAAACCGTTACGATATGTTGTAAACTTCATCCACTTGTTTCCTCGTTAGGGTCTTTCGGGTTGGTCACGCTTAGTCTGAGTCCTCGCGTTCGATCTCACCCCAAAGTTGGCCATACCAGGATTTCTGAACTACCGATGCATATTTCTCAGAATCATTGGGCCATTCATATCACCCCACGACAAGTAGCGACCATCAGAGGTATACATAACATGGAAACGGCAATACAATAGCTATAAGGTTGCCATGTGACATCTGTGGGCAAGAGACAGCAGAGTTTTGCTTTTCTTAAGAATGGTTGATCACTTTTCAATCGGAATTTTATTTCTAAATGTTTTGTATAATAATAGGATTAAAAGAAAGGATACAGATGCATCGTTCTGTTTGATCTTCAGTTGTCGAATGACAGCACAAGTAAAATAATTATTTATCATAATTTTTGAGATGATAACATTCGCTCCTTGATACTTGTGATTCTTACGAGAAAAAAGAAATTGTGGCAACGAGAATTAAAAAAAGGATTTTATCCCAAGAAACGTACTTCAATAAATATATTTCATGGACACCTGTCAAGCTGCCATCAAAATAAAGAAGATTTAGCCATATTTCTTTGATAAAAATCAGATGTAAATTGTCTCGCTCCATCATTTCTGGAAGTTTATGAATATTCAATAATGATGCTAACTTACGGTGACATTTCCCACTTTAGATCCAGAAATTAAAGCTTTATTTATATTAATAATCACTTGTGTGATTGCGATAATAGAGTCGCATATTATGTATATATATATATATATATATATATATATATATATATATATATATATATATATATATATATATATACATATATATATATACATATATATGTATATATATATATATATATATATATATATATATATATATATATATATATATATATATATGTATGTATGTATGTATGTATGCATGTATGTATGTATATAGGATGACTTGTTTACTTTTGTAGTCTGAATGTGTAATCCTTTGCGAGTATGAGATTAGATTATACAGTCACAGATCAAAAAAAAATATTTATTTTCTGTCCCAATTTCTGGGATGAAGAATTATCATTTACCTGTGGGACAGATATCAAAGGTATCGTGTATCAAAGTGTTGGTTCGTTAATTACGTGACATAAATATTAAGTATTCAATCCCTGGACAAGTCAATGCGTACTTGGATTCAGTGGAAACAGGGCAAGCAAAAACTAAGCAGTATTAAATAAATAATAATTTGATGAAACATACCTAGAATTGGTGAACGGAACGAGAGGAATCTACCCAAGTTTGTTAAATAAATTGTTATTTTCATGGAGTCTGTAACAATCAAGATGAAGAGGCCCCTGATGAAGGCTACAGGGCACAACGTCTGAAGGATTATCATAATAATAACATAGGCGGAGACAATAGAAAATAATGCAAATTTATTACCTCTGTCAGGCCATATTCTATGTTTTGCTCAATATTAAATCGGATTAAAAGAAGTACGGTTGTATAATGGTCGGTCTGATAATGAAACACTTTGAACAATGTAAAGGTTTAATTTCTCAATTTTTATCAAGTATTTTGTCTTGGCTATGACGATAGACAGCATCCGATAACATGGCCCTTGATCGAGAGATTGGAGGTTTTGATTAGCGTGGAATCAACTCTTAATTGTTGTTGTCCCTAGGTCTACCCTGAACAAGTGTGGAAGAATCTGTAAGGGTTCCAGCAAACAGTGATATCCAAACAAAAACAAAACACTATGAAAATTATGAAAATACATTTATATAGTAAAAATAGATTTATATACTAAATATACCAACAATAAATTTTTAGATGAAAAAAAATTACTAGCATTACCTAGTTCTAGTAAGATTGCCACAAATACATCAACTAATATGAAAAATCTCTTTCATGACATTAACTGCCAAATTTTTTAATGCGCATTTTTGGCCCAGACAGGTGTCTTATGAGTTTATTTATTCATTATGTTTAATTTCAGTAGTTTCCATTGTCTTTTTCACTAGAAACTATTAAGAACATCAAATATATGTGTATAAAACATCAAAAAAATAATATTGTTTAGAAATAATTAGAAATAATAAAAAAATACTTTTCAAAATAGTCATTATTTTTCTGCTAGTGAAATGTAAAATTACGACAGAAAGTATCTTCTTACGTCTAACAATAAACATTTTAAAGGCTAAGCTTTGTAAAATATACCTCTGCAAAGGCAATGTGTTTAAGCAATTAAATTTAAATGCACTGAATAACATGTAGTGAGTTTAATTTTAACAGATCCCCATATGGGGCTCATGGCAGGTAATGGGTTAATCCATATAACATCAGACAATTTCCTAACGAAAGGCAGAACTCAGATGGCCACGAAGTCGCCCACACACTCGATTTTAAAACCTTCCTCTGCGGCATATATGGAATGCGACGTGCAGAATCTTATTATGAAACTGCAGGTAATTGCCGCTGACAACGTTGAGGCCTTTGGGGTTGGTCTCGCTTAGTTTTAGTCCTTGTGTTCGATCTTACCACCAAGGTTGTTCTAGCAGCTGTCCCGAAAATCTGACGCATCGCTCTCAGAATCATAGCAACATTCAAGTCCCTCCACGATATCAAGTTATATTTAGCATGGAACTGTCAATAAAATAGCGATAAGATTCATATGTTTCATATGTCGGCAAGAGACATCAGAAACTTTATTTTCTTAAAGGTGGGTGTTTATATACAGTAGTCCTGACTTTGCTAACCAGACGCTTCTCTCTGCCTGAATGGTTAACAGCACATCAGATCAGCTGAGGGTACCATTAGGGTTACAGGTTTCATTCCTTCTCAGAGATCGCATACTTTCTACGAAATTTCTCTAACATTCACGGTGATGCTTAATTAATTAATTAATGCTGTTTCATTAAAACAAAAAAAACAGGGCATTTACTTAAATAGATTATATCTATGAATCACACGTGCAAACTGAATATATATATATATATATATATATATATATATATATATATATATATATATATATATTCTGTAAATATAGCTTTGCGAAACCTTCTAATCTCGTAAGATACAATTTCAAAACAATAAACAAAGATAACGAACGATATATATATATATATATATATATATATATATATATATATATATATATATATATATATATATATATATATATATGGTAGATCTATAACCATATTGAGATGTCATACATTGCGTCCAACTCGTCCAGATATGTCTAAATTAACTGCTATGTACAATAGCAGGGAAAGAACTTTCGAAGACTATCCTTTTATTCGAAATTATAGTTTGGTCCTACGGATTCAAATAAAAATCCTTTCACTAAATAACATATGGTATGATCTTGTGGAGGTCAAATTTTTCCATAGTCTGTTCGTTTACCTTCGCACCATAATTTTTGACAAGACACAAGTGCATCACTTCTCCTACGCACTATGGCTTAAGCAGCAGCGTAGATCGGATTCTTTTCCTTAGGGTAACAATTAATCTAAGAGGACAACAATTCTAAACCGTAGACATGGTAACGGAAAACCTGTCCATTATTATTCCAATGATATCATAATAGTTTCACAGATTATATATAAAAATATCTCTCTGCGGAGAGAAGAGGCGAAATTTTTTACTCGATTTTAATTTTTGTGCGATGACTTTTGCGTTACCTGCTCACC
This sequence comes from Acanthosepion lycidas, assembly GCA_963932145.1. Classification (NCBI taxonomy): domain Eukaryota; kingdom Metazoa; phylum Mollusca; class Cephalopoda; order Sepiida; family Sepiidae; genus Acanthosepion; species Acanthosepion lycidas. Next base: position 27,087,964 of record OZ010582.1, read on the forward strand.
GCGTAAGATATAAATATAATAAAAAAGAGACGAATATAGATTTTATAGCAAATGCAACACTTTAAAAATTCTGAATATCCTTACATATGAGAACAGCATGCTTACAAAAGAGTGTTTTTGTTAATGGGAATATACGAGGCTATATTTATGATACATTCTTTATTGAAGATTTCTTTAACACCAGTGACGAGTAAAGATCACATTGATTTCCGAAAACGCGTTAATCATAGCGTTCCTGTCGCTGGAGATGTTAAAATTTTGTTATCATTAAAATGATCTTCTATCAAGATAGTGGCCAATTATTTTGATTTGACCAATGAAATTGGATTGAAACTAACACAGTAACTGATGAATATTTAATCATTTGCTTTTATATCTTCTCTGAAGATTTGGATGGATTGATGCCGTATTTCCGACGCCATTCGACATTTTAATCATAGGTTTCATCGATTTATGGTAGGCAACTTTCCTGCTAAAAAAATACGTTATATCATGATGTCACACAACTGATTATTTAATCTGGAAACATCAGGATTCTGTATAATACATAACGACATTCTGTAATGTAATTGTATCACATTGATTTCATTAAAATATGTATTGTTTTATTAACCGTATCTAAAGCATTCTTGAAAGTTCAACGCAGTGTAAATTTCACACGAGTTTATGAAAGATTTAAAATGATAGCACGAAGTAAAAATAATTACAAATACGGCTGGTTCATTGGGTTTGGGCATGTTAAGTAATATGTTCAATGTATATGCACACACACACGCGCGCGCACACACACACACACACACACACATATATATATATATATATATATATATATATATATATACAATTTAGAGTGATTTGAAAGTTTAAAACCGTCCACTGTAATATCATATTAGATTTAACATGTGAATTTTTATATATTATTTTCCAGTCGACGCTTTAAACTTTCAGATCATTCTAATTCCCAAGGATGCAGCCTAGACCTGCTTACCATAGTGATTGAAACGTTAAAAATTACTTGTACAGAAATAAATAAATAAATAAATAAATAAAACATGAATTTCGAAGAGATTATCCACAAAATACAACAATTTACTGGAAAATTTTAAAATTAAATAGAACTTATTTGGATTAATATTTACCCAAATATACCACCATATATACACACTTATATACAGATAGATAGATAGATAGATAGATAGATAGATAGATAGATAGATAGATATGTGTGTGTGTGTGCGCACGAGCATGTCTGTGTGTATATATCTGTATGTGTGTATTTATTTGTACTTGGCCCAAATATTTGATTCCAGGCTGAACCTATAACCTCAAGCTGTATCTTTTATGAATCAAATCGACCGTTTCTTTCAAAGAACTGGGAGCATCAACCGGCTGATACAGTTTCAGATTTCTACTATGTAATGACTATATCCTATGAACGAAGATATGTGTGTATGGTTTACTTTTTGGTCGACGACGACCAAATTATATCTCATACAGAATAATCGGATAAGCTTTGGATTGAGAGGCACTTAATCTATGGTTCCCTTTGCTGGGATGGTCACATTCTTGTTGTTTACCGGTTTTACGGTTTTTGCATTAGCTTTGGGCACCTACAACTTTCGGCCGAAGTGAATCGAACAGAAAAAGGTCAAGGTGAAAACGGCCCCTCTTATTAGAACCTAAAATTAATTCCCGGTTGAAATGTACAGAAATATGTTTTGGTCCCATGTTAAAGAGAAGTAAACTAGCTCTTTAATAAAGGAATTTCGTCAGTTCACTAAACGTTACAGGTCTGGTGAGGGCCCCAATAAGGAAACATTACCAGGAGTAAGACAAGCTGGAATTGAAAGACCCAGTCTATTTAAACATATCATACACTTTACCCAGCAAAGTAAAAAAAAAATAACATATGTGAAGAGATGAACGCTGATCATGTAAACATTCCATGCCACATTTTAAACGCATTTATCAATAGAAGAAAACGGTCCTGCTTACCCTCACCCTCGCTAGGCCCAATGTCCCAATTCATATTTAGGAAACGAATCATAATCGTTTGGTTTGGTTTGTTTGTTTTACGGCATATCAACCTCAATAGTTTATTTAATGCCGACAGGTTTTTTATTGGTAGTAAGATTTCTTTCCAAAAATGTATTGCTGATAATATTTATTTTCTTCTAAAATCTATTGCTGGTTAAAATCTATTGCTGGTAATTGTCATTCAAAAAAAACTATTACTGGTATTAAAACCTATTTTTACACTTTGATAGTGCCTTAACCCCAGTTCAGGAATTAACTATTTGCCCATAGTTGGGGCCCTAACCGGTGCTGCCACCCCTGGTCACGGTGGACCTGGGAACACCTGCAATTAAGAAGTGGCTCCATGCTACTCAAAACCTCTTGGTCAGAGGCCTTGTGGTTGGATGTATTTTATCGCCTTACCCAGGACGCGGATGTAATTCATCGTCATACCCAGGATGGAATCATCTTGAACAGAAAATCAATATTCTCGACAACATGTTCCCAGAATTAGTAATCAAAATAAAACTTTCTAAGACAGAAACACTTACCTGGAACTGGAATGAAACCAGTGATGTCTCCTACTCTGAATCCACATTTAAAAAAAAATAGACGCGGATTTATTAAGTACTAAACGGATCAAATAACACTATTTACATTATTAGCACTATTGTCCTCATCTTTATCGCCATTTTTATCACAACGTTTCGGCCGCTGTCCGGTGCGGCCTTCTTCAGGTGTTTGGAATGTTTAATTGAACCCTTTCTCAGAAATATAGACAGGTCAAATAAATCGGTATATGGCTCGGCTACAAGAAATTTAGCATGGGAGATAATTATATTGAACTCAGAATAGGCTACAAAGCCAAAACTTTAAGCTGAAATCTCGAGTCCTATTCTTAATTAGCCCCGACAAATCAAGTTATTTATATGGATGCCATGCATGGCGTCATACTCATCTAGAAATATTTAAAATGTCTGCTAAAAACAATCGCATTTTAAGATAAAAAATGTCTGTCAGTGAGTGAAGCTTTTGAATCTTGCTGATGACCATCGTTCTTCGCCCCTTGTGGATTGGCGCTACAGGATCACAAACAAAGAACTGAATCAAATACCAGAAACCACATCACTTGAGGAAATTCAAACACAGCATCAGCTTCAATGTACTTAAGTGATAATAATTATATCATCAAGATGTTAACATTCCACACTATAAATAATTACGAAGGAAAACACATCAATAGTTGAAAGAGCGATAAGAGCTAATATTTTATAAATTTCACCATAGAGTAGTAGAGGCTGCTCGGCCATTTAATATGGAATGTTTTCATATAAGAAAACAGCTAATGTTACACTCTTATAAAATTATGTAACATTGTTCAAGTCTCATTCATCTCAGCCCTTCCATTATGCCTTCTTAAGTGGTACCATTTTACGGCATTTTTTAATTGTACATTGCATTTTGAAATGTTCAATTAATTTTTATAACGACTGCGAATTGATCGATCTTAAAATTATCACTTGTTTATGTTTTTAATTTCAAGATAATATTTCTAAATCCTTGTCGATAACGTATTCGTTATGGTTTTATATATAAGTAACCGTAAAATCCACTTCAAATAAGTAATGTATATTGGGCAGCCATTCACGGTTTACCAATAGACACATTTTATTCCGTTTTGTTCGTTAAGTGCTACAGTTCCATACTTGCCAAACCTTTCTTTAACTTGTTCTCTTCCTACGTTTGCCTTGAAATTAAAATATATTCTTTACGAAACATATGACAATACAAAAAAGACCATTATATCTTAAGGAATCTAGTTTTTAGTCATATCAACAGAAGAAAGTCATCACGGACATAAGTGGTTATTGTTAATGAGAGAATCTGAAAAAAATAATTATTAAAGCGAGAGGACAGTAAAAGAATAAGATCGAACGATAGAGAAGATGACGATTTCAACAAGACAAAAACGCCAATGAATCTACATCAAGCTATTTCAACTGTAAAATTATGATAGCTAGCTGCTAATCTAGTACTGTGCTTAGATTTGGAATCGAAATACCAAAGAGGAAAGCTCATCAGAATAGCTTTTATGAAAATATTTATAGGAAACCTGTTTCTTATTTGGTGATTTTTGCAATATTTACCATAGTGAATATCTTCTTTCTCATTTTTACTAGAGACATTCTAACAGTTGCAAAACGAAAAAATAACTTCTCTTTTATTCGTTGATATTCTTATTGAGTTTATTCTTTTCTTTTCTTTCTGCCTAGATATAGGACACTGATATCACTTAAAAAATCCCCATTGATTTACCATCTGATTTAACATACTGCCAGAATGTTAATTCGCTTTATATTTTAGTGCTTTCCGCATTGCTACAGTATCCAGCGCTTAGCCCTGAAGCCATTTGAGATTTTAACATTGAGATTTGTGGCCAGGCATGAATTGTTGCACGTATCTTTTCGTAACGGGCGAAAAGTCAATTTCAAGACAGCTGACCACTTTTCGCCATTATCTGATACATGTGAGTTCTGAATTGACATGAACTTTCTTTGTGGTGATAGTGGAGTGATTTATACGTAATATTATTATTTAGAAATATTGCACAGCATCTGTTGCATGGCCCTGAGGTTATAATGTGGCACATGAGGAAATCAACAATTCCAGTTGTAATTGGAGCCCTCGGTTTATTTGGAAAAGGTTCTGAAAGACAATGAAATGATCCCTGGTAGCTGAAACCTTGCAAAAATAACAAAAATGTACTATGTCATGATCTATGTTTGATCTTAAGTTTTTATTTCTCAATCTATGCTCAGGGAAAAATGTTATGAAGCCATTTATAACCGTAGCTCTCTGGTTGGGACTAGGAAATAAATGAGTATACATCAGAAATCGAAAGAAATATTATTATTGTTATGGTCCAGGTTAAGACCAAGGAAGAACAATACGGACACAAGAGTAGAAATAACGAAGGTATATTAAACGAAATAATAAAACAAGATGTGGAAGGTGTTAGTATGACTGTTAGTCTGGTTTGGAGTGAACTACTATCGGCTCGACTCGATCGACCCTCTCTCTTGGGACGCGTAGTATACATAGTATTAGGAAGAGTTCATTCTGTAGTTATAGGTAAGGACCCATGGCAATTATTAAGAATTTTAATAAATTCTCGCTGATTTTACTCGAAAACTAATATTTTATTTACAAAATTATTTAGAAACATGTCACAGAACGCATTCTTCATCCCCAGCTACTATTTTTTTCATCTGTCTGAGAGCATTTAAATTCCACGTCAGAAAAACGGCACGTCTTTTGAGTCTAACCAGGAATCGACCCATTTTTTAGCATCTTCATAAGAATAAAAGTGCTGCTCTGCGAGGCTGTGTGCCATCGATCGGAACAAGTGATAGTCGTACTGGGAAATGTTTGGGGGAATACGGCGGGTGGAGTCGGAATTCCCCTTTAAGCGTTTCCAAGTAGGTTTTCACCCGTTTTGCGTCATGTGGCCTAGCGTTGTCATATTGTAAAATCATTTAGTCGTGTATCTGCTGGTATAGCGGTCGTTTTTTCTTCAATGCTCGTCTCATACCCATCAGCTGTAGTCGATAGCGATTTTCCCTAATGGTTTCGGTCGGTTTGAGCAGCTCATAATAAACTACTCCAAGCTGTTTCCACCAAATGCAGAGCAGAAGTTTCAAAGCATGGTTTCTCGACTTTGCCGCTGATATTGGTGCATGGCCTGGATTACACCACGATCTTCTACATTTAGGGTCATCATAGTTTATCCACTTTTCATCGCCGGTCACGATACGATGCAAAAAACTTTCCTTTTCAATCACTGAAGCAGCTGTTCACACGTGACAAGACGCTGTACGACGTCTCTCGCCTTCAACTTGTACGGCACCCAATTTCCTTGCATTTGAATAATTCCTAATGCTTTCAAAAGTATTGAAAATGTTGTGTGATCAGATGAGCTTTGAACTGAGAGGTACTTAATTTATGTTTCCTTTTCTTGGTGATAGTAACATTCTTGTTGGTTACTAGTTTTACTGTTCTTGCATTAGCTTTGGGTACCTACAGTTTTCGACCGAAGAAAATCGAACAGTAAGAACATCAGGGTTAAAATGACCCTTCTTAGAACCAAAAAATAATCACGCCTTCTTTTCTTTGTTACCAAAAAGATCCTCCTGTCTCACAATACTCTGCCCAGCATTTTGAATGCATCCTTGGCCATCACAATACGTCAAAGCCATAATACATATGATTCTCAAGTATGTATTATTATTATTGATTGCAATACACGCCTTATATTTACCATTTTTCCGTAAAGATATTAACTTTATCATTATTATAAACTAGATGAATCAACCTAAGTAAAAAACAAAGATACAAAAAACAGAAAGAAAGGAGGAAACGAAGAAAAACAATTTTATTTATGATTTCTTCATTCTTTTGGGAGATCGCTTCTCAATGCCAATTGTAAAACACACAATTAAATTCTTATATTGGCCACGTATGTATCACACTAGCTGGTGGGTTAACATTTCATTATTAGAAACTTAGCGCTATTAACAATGGATGATTATTACTATACAATGCCTCAATCTATAGAGCGCAGCCTGTAAAGAAAGAGTAAAAATATTTGAACAAACCCTGCAATCAATCTGCATTAAGTAAAATGTGTCACCAAAGGAGACGCCATTTTAAAATGTCTATATGCAATATGCGGATAAAATGAGAACTGATTCGACTTATATTTAATATTGTATTTCTCTTATTAATCCTCGCGTACCTCCATGTCCTTTGTTAACTCTGTAAATTCTGCAGGTTTACCATTTCCTCCAAATACTCACAGGGATGATGGAAATTTTTTTCAGAGTTTTGTTGATGTCTTCAGCGTGTTTACCATGCTTGTTCGTCCAATGTCCATGGAGGCCATTCCTCTATTTGATATTCATGACAAAACCGTTTCCAAAATATTCTGTTGTCTTTTTTTCCAAAATTATGCTGTGTAACTCCAGTATTAATAACATGTCCTTCTTTGATTTTATTTTCTTGGAGACGACATCCGCAAATGTTATACCTTCTCGACTGAGAAATTCTTGCTTTTATCTTTTCAAAGATCTTTTAAAATTAAATGTCCCAATGGTGAAGCCTTTATATTCAACTGAAGATTTCACATGATTGAAGCGCATAGGGTAAAGGGTTTTACACCTGACGTAACATATCGTCGGATGTACCTTGTATCCATTAACTTAATTCCTTTGCTGATCGCTTCCTTTATGATGACTAAGTATACAAATTTTTTCATGGATGAGTCGATGGTATTTGCTGGTAAATGTTGGTGGCATACTAGTCAAGCTTTTTTCTCTTGTCGCTGGACTCCTTGTTTTTCTCTTCAAAATTTTTAGTCAGATGGCGATGGAACACTGCAAGTTGGAGCTGGCTTGTGCTTGTGCTTGTGCTTCAAACGATTTAGTCTCAAAACCAGTGGCTCTCTGCGTTGTTTTGAGCTGAGCCTTCTATCTTCAAATTGGGCAACTACGTGGTATTTTCCCTGAAGTGAACTCATTAAATAAGTATGTGGAAACTTTGACGCATCGATTCATGGTATATGCCCTGACCATTGAAGGCAGTTTCTAATGATCAGCGATTCGATGCTTTGACTGTTGGCCCTTTGTATGATTTTGTCGTCGGCCACCTAGTATTTCCGTCCTGAAGAAAACGTTAAAATACGTCCAGCAGCAAGACCTCTGATCATGAGGTTTTCTATCTATTTTTATCAGGAATATAACTTCTTGATAATATCGGTCAGGCTTGGTTATCCCAGTTTGTGATGCCTTTGAAAAGTGCTTAAAACACGTACCATGTGTTAACCCAAAATATTTGATCGACATGGATAAACTGAACAGTTCCGTCGACGGAAGACCTAGATCAAATCGCAAGTTTTTGTGACCGAGGGTTTGATCGGACTACGCTTTTCGAACTGTTTATTTCACCAGATGATCTACTCTCTACCAGAAACTGTTACGAATGATCCAATCAGTATAGTTGTAGTATAAACCACTGTGGGTTTTGAGGAAGCAGATCTGTGCCCCAGCAGGCGTTTTATAACAAATATCGTTTCAAGCTTCGTAATTTCACTACGTAGTTCTTCTGAGAAAGAGCTTCAAATTTTATGTATCCTGCATAGTTCAGTTAGTGAGCAATGACACTGTAAAAATGACTATCCTTTGTCGCTCTAATATTCGCCGACTTTCTGTCAAATAACTCCATGTTATTACATCAATTCTTAAGTAGTTCATTGCGCTTAATTTTCTTTATGTCCTGTGACCGTGAAAAGTCTTCAAGACCCCATTTGACACTTTCTCAGACGTTTCCATTGTCTCTTTCTAATTCTAAGTACGAATCTCTTTTCTGTTTCAGTTCCCCTTTAAAAATTCCACATTGATCATATGCGCCGAACATGTTATTATCATTATCCTTCTGTAGAAACACGTCTCTATTGCTACAGCTTCGTGAAGAAATTTTCCAGTATTCACTGGCATAGAGAAGTACTGATATTACATATTATTTTATCATTCTTTTGTATATTTCTAACGAAAATATCCGGCATTTCTTTTCTACATGCATTGACTCTTTAGGACGTAGGCGATCATAGCTCTCCAGTGCAGTCTATTCCTCGTGTCCCTTAGCAGCCTTTCTCCCTATTATATTATCCATTCACATAAGATTGTCATGTAGCTGATCTACTGTCTTCCCCTGTCTTTTACATCCTCGGTGAAGATCAAATCTCTCCTTCCACATTATGTGTTAAAGAAACATCAGCTGTCTTATTCTCAGTATGCGGTCTTTTACTTAACATTTTTTTAAGTCATCCATTTTGCTTACTCGCCTCATCAATGGAATACTCAGCACATTTCGGTAGAATCAATTTTTTTCCAACTTCATTGTTTTTATTCATCTGCGAGAAATGTTTCCCACTCTTCTCTGCCATACAAGAAATTCTATATAACACATCCTGTTTTGCACATTTTTCTTTGTTTCTAAGGATTTTTTTCTGTTTTTTTTTTTTTTACTTACTTAATCTTTACGAATCTATATTCTGTAAATAAAATGCGCGTTCTGATTTGGGCGTCACATTTTCTATCATTTGATAGAAAAATCCCGATATTGAAACCTCCGTGCTTTCCTTAATGTTAACATCCTGATTTCGTGTTTCGAATTTTGCGTTTTTTCTGTGATTAAGCTCATACTTTCTGTCTTGTAACAATTGATGTCTAATCCTATTTTAAATCGCTTTCCTTCACTACGTTGTCATCAAGGCCATGTAGTTTTCTTTTCGTTTCAGCCTTCAACACAATGTCACCTGTAAAAGTTTATATTGTTTGGATTAAGAAGACCATGTAATTTGCTTTCTTTTATATTTTAGTATTATAGTATGTTTTTTTCTTCATATTATATAGATTTATTATATAGTTTTTTATTGTATAGTCTTTTATAGCTTTTTTTTATTTTTAAGAGTATAGTTTTTTTTATATTGTTTTTATCAAAATGTTCATGTAGTTTTCTTTATTTTATTTCTTTATATTATATAGTTTTATTATAAATTTTATATATATATATATATATATATATATATATATATATATATATATATATATATATTAAACTGTTTTTCTTTTATATTGTTTGGATTAAGAAGCCCATGTAGTTTTGTTTCTTTTATATTTTAGTATTATATTATATGTTTTTTTTATATTATATAGTTTTATTATATACTTTTTTTATAATATAGATTTTTTTTATTTTTTATTATATAGTTGTTTTCTTTTATATTGTTTGTATCAAGAAGAGCATGTAGTTTTCTTTCCGTTTCAGCCTTCAACACAAATTGGATTGAGTTGTCCTATACCTTGTCAAATGATTTTGCCTAATCTGTAAAACATAAGTGAATGTACTTCTGATTTCGCCTTACTTAATCCAATATCAATGTGATAATATATATCGCATTTCTTGTTCCAATCTTCTTGACAAGTCTACAATGTTCTTGTCCCGTTCCTGGTTTAATTATATTTTTGGTTTAATCCTGTTTACGGTTTAATTATACTTCACACTCTATTGATCTTTATTCGAATTATTGGCATGGATATGCGGCTCATTAATCTGATTATCTGAGCACGCAATCACTTGTACCTACTTTCGTAGACATTCGTACAAAGATGGACCTATTGAGATCTCCAGGTAAGTCGCCATTTCATGTTTCGTTTATCAGTTCCATGATCTTGATGCCAAAATTGTCTAAGGCTGAGTGCATGTCTATAAAGCTTCCATCTGACCATGACTCATTCTGTTTATTCGTCTTCTCTAGTTCAGATCTTATTTCAAACTTTAATATTTCATGCCCATTCATATTCCAGTAAGTTGTATATTCTCCCTCGTATTCTCTGCATCTTTAGCGTCTTTGTTTACTATTCGTGGTTCATTTCTGTGGTTTTACAAAACCTTTTGATGAGCTTACATGTTGTCCTCTTAACTTTATTAAAAAAAATTGTTGTGTATACTTGATTTAAGTCTGTTGCTATCCTTTTTATTTTCTATCAATATTTATTGAGCCACTCCTCTTTATGAGATCTGTACTTGTTTTTATAATTTGCGTTTATTTTCTGTACCCTTTTCAATTATAACGCATTGTTTCTTCCCGCTTTTTCCTCATCTCTAGAATTCCGTATGTCGTCCATTTTTTGTTTCCTCTTTTTCCTTGTATTACTGTTCCCAACTTGTTCCACTTTGAATGGTTAGTCCCGTTCAAGTTATACTAGTTAACGTCTTGCAACTTGGCTCACTCCAGGATTTTATCGTATTGCAGTTTAGGCATCACTTTAGTCTACTCAAATTTCAGTAATTTTACTCTGACGTTGTATACAACTGCAAGACAATCATTCATACATTCAGCATTTGTTTATCTTTTGCAGTAAAAAAAGGTTTCTGAACATATTGTTGATAGCGACGTAATGCATTTTTCTTCTTTTCTTCTTCCGGGATTCTCAATTTTCTTTAGGCATCTTGTGTGCTCCTAAACCCAGTTGTCGGAAATTATTTGATCATTTACAGTACACCATTTGCCACATACGTTCGGGTTCCTAGTTCAGGCCTATCAAATATTTCTTGAGTGCCGACAATGGATGCAGGTCTTCCGTCGTGATAAAGATTTTTTGTTATTAGCATTGAGCCCTAGTCTTGTCTGCGAAATTTCATATTTCTTTCAGCATGAGTGCATAAGACTCCCATTACTTGCAAGGCTAGGTTCAAATCTTCCTAGAATGTTGACATTTGATCAATTTATTTCTTGATATTTTCAAGCTTGCCTCATCGTATTAATTGTTTTGTTGTGAACAACCGCTTTCAAGCGACACTTGTGGCTATTGTGCATGTTTTAGGGCGAAGGGTCGTTACCTCTTTACATCGTCAAAGATTATAATTTTTTGGAAACATTCACTGAATTGCAGTAAAGTGACACCTGTCGATCATGACTTTCCTTAACAGTTGAACAGATATTCCGAGTAGACCTTCAAGCAGTGTGCCCACTTCAAGTCGTTTAATAGTAATGTTGGTTAGTCATGAATATTCTCGAGAAAAAGTAGTAGTGTGTTTTCCTGTTAACTTTTCCATGTTGCTTTAATTGAGAAAACAGCTCTAGTTAGCTGGCCGTTGACACATGAAAAGTCTTTCTCCTCTTAATGCGAGATTATCTGGTAAATTTTAAGAGTCTCAATTTATATGTCAGTCTGTGAAAATGCTACAATCTAGTTCAGCAGATACAAATAAAATCGGAAATCAAATAAAATTAACTACTGTAAATTGAAAAAGTTTCATGAAAAGTTTGTGGATTCGATACCACTGAAGAAGGAGACTTAGTTGCTGCAACATTGTGACCAAATCTATGAGATAAGTACACGTTCTGATAATTACTTATCTTAGTACGTTCATAATTACATATTTAGAAAATATTTTTATTACATTAGTTTCAGAATCTTACTTGTTTCTTCAAATTGATTTTTCAGTTCTCCTTCCATTTTAAAGAAAAATTGAATACAAGTTGAATACTTCTGAGACGCTAAAAAAATGACATCTTCAAATTATTTTTTTCTTTTCTAATTATATTTTCTTATTGCTACTGAGAATATCGAGTCTCATGCTTTGAGATCAAACAGATTACTTTTATCTGTCTCCAGGGAATAGCTCCTTCAGAATGAATTGCAAGAAGAAGAACAGGAAGTAAGAAACATAAATTTTACTTTACAATCAAGCAAACTTCTTTAGTTGTTTTCAATTTCAATATTTCCGACATGTCAGAAAGAAAAATATTAAATGAAGCATTCTAAAAAATATTAAGTTGGTGCAAAAATAATGACGTAATAATGTCGTTTTTGGACGTATTTTTTAACGTCAAAAAAACGACATTATTACGTCATTATTTTTGCACCAACCTAATATATTCGTCTATCAAGAGTGGCGTTGATAAATTTGTGTAACAAATGAAAGCGATTATCTAAAGTTCCTCCGAAATAAATTTTTTCTATATACATTCAAACTTTCATTGTAACTTTGCTGAATTGCTATTTTTATTTTACTTAATTCCATTGTTTTCACCTAAAACCCTACTTTTTATTTCCTTTTGGCAAACCTAAAGGGTTCATCGATTGTATTAAGATTCTTTAGGTTTATCTATCTATGTTTAAAAAAAAAATATTATACTTTGCTCATCCTCTGGAGAACGTAAACATATCTTTTTATTTATGTTCTGAGGTGACATTAGGAATGTTTAGAGTTAATTAAGATTATTCGTAAGATAGCTGTATATTTAATTTTAACTGTATTCATATCAGTCTGCACAGTTGTAAAATTAATCTCAATGTAATTTATATATAGTGATTGTAATATTAAATGCACGTTTCAGCTGATAGCTTTTACTTAGATTGAGAGTTTAAAGTCATACTTAAACGCCACACAATTGCAGTGGCGTTGGGAAAGTGAATTTGAATGATTTAACGTATGCAAAATAGTTACAATTCTTAGTTTGTGATAGAGAATCCTCGCTCATAGATGCTCCATGCTCCTCTATACTGTATATTCCGTTATTCTGTAGTAATAGTTAGTTGTTGCCAGTATCCTTTCCTGCCTATAGATTCTGTGGTTCCTTCTTTCCTTGATAGCGAACTCAATTTCTAGTTTTCTTCGATCAGTATCATTTATCATAATCTCATAGGGAATCACAATAAATTTCTTGTTTTGTAATGTAACGTTTAATTTCTCCTGTCTAGTTAAAATTGGACCTCTACAAACGCCAACATTTCCGATATTTATACCATTTACACAATTTGCATTTTGAGTATATTCATTAATATATACTGTTATTATTGTTGTTTACCGATTTCCTTCACTATTTATCAAAATCGCTTATCAAGATTTTTATCTGAGCACTAGTATATTGGAGATTTATACCTCTCGCTCACTGGTTAATTCTCGTGTTTGAAAGTGAAACAAAATCTCAAAATGCCAGATTACTTTGTGTTTTTGAATGTTTAAAGCAAATTTTCTTCCTCCCCTTCACACCATCATCATATTCATCATCATCATTAATATTATATATATATATATATATATATATATATATATATATATATATATATATTATTAATAGAAATCTTATAAGTATAAGAATCTATACTCGCTCGGAAAACATTTGGTGTCTTGATTTACAAATAAACAAGCCAATACCAAAGGGGGAAAAAAGGTATAAAATAAAGAAAGAACCAAGAACATGTACGTTAGCCGAAAATAATCGTCCAGCATGCAAGTTCAAGCCCCAATGGAACAAAAACCGAATCGAGTACGCAAAATAACTAAATAAAGTGCTCAATACAATGAGTATAGCAATAGTTAACTATATATATATATATACTAGCAGCATGCCCGGCGTTGCCCGTGCTTGATTCAAAAATCGTACGACTCATACAGCAATCGATATCCCTTGACTTAAAATATTTTTGCCCTTCCTTGCATTTAAAGGAGTGCCCTTTGCCGTGCTGATGTTGCTACAAACCTTACTTCTTGCCTATCTCACACTGCGAATTTTTTCTAAGCTCTATACTAGACATTAAATCTGATACGAAAAAGAACTCAACAAAATGAACACAAAACGATCAGCTTTAGAAAAGGACTCGTAACTGGAAAAACCGAATGAACCCAGTTATGCGGGATCAGAATCAACGTTGAGTTTAAGCAAGCGAATGAGCCAAATGGAGTAAAGTTCCATGCAGATTTAAATTTTTCCCACTTGTGACGAATGCAGCTATCGATATTTTGTATGCTAGCATTCTAGTTAACATCCGTGTCAGTCAGCTTTTGACTCTCACCCTGACCAATAAAATCTTCATGCCTGTTCGAGGCAGCCAGCCAGTAGAAAATGGCCGCAAACTACATGAAAACTGCCATAGAAGCATGAAAAAATCGGTTATCTCCAATAGGGAGTTGGGAAATGGGAGTTGGGAAATGCAAAGTCGGTGTTGGCCTTGCTGCTAACTTGGAGCATGTGCCTGTAAACTTTGGTGCAAATCCGTCGAAAATTGCTCCGTGCATTCGTTACACACACACACATACACACACACACACACACAAACACACAACCTGCCTTTCATATATATATATATATATATATATATATATATATATATATATATATATATATATATATATAAAAGGATAGATAGACTAGAAATGTAGAATAGAAATAGTGATCAATTATACACTCATTACCTCCCATATATGCGATTTCTCTATGGTCACGTGGTCTACTTAATTCAATAATGGGATCGCCTGTGTTTTTTCACTATTGTATACGTATTTTCGCTCTCCATACATACACACTGTCATATTACGAAGAATTAGTAAATACATTTGTACACATGCACACATATACACCCACATATACCCATAGACACACATACACACACTTCTTATGTTGTGTAGAGTTCACAACATAGGTAGTGTGTGTGTGTGTTTGTGTGTATGTATAGAGAGGGAATATACATATACTTACGCATACTGACAAAAACATAACAAAATAGAAATAGATCTAAGAACACACAGGGGTCTTTAAAAGAAAAGAATGCTGATAAGTCCTTCACAATTTCTCAGACCAATCTTAATTGTTTGATAACCCTCCACGTAGAACTTTTTCACTGCCAATTCAGGAAGAGATTTGTGTCAATAACACAGACAAAAAAGGAATGTCTCATATCGAGAATATTTAACATCGAAAACAAAAGAAAAATTATTTATTTGTTAATAATATGTGGAAATCTCCACGTTTTGCCTAATGAAGGTCGCGGAAAGTAATTTTATATTCAAAATACTACACATATATAAATACATGCATACACATATACATCTAAACATATACACACATAAATCTACACATATGCACAAACACATCTATTAATTGACGTGGTTCAATTTAACAAAATATGTTTAGAAACAACTATATAAAAAGGGAAAATATTAATTTTGTTTTTGAAATGAATGTATGAACATATGCATACTATACTTGTTAGTATGTACTCTAAAAAGTAGATGAACTTAGACATTTATATGTGAATTTATTTATATATGTATGAACATTTTGGATGAGGGTGCTTATATGAATATGTGTACTTGTATAAATTGTGGGCACATATGTATAGAGGTATGTGTGTGTATATATGTATATATATATACATATGTGTGATTATGAATATATAAGTATGGGGTATGTTTAGGTATGGTGTTGCTTTTGTGCTAGGTATCGTTATATATATATATATATATATATATATGTATATATGTGTTTTGCATATGTGTAGGTGTATGTATATAGATGTGTATTTGTGCATATGTGTAGATGTATATGGGTATATATATATATATATATATATATATATATATATATATATGCATATGTATGTGTATATATATATATATATATATATATATATATATATATATATATAGATAGATAGATAGATAGATAGATGTGTGTGTGTGTGTGTGTACGTGTATGGAATATTTTCAAATGGTAGGACATGGGTCATTCTAATCGTGTTTTAAAATTACTTTTTTTAATATTTAGTATCACTTTCTCTTTTAATGTTCTATAATTAGAATTATGAGAATGTATATTTATCTTCTGGAGGGAGTTTCATTTTAAAATTGTTAACTTAATTTAAATTTAAATATACCACTCTTTAACTATTAATAGTAATAATAATATTAACTAAATTCCTTTAATAATGAAGCACTTCAGAAGTCACCTAAAGTTAAACTTTAACAATGAAATCAAACTAAAATCTAAATAAATTTCAATTATTAAAATATAGGTAATGATTGATAAATGGATGTATATATAATTTATGTATGAAGATAGATGAACATTTGTGTATATTGTTACACGTGTGTCTACGTGTGTATTTGCACATGTAAAAAAACGTATGCATATATGCATTTGCATAAATATGTTTGTGAGATATATATAAGAAGGAAACAAAATCTTTAAAATTACCCTCAAATATTATTCAATAATGGAACCTAAAGTAAGTCTAGCCATATAATAATTAAGAAAAATTGCACTCATAAATTAGATTAAAGGTAAAACTAATAAAGATGTTACCGAAAACTTTTTTACAATATTAAGGAAGTACAATTGGTCGGGTAAATAAAATTTATAATTTGAAATATTTCTTTAATATGTTCTCTATAAATGTGCTAATAAAAATAGTAGTTAACTTATATTAAGTCCCTAAACTACTTACTTAAAAAAATGAAATATTTAAACTGATAACAATCATCAATTTTTTTTTAGACATCTAAATTTCTATCAAGCATTGAAATATATCCTTTACTTAAATTTTCTTAAAACACAATTACAACCTCTTTCGATTTACTTCCCTCTCCCCCTCTCTCCTTGCCATAACACTCATTTGTATGTATCTGTATTACTGTCTTCTGTCTTCTCTCTCTTTTCCATTTTTCCTTTTCTTTTCTCCCTACTCCCCTCCCATTTCTATATATCATTTCCGTTAAGTTAACCATCTAAATAGGTCAAGGTCTGGTCACTCCTCCTACCCCAATGTAAAGCACGCTTAAGAGAGATATGAAATTAACCCCTTCCTATACTCTACCTTGTCTCTTTAACTACCCCTCCCCCCTGTGAATTACAAAAATTACACTACCCATCAATTTTAAATATCATTTTTCCTTTCATTTCGTTGTTGGAAGTGTTACCTGATGATTCGGAGTCCTTTAAAAGGATTTTGGTGAAATAAATTCTTGCAATGGTACCTTAAAGTGGTCTGTTTTTCATTATCTCTCTCTCTCTCTCTCTCTCTCTACATATATATATATATATATATATATTCATATGCATATATATATATATACATATATATATATACATACATACACATACATATATGTATACATATACATACATAAATACACACAAATATATACATATACACATACATCCATACACATCCACTCCTACATATATATATATACATTTACACACACACACACACACACACACACACATATATATATATATATATATATATATATATATATATATATATATATATATACGGTCATACACATATGTGCACATAAACATATATACATAAAACCTTACATCTCCATACAATTACATAAACCCATTATTTTGAACTCACTGAGATAGATAGATAGATAGATAGATTTAGTTCTTAAGATATTTTTCGTACTTTTTCTTTATCCTACCATTTTTTCTGATTCTTATCCATACTCTCACTCTCTTTCTATCTCTCTCTCTCTCTCTCTATATATATATATATATATATATATATATATATATATATATATATATATATATATATATAGAGAGAGAGAGAGAGAGAGAGATTATTTTCTATATTTCTGACTATGTACCTCTCTCTTTTGTCATTTTATTACTCATCTTTTTCTTTCTTCCTAATTTACCTCGGTTTTTTCTTTCACTTCATTCTCACGTCGACTGTTTTATGCATTAATACTTTATTACTACAATTACAGAAATTTCTGAACGCATCCATCGTATGCTGACAACAATTTGCATTAGAAAGAAAACTCAAAACATAATTGAGAATCTTATTCGTTTGTAGTAAAACGCATTATCATTTTGATAATGTACTTTTTGTAATGGCAAAACTGTTGCTTCACGACAGGTAAAAGAAAACTAAAGATATAATCAAATATTTTATGCATTAACTGTATTACATCTGTATTTCCTAATGTACAACATCATGCGTAGTATTATTTGCTGTTTGGGGACACTTAATCAGTTCTAATTAAATTGGTTTGGTTGCAAACAAGAACGGACTGAAAGTAAGCACATTCTGAAATCAAAAATTGTTCAACTTCAGTCGCGAAAGTAATATTAACAGATGCTGTATTAAGGAAGGAAATAGCGTCAAATTTTGTGGACCTATTAACGCTAGGATTTCGATTAAATGTTAATAGTATAGGAAACATTCTGCATTTATCGGCCGAGCAGTGTCGATTACAATATATAAAATATTTCTCTTAAAATAATCTTTTCAGAAAATGTCTCCCGGTGTCACTGTCATCATTCTTTCATGTATTGGCCGGATTATCCTTCGTAGACTCTTCTTCGTAGAGTCAACATCATGATTATGTGAGATACATGTCATATACATTTTAGTTGCTGTTGCTTTGAAAATAGACAAACGATATAGATTTTTTTTTTATTTCATACAATTCTTTGCGATTCTGTAAAGCCAATCACGAAGAACGATGAAGGATTGTCCTCATTAATACCTACATGTTTTGTGCACTCGAAGACATGTGTAATTATTGACGTAAGGAAGTGTTTTTATACAATTGATTTTAGAGATTTCTGAACGTGTTGCATTGCAGACATATTCTCTATGTGAATGTCCAGATCTGTCAAAACTATCTAAGAACATATTTTGAGTTTTCAGGTGAATGTTTTAGTCTTTTTTCAATTTGCGTTATTCCGTGAAACTACTCTGTTTGATAACCTATTCTATGTACAATTCGTTTCTGCTCAGTATTAATTTTTCATAACTGATTCATACACCAAATTTACCAAAACCAATAGTTTTTTTCGCTGTATATCAAGGAATATCACTTCGTTAATTTTCTTGTTCATCCATTTTGATTGCCAGTAGATATTGAACCTTAATGGAAACTAAAATAAATGTTTATTATACAGCGTCGTGCCACTGTATAATGACTTTTCTGGTCAACAGAGAATGAATTTATCCTAGTGCAACGATTTTTCCAATCTAAATTCTTTTTTGCAGGTGTGTTCTGAAAATTCATCATCTTCACCTACCCTATTTGATAAACTATTCTATATCCAATTTTGTTTGTCCTTAGTATTAAATTTTTATAAGTGATTCATACACCAAGTGTACACTGTATAATGACTTTTCTGGTCAAGAGAGAATGAATTTATCCGAGTGTAACGATTTTTCCAATATGAATTCTTTTTTGCAGGGTTTTTTTTTTCTTAAAATTCATCATTTTCACATCACTGGATTCCTAATTCCAGCGTACTGGTCATGTCATCCACATGAAGTAACATCGCATTACCAATCAGCTTTTACACGGAGAGCTGCTATATGCAGAAGACCTAACGGCCAACCAAAGAAACGTTACAAGACGCAATGAAAACAAACTTCAATTAGTGCAAGAAAAGTACAAAACAAACCTCCATTAGTGCAAGAATGTTGCTGCCAATCTATTTCTTTGGCGTACAATTGTGAGTAAAGCAAATGCAAGCTTTAAAGAAACTCGGCAAAATCAATATTCGAAGAAAAAGAACGCTATTTTGCAAATGATGAATTACAAGACAATATTCATCGGACTGGAAAAAGAAAAGAAGGATTGGTTTTATCTAGACTCCATCCACAATATTGGACACTTTTCCTTCTCTAAATAAACTGCATTTCAAATAAAATATATATGAAGTCTGATAAAAAATGATCGGGACTGATGCTATAAAAAGAAAAAAAAATACTTCATGAATGTAAGCGTTCATCTAGGCTGGCATCTGGCTCTAACACCTTCACTCTCCAAACTGTTAAATGTAGCCGTTTCTTCCACTACCCGAATAGCTTCATATCTCACACTTCTCGTCTGTGGAAACCCCTCTCCTTTAACTGTTTCCCTGATGGCTATAATCTCCAACTATTTAAATAAAATGTCAATCGACGTCTCCAGATGCCTTGTTCTATCCCCTATCCTTCTGTTCATCCTTTCGTCTATCACTCCTCTTTGCTTTAGCTCCAACTCTCTGTAACCCCTTGCGTGCTAGTGGATTCCCGCCATGCTTGGGGTGAAACGCTTAAAAAATTTGGCATTTAATATCCTTCGAAGCAGTACTCCTTTGAATAAACAGACTTTATCCAATGCCGTTTCTATTGATGGAATCATTTATGGAAGTACTTATTTGAGATAACCAGCTGCTGACTCGATGGACTTTCTTGCATTTCCACGATGTCATGAAATTTTGTTCATTTCAAGGTGTATTTGACTTTTGAATAAGGAAATGTCACAAGCGGCGAAGTCTTTGGAATAGTGCGGTTATCGGACCCAGGGCATGCCTTTCTTTGTCATAAATCGCTGCACAGTCATGGTCACTGGTATACAATTTGTAGTGTATTGAGATGACCACACCTGACGCACTTTCCTTCCAAACACTGCTATATACAAATAAAAGTGAGCGACAACGTTATAACTTAGTGTGCAACGCGACATAGTTTAAAGTCAATTTTTGGAAAGTGACTTCGCTGCGTACATTATCTCCGTTACCATAGCAACAGTCCCAATACTTTTGGATCTGATCTCGCATGTGCGTTTTGGCTTATACTAGTTGAACCCGCGGATATCAGGCTTCACATGTAATAGGAATGACAGACACGACATTAGGTTTTGAATCCTTGCAATATCCTCGCCTGTTTAGCCATGTATTATAAACAGTATGGGCAGGAAAACCAACAGCTCATAATGAGTTGCAGTTTCAGACCATGAATGATATTCAGCCATGCTTTAGCACATTTTATATACATTCTCCATCGATAGGCTAGAAAACTCACGAATTAGAGGGGAGGGGCGTTTTGCCGCCAGTTTTTTATGTAGCTATTTGTTTCAGTTCATAATCCATTAGGTTCATTTATTTTTTATTTATTTTTAGATTTTTAAATTCACAGTCTCCATGCAGTGTTGATTATCTATCTATCTATCTATCTATCTATCTATCTATCTATCTATCAGTTCAATATACAAGTGCTTCTGATATCATACAGCACAGTATAATCTTCCTCACGGTTGGGTTATCGGTAAATAACTTGCCTTTATACCAGGTTTTCTGGAAATTGTGGTAGAGCAGTAAACATCAGGATTAAGAACAAGTCTAGTCAACTAGGTATGTATGCAGCAAGTGCGGTGATGGTAGGGCATCATTGGGCATAAACCTTTTTGAAGGGAAGTCAACTATCATATGTATTTATGTGTGCATATATATATATATATATATATATATATATATATATATATATATATATATATATATATATATATATATATAGTGACGTTGACTAACGAAAGAAAATAAGCATGTTAACAAAAGAAACCCTACGTTTGCACGATATATATATATATATATATATATATATATATATATATATATATATATGGTTTTATAAACGGTGACTATTACGGCTAATATTGCAAGACTTTTCGGTAAATCGAATCGAGTTCTCTCAGTCACTGTGTGTTTATCTAAAAATAAATATGCTTAAATTGACTTTCGTCCCTGTCCGTGGTAGACTGACACCAATGCAGTCGGGTTTCGATTCTCGCTAGAGACAACAGGACGTTTAGCCACCCTGATGAGCTGTGTTACAGCGGAAGAGTCTTTCTGTGTATGACAAGATATATATATATATATATATATATATATATATATATATATATATATATATATATATATATATATATATATATACGCGTAAGATTTGACATACTTATATTAGTTTTAGTACTTTATTAGCATTTTCCTTTGCTAACATAGGTAGGTATGATAATAGAATATGTATTTTACAGGATGATTTCTATAAATATCGTTCAAAATGAATAAGTTTCTTTTGATGTCAAAGTTATATTGTTATGGAATGACGTCTTTATCATCTGAGTGAACTTCACTATACCAGTTTTCTCAAACAGAGAAATGTTGAAACGTATACTAAAATACATTCACTACCGAATTCTGAAAAAAAAATGTCCTCTTCAAGAGTTGCAAAATCTGGCAATTCTCCTGTTTTTCTATGGACGGTCAGTCAGCGTAACTTACTTAAACAATGAATCTAATTATGCACAACTAATTGAATCGTTAATTATTGATTAATATAACTGGCTAATGGTTATTCACATAATTTGGCTAAAAACCTCTAATTTTTTTTTCCTTTTTACTATTCGACAATATGCAATAAACAGTTCCCAGACAAATTACATTTCATATGCAATATTTTTAGAATCCTATGTTCTTTGTCATCATATATTGGCAGATATTTTTTTTAATTTTCTTTTCCTTATTTCTAAATTACGGGCGATGCTTTATTGAAGCGTTGCTTCCATTAAAGTCTTCGTTGACGTTTCAGGAGAGAATTCCGTCTGTTAAGTCACGTTACACATTACTTCAACTTGACCAATCTCTTCTTTTGCTGAGATAATTATTTTGTAGTCAAATAGGAAATTATTTCACAATTTACGTTTTATACTTCTTCTATCCCTCGTCTCTTAATGAAATATTTCCCTCAGTGATTACAACGTTGACATTCTAAACCTCTAGAGGGCGCCACCGAGCGGACTCAATCTGGGATCAAGTCCAATTTCGATTGGCTGCTTCATTTGATTAGCTTCTTGCGAATGTAACGTATGATTTTTTGGCGTCTTTTCCTCATTACCATGTCCATGGTCGCTAACACTGTTATTGGCCCTACAACTTCCCGTACTTTCTTTTTGCAGAGTACAGATATCACAATCGTTAAACCCAATAGGAAGAAGAGAGAATGAAAAGCTTTCTCTTTCTTTACTTTAAAAAAATATCTCAATAATATAAATAGCCATGTATTTTTTTCTAAATTAGATACAAGATAACCGTTGTAGCAAGAATCGATTATCTGATATTTACGAGAGACTTTACGCAATTTATTTTTCTCCATTTGAAATTAAAAGTCGATTGATTAAAAAGAAACCAGGGGTCAGGATAGAGGGTTATTGTTAATAATAATGAAAACATTTATTTCACTGTAAAAATTGATGTTTTCTTCTTTTTTGGGGGTCGGGGGTAAAAATGAAGCATTATTTTATGTTTTTCTAAGACGTTTTTTTCCAGTTGCAGACTGGCCTGGCAGAACAATTTCAAAACACCGATTTCAAAAATAATTATTTCTCATGAATGTTATTTTCATTGAAATACATTTAAAACATTTCGATGAGCAATATGCTGTGGAGTTGGAATAAAATAAGTGATGCCACGTACCGAGAATACATCAATAAAATTCAGTATATGAAAATAGTAAATATTGACCACTTTAAATACCGCGGCGTATGAATCAGTTACAGCAAATCATGTATAAAAGATACAGAAATTGAACTGCTCTAGTAGTAGATTCGTCCGCTACAAATATCTACAGAAGCAAAATATTAACCTGATCACTCGAGTCATGTACTTATATAGACTCCTTAAATCGTTACATGGATGCCATACCTAGCACCTAACACATTAAAGAAATCTAATCTCTCAGCTGTATGAAACCACTTTCTAAGATCTATGGTTAAAATGTCTTTGAATGACTGAATACTATGGATCTTAGCGAAGACCCTCTTTCTTCGAAATTTGGGGACTAGCGCGATAGAATCACAAAGAGCTGTACCCAAAAACAGAAACTACACCACATAAGGCTTTTAAAAGCAACAGCAGCTAAAAGAGATACCCCATGTAACAAGTAGAAAAAATACTGATATAATGAAGATGTTGACATTCCAAACTACTTTAAGTCTAAGCTTAGGAAGAAAAACCTAAAGCTGTTAAAATTGAGAAAATTATTTTAATTGAAAGATTGTGTAAATTTCAACCTAGTGTTGTAATGAATAATCTGTCAGTGATTGCCGAATTTTTCCTTATAAGAAAACGCCTTATATTACCATTACTATTTCTGCTATTGTTATCTGTCTACATTCAGGAGCAGAAATTACATATGCAGTTTTTTACGTGCCTATATCAATAAACATTAGAGTAATTATAAAAAGACGTATTTTAAAACACGAATATGTATTCTCACTTTAATATGATTCTCTGTGCAAAACGATTCTATCAATATTACACATAAATGATACAATTTAAACATCATATGGCTGTGTCAAAATACAAATTTTACAAAATACAAAGTTAATCTCTTATATATATATATATATATATATATATATATATATATATATATTATAAATTAATTGACTTAAAATATGTTTTTTTAAGCTACACAGTTCTAACCATATTTAAAAAATGTTAGCTAAAATCTCCGAATTTAATTTTGTAATTAAATTAAAGACAGTTTGGAGTAACTTTTAAAATTACTGGGTTTTAAAGACACAGCTAAAATCATAATTCCCGTTTCCAAGAATACAGATAAATCCACTTCCACTAGACAAGGGGTGTCTGCGTGTTCATTATGTCTGTATTTTGATGTATCAGTTATTAGTTAATTTTGGTAGGCGGTAGGGATGTATTTTTCAATGAAATCTAATATCCGTTAAATTCATGTCGTTTGGGTTTTTTAAAAATGTTATTGTTAACAGCAAAAATTCTTACGGCATTTTTTTCTATTTGTATATTTAAAGATTTTGGGGGGTGTTTAGGTTAGAATACACTTTATTTAATTACGATTTGAAATATTTTCACTTTTAATTTTTAATATACTATATTTCTTTTAAGAACAATCAAATGTATTAGAATCCCTTACAGTATGTAGAATTATTTAGGTTACAATTTTTTTTTATATTTAAATATTATTTAAGTTAAATTTATGACAGTAACGGCAAAAATAGCTACTTAATTTCACTGATTTAGTAAACTTTATTTTTTATATAAACCTTGTAAAAATAAAAAATATCTATAAGAACAACGGATTATATATTTTACTGTTCTTTCTTTATATATATATATATATATATATATATATATATATATATATATATATATATATATATATATATATATATATATGTATGAATGTATGGTACAGGTAAACGATTCGTTGGTATAACATCCGGGTGGATCCTAAGAATATTGATTATAAAACTGATCCACAGAGAGCTCGATGCTTTTATTTTAACAGAGCATATGTATTTTTTATAGAAGAAAATACCTCAACATCTATTCTAAGCCGTTCTGTGTACGGTTACCATCAGTTCTTAAGCCTTAGACACTGATGGTAGAATGGCTTAAAATAAACTCTATGTTGATGTACTTTTTATTTTTTCTGCAGTAATATATATATATATATATATATATATATATATATATATATTTATGTATGTATGTATGTATATATATATATATATATATATATATGTATGTATATATATGTATGTATATATATATATATATATGTATGTATATATATATATATATATATATATATATATATATATATATATATATAACTGTATTTGGAAGGATTTATATGGACTATAAGCGTTGATCGTTTTCTGAAACCCTCACCTGTTCGGAAAACGAATACCTGGTTACCACATCGGCGTTGTAACCAACTTAAGAATTGTAAATGCAAGATCAGGTGAGTAAGGTGGGTGTGATAGGATATTCCATCCAAGCTCTAGAAAAGTTATATTCGTTCGGGCACAGGTAATTATTGAAGATGTTACCTTTCCAATTCATCAAGTTCGGATGTTTTAGAACGATTGCTACATTTAAACTGTCCAATTATGAAAAATTAATCCGAACAATGATTAAGTGGGCGAAATATGTTCGTAATACATAAATGACCTTCTAATCCTACTAGTTAAACAGCCTCACATTCTCCAGGTCCCATGTATTGTAATCCTGGATGGTTGTTGATTTTAATTGGCCCAGGACGTTTCTTCTCTTGATATTTTGAAAGCATGCCACACTTCATCGCCTTTGACTATTTAAAAAAGAAATATTTGTTTTCGTGTCTTAGTGAGAAGAATCCCACATTTAAATACGCCCCACTAACTTGATTTAAATATGGAAATATATTTCACAACGGCGCATGTAGTTTTTGGTGCCTGTTCAGCGCTTTTCAGTCTCCTAAAATAAAACTGCATCTTTTGACTTCATAATGAGAAGTGAGTTGAAATATGAACTGCTTTTAAATGAAAGAAAAAGATTATTTAAAAATGTTTAATTTCAGCGTTCTCTGACATTCAACATTTTGTTAATATTTATGAATTCAGGTTCGGTTTTATAAATCCGAACACTCCAATGATAACGGCGATAAAAGTGGCCTAACGTCCCACATTCTGACAACATCAATCCAGAGGTCAGTGTACATTTTAAGTTTTTCAGTTAAGTTGATCTTAACATATCGATCATTTTTCAAGATATTATTATTATTATTATTATTATTATTATTATTATTATTATTATTATTTGTGTATGTTATGTTTCCTCCTTCGTATCCTGTAGAGCCGGATCCAAACTATAGTCCTTAGGCCCTATAAGGGGAATTGTCATTTAATTGATAGGACTTTTCGTAATATATGGGATATTCCTAGTAGGGCGAACTTCTGGGCAACTTATAAGTTGATGTTATCTGTGACACTGTTAGGAAAATTATTATTATTATTATTATTATTATTATTATTATTATTATTATCTTCTCATCTTCTGCACAATTTTTAATTTCACGTTGAGATCAATCGTTATGTCGTAAAACATCAAACAGATAGCACTCATCTTGATGACCTAAATCCGGAGATCTTGGTACTTATTATGGTTTTCAATTTTTTGAGCAGCCACATCG
The DNA here is from genome assembly GCA_963932145.1 of Acanthosepion lycidas. Taxonomy (NCBI): domain Eukaryota; kingdom Metazoa; phylum Mollusca; class Cephalopoda; order Sepiida; family Sepiidae; genus Acanthosepion; species Acanthosepion lycidas. The sequence continues at coordinate 27,115,149 of OZ010582.1, forward strand.
GTGAGAAGGCATTTTCTCGCTGTTTCTGTTTTTTGTTTTTGTTTTTTTTTTGCAACGATGATGATATCTAGTTTGATGGCTTCAAGTATATTTTCATGTTGAAATCAGTGTGATAGGTCATGGATATTATTATTATTATTATTATTATTATTATTATACTACCGCCTATTGCATTCAACTGCTAACCTAGGCTAAGATGTGTTACTTCTTCTTTTGCTATGTTTCATTTATTATTATCTTCTTATCTACGATTTTTGTTTAAACGTATAAATATATAAAACAGATGGTTAGTACAAAGTTGAAAGCTCACTCCTCTTCAGGGAAGGCCTCGGCTACCTTGCTCTCGACGCATCAACTGCAGCCACGGCTGCAGTACGTGTGCTGCATCGACGAACCAAATGTGTCAGAGGATTTGTGACAGAAGTCGCGAAAATGCGATAACGCTCACGATAACCTATATCTATTCCCATGGTAAATATTCAGAGGAACTACGACACTTACTTTCAACAGTACATACATTCAGGCCCAACACCCGCCAAGTTACGTACACTGGGGCGATTCATCTCCTTTCTATTCGTATTTCATTAATAATAGGTAAGTTTAGTTCGACCAGCTTCTACTTAAGAAGCGCTATTTTGTGGAACAAACAGCCGAAACAATGCTTCCCCGACTACTACAAAATGAACCTTTTCACGTCTAGGGTTGACCGTAATCTTTTCAACATACGCATATAAACAGCTTTCTTACCAGTACCTCTTACATTCGTACACCAACCTAATTCAGTAAAACTTTACATTGATACAATGGGCTTTGTATAGGTTGAACAATTATTAAAAAAAAACACTTCCGATTGAAAGGGAGAAACTATAATATTGCAAACAGATATTGATATTGTAGAGAAAATAATCCATATGTATCATAAGCTATATTTACATTGTAGATTCCCGTGTTCAATGCTTCCTTGTGACAGAGCTTTTCTACTCGGGATAAGAAGCATCTATGACGTATACGTCGGGGTGAATCTTTTAGGTAGGCAATGGATTGCACAAAGCCAGATCCTTACTTCAACAGCCTCTGAGCGAGAACATCTGACAGAGAATGAGTTGCAAAAGTAGAACTACATTTCTAACCACATTTTGATGACTGAACTCACTACTCAGTCGTAATTGATCTTGCAATACATGCTTACAATTACACAACGTTGACGTGCCGTTACTCCGAGAAACAAATGAATGCTTATAAATATTAACTTCATAAATCCTAGTGTTGCCAATTAGTTATTTTTTGATTCTGCTCAAAATAAAAGCACTGTGTAAAATCAAAATGGCACTGCGTAATTTTCCCTTGCAATTCTGAACACGTAATAATGGATTCATCAAATTCGGCTAAAATTAATTACTTTTTTTATCTAGCAAAAAATGCTTTAAAGAATTGAATAAATCGATCTTTCTCAATAGGCTGGTTTATATATTCGCCTCAACATCTGGTAACATGCATCTTATTAAAAAAAGTAAGCGGTTACTTAGAAAGGAGAAAAGCACCAATCATCAATAACTTACCACAGCGTATGACAATGGAAATCTCCATATATTACACCGACATACAATACATGAATTTGAATTTTGAAGTGTTGTTTTCGATCCACGCGGTCTATTATAATCTATTTAAAATAGAATAATATTTTACTGTCAAAATTCAATAACAGATAATCCCTCCTGTGCAAATGGGTGCTTTTTAACCTTCCACACACCTTCGCACCTCCCGATTACCTATAAATTAAAACCATTCTTAAACATCCTCGAGCAAAATGGATGTGCGTTGTTGCGTTCACAGTCCAAAAATGAATATATTAAAGACAATTCCGAGGAAATGTTGTGATTTGCTAAAAGGGATTTTTCTATGCAGAATAACTGCAGAATGTAACCACCACAACAAACGCAATAAATAACATTTTATTGCAAAGGGGAAAGCGAAATATATTTTAAACTAAGGAACAAACAAGTTTCTTCGACAAATAAAGCAAGAGAAATATTTAAAAAGTTACTTTTCGTGCGTCATCTCAAGAGAATATGAAGTAATTTTCTGCGTTATTCGAGTTCGTGGGAGAAATTTCTATTTCTATTTTGGTGAGTTGATTTTATTGGCATAAATTTTTCTTGTCTTCTTGAATTTTAATCTTTTTTTTTAATCAATGTTCTTTTCACTGTTTCAGTTTTCTAGAAATTTTTTAATACAATACAAGAATTATATGCCGAATTAAAATGCCAAATCGATAACAATAAAATCAATAATGTTTTTCATTTGCCTAAAACGCACATTTCTTTCCAAAAGTTGTAGCCGTTATGTTTTATTGTGATATTAAATAGAAGGGCTGGTCTTATATTTACTGTTTTTTACGTTTGATATATACATTAAATTTGTTTCAAGGCTTATATGATCATACTAATTACAATCAAACGAATAATATTATTTAAAGTCGGATAACCACAAATAAAAAAGAAAGTCAAATGTCGTGTAAAACACTAACAATTTAAACGAAACAGAATAATAACTGGATATGCTTTATGACAGCCAAAAGAAGGTGCAATTAATTTTAAATTGAAAACAGTGTTAAAATAAACTGTTTATGAGCTAATACCTATATGATTGACCAACCTGTATAAGATTGACGCCTTCAATATTATTCGGGTGTTTATAGCATCTACCTCTTGATACAAAGCTCTTCGAAGAAACTATATATATCTGCGCATGTTATATATATATATATATATATATATATATATATATATATATATATATATATATATATGTATGTATATATATATATATATGTTATGAATTGACTAATTTGAAATATGGTTTCTTCGATACACAGGAATTACCATGTTTCAAAAACCGAAGTTAAAAACTTCAAATTTAATTATATAATTAAATTAAAAGTATTAGTTTTGTTTCATCTTAAGCGAATTTTGGAATAAAGTATTTTTAAAATTTACTGAGTTTTAAAAGCACATACAATTCATATTTTTTTGTTTCCAAGGATACAAAGAAAGACAGGGGCGGTAGCGTGTTCATTTTTATTAACTATTATTTTATCAATTATGAGTTATGTTCGAAAAGAGGTTAAGTTTAGGTAGGGTAGATGTGCATTTTTCAACGAATTTTTTTTGTCGGTTAATTTATAATATTTATTATCTGTAAATTTCCATTGAGCATTGTTTTGTAAAAATAAAAAAAAAATCAATAAGAACATCGGATTGTATATCTTACTGTTCTTCCTTTTTATTAAACACACACATATATATATATATATATATATATATATATATATATATATATATATATATATATATATATATATAGACAGATAGATAAACATAGTGAGCCAGACAAACCTACCCAGGTTTCACCTAAGCGGATCCGTGACGATCCTCTTAGGTGAAACCTGTGTAGGTTTGTCTGGCTCACTAGGTTTATATAGTTCTGCTCTACGGTTGTATTGAGCTCTTTTTTTTTGTTAGTTGTTTACTCGTATCGTTTTTTTTTTCTTTGGGCTTTAAACCTGTATCAGTGCGATTTTTTTCGACAGACTTTCATGATTCTCGGTCTTTCTTTTTTTAAAACCTTTTTTTCCCTCGAGATTGATTTGTTATTGGCAAATCAAAAATTCGAGGGTTTTTCGAAACGAGTATAGTTACCTATATATATATATATATATATATATATATATATATATATATATATATATATATATATATATAAGGTTTGAGAGAACGACTGGACATATACAGACCAGTCGTTCTCTCAACCCTTCTCTATACTTCTGAAATTTGGACTCTGTACCGCAAGCACATAAACCAAGTTGACGCCTTTCCCGTGCACTGTCTTCGTGCCATATATGATATAAAATGGTGTGACAGGGGCAAGAATAGTGCAATACTGAAGAAATGTAACGATATCAAAGGCATTGAAACCATTCTAGCAAAGATACAACTTAGGTGGGATGGTCATGTTGTGAGAATGTATGAGCAGAGGCTTCCAAAAAAGATGCTCTATGGACAACTACCAAACTGGAACACTCTTACTCTACAAAGAAAAATTGAAAGAAAACTTGAAAAGTCTCAAATTTGACCTGAGAATCTAGGAATCCCAAGCATCAAACCGAAAGCAAGGCGTAAGACATGTTTCATCAAGTTAAATGGTCGAGAAGACAGCAGACGGAAGCACTGTGATGAGCTTTGTCAAGCTCTGAAGCAGAGACACCAGCAAAATCCTATTTCAACAAATTTCGTCTCTCAGTGTGGTTCTGTTGTCCGCAGCAAGGCTGGTGTAGTATCGGACAAATGAAATATATTATTCCCTTACTTGATTTTCTACACAATAGACCCAGCTAGCATGAAATAAGTGTAAATTGAAAGGCACCATGCAATGCTGACCCTCATTTATCTTCACGATAGGAGACTACACACACACACACACACACATATATATATATATATATATATATATATATATATATATATATATATATATATAATGTCATCCACAGACAGACTGTTTCGCTGTTTCTACCACTAAGCTGTCGGCGCACGGTTGGGATGAAGGTGGATTTTTAGCGTATTTATTTTAGGAAACACGCCCAGTGACCGACAGTGACTTAATTCGCCTTGCGAAGTGTCTCGCTATATAGCTATAATAGTCACTGTTTACAAACCCATACCTCAGCCCGAGAGTGCTCAACTGGAATTAATTCAGGAGCTAATATAATATCAGCCACAGACAGACTGTTTCGCTGTATCACAGCTCATCAGTGCGGTTAGACATCCGGCTGCCTCTAGCTAGGATCGAAACCCGACTGAATTGGTATCAGGCGGATATTCTACCACTAAGCTGTCGGCTGGGTTGAAAATGGATTTTTAGCGTATTTATTTTAGGAAACATGCCCAGTGACCGACATATATATATATATATATATATATATATATATATATATATATATATATATATATATATATATATATATATATATATATATATATATATATATATATATATATATATATATATATATATATATATATATATATATATATATATATATATATATATATATATATATATATATATATATGACGAGTGTTATAATAGTGGGCATTAATATATCTAATGAGGCAATATAAATGTCATTTGAGTAAATATATGAACATATAATGGTATGGGGTTTTCAAGAGTCTTTGATAATCTTTAATTACGAAAATTTGCCCTTCGGCAGGTTACATAAAGATATACACAGATATATGCATTCAGACGTTGTTTCTAGTAGACGCCCGTGTTAGAAATTAGTGCCGCGTTTTTATTTACCAAAATGTGTGTATTAGGTTTCTCGATCATTCAAAAACATGTGCATTCATAGTATGGAAATTAAACCTCGCTGGACACTGACGCTGTCAGTGGCCTAGTTGTCAAAGGCACGCTGAGCCAAAAGCTTGTTTCTCCTACAAAGGAGACGCGCGTTCAAGACCTACCTGAGAGCATATGTTTTAATGGGATTTATCGAGGGCACAGTACGAAAGACGTAATAAACACAGTTTCAAATAAAGAAGGCAACATCTATGTCAAACACAGGCATTGCTTTGGTTTTTTTAGATTTACAGTATATCAACTTCAATGGGTTATTTAAAGTCGACCACATTTTTAGGATAGATTCGTATGAATAAAATATGTATTCTTTGGTTTAGCTTGGTTTGGTTTACTTTGTTTTACGGCATTTTAACCTCAATGAGCTATTTAATGCCGACAAGATTTTTAGGATAAATTCGTATAAATGCAATAGGTATTCTTATGTTTAGATTGATTTGTTTTATTTTGTTTTACGGCATAGCAACCTCAATGTGTTATTTAATGCTGTCAAAATGTTTTATTGCTAGTAATATTTTGTTTTGTCAAAAATCTGTCTCTGGTAATATTTTTCTTCAAAATTGTATAGCTGGTAATAATTTTTTTCAAAAAGTATTTTTGGTAATTGTTAAGTATTTGCCCATAGCTGGGACCCTAACAGGTTCTCCCACCTCGAGTCAAGGTGGACCTGGGAATACCAGCAATTAAGAGGTAGATTCACGCTCCTAGCTTTTGAAGAAAGAAAATATCGGATTATAAATAAATGCTCTATTTATTTACCCACAACTTTTCTCTCTTTATATATATATATATACATATATATATATATATATATATATATATATATATATATATATATATATATATATATATATATATATATATATCTGTGTGTGTGTTCATGTATTATTATATATAAAAAAATCACTATGAGAAAAAGAACTTTGGATATAACGAATGGGGTCATAGAAGAAGACACTGTGAAAATCGTTTTGTGTTATGTATCTGTTTATTTGTATGTACTACTTGTGTATGCAAATCATATTTATTTGTACAATATATATCTACGTATAAATCTTGAATAGACGCATTTAAAAGTATTATGGACTCAATACTTCTGCTATTTCCATGTTCAAATCGAATTGGCTTCTGCAAACAGGGTTATCATTGTTTGTAAAATATTTATTGAAATCTCACCCTACCACTTCAGCTATTTTTCACTTCGTCGATTGCATACAATTTTTCTTGGTCCAGAGTCAGAAATCCGTGCCAAAGTCCAAGTTGTCATTTTTCTCTTGTTATTGTTACGCCGCTGGCCAGTTAAAATTTCGACCCAACAGAAAAATTTCAGATAAGATCATACTGAAATAGTTTCGCTTTTGTTCATTTTTCAAGATATATTTTTTACTATTTGCCAAACCGCTCTTTTTCAGAGGCTGTAGGTCATTTATATCCATTAATGAGAAACCAAAGCCTAACAGATATTACGTGGTACATGGCGATGTTTCATTTTCAGATATACTCTCTGAAATAAAACGCAGAGAATTGTGTATTTCTTGAATAAAGCTAAGTGAATTTTGTTTTTACAAACAGACACACGCGTGCATACACACGCACACATACATATGCAGACACATACACAGATCAGATCAAGACAAATTCAGCCTGAATAATTTGGGACCATAATCTTCAGGCCGTCTTGGGATTATTGTTATATACATTAATAGGGCTAACACAAATTCCGACAACTTTTAACACATAAATAGAGCAAACATTAAAACCATGTTTTATCGCATATATATATATATATATATATATATATATATATATATATATATATATATATTATACTTTATTATATATATATATATTATACTATATTATATATATATATATATATATATATAGAAATGTACAAACACACACACACACACACACACACACACACACACATATATATATATATATATATATATATATATACAAATGTAAAAAATGAGAATATAAATTCAAACGTTCATAACATTAATTAAAAAAGGGGCTCAATACAAGAGTAGAGCAATAGATATGTATTATAAACTGGTACTTGCATTATATATATATATATATATATATATATATATATATATATATATATATATATATATATATATATATATATATATATATATACAAACAATAATTATTGGGTGGATTTGATAATTATATTTAATTAATTCATCGAGTCTGATAGAAACCTCAACACCATGCAGAAAGCACTGGACGCCCGATTCTTCCCATATTTGGGACTCATCAGCAGTGCGCATCCAATACCGAGAATTGAAACCCTGACAGGTGGTCAAGCAAACATGATACCAACTGTTCCAATGGGTCTCGGTGAGATTGCTTGTGTGTATTTATAGGTGTGGAAACTTTGGTTTGCTATTATTGCCACATGAGTTAGTCTATGTGTGTATATATGTTGATGTTTATATATTGATGTGTGTATATATGGATATATATGTGAGTATGTGTGCATAAATGTGTGTATATATGTGTGTATATATGTATGTATGCGTATGTGTACTTGTTACCATAAATATTTATATGTATGTATATATTTATGTTTATATATTTATATGTATGCATTTCTCTCTCACTCTCTCTCTCTCTCTTTCTATATATATATATATATATATATATATATATGTGTGTATATGTGTGTTGGTTTGTGTTTGCTGCCGCGTGTATATATGTGTATGTATGTATGTGCGTATGACTGTACACTTATTTCTGTAGGTAGTTCTTTTTATCTTATTTTCCTTCACCTAATATATAATAAACCTATTATCAACTTATCTGATTAAAATATATGTTTTTATTGATATTTGTAGGTTTGAAATTTTCGTTTTTTAATATATTAAATAATATCATCTTTAACCATTTTTATATTTGTATATTTGCTCGCTTAAGTTATATTTTAATAAGTGGCTAGCATTTGTTTAATGACACTTTCAGTCTTAAATATTTATTGGTTGTCGTATCTGATTGTCTAGGTCAATGTCTGTGGGTGTGTATACATGTATTTATCGATGTCTATGTGTATGGAAAGTGCATTCACTTTTAATTGTGATTGTATGTATGTGTTAGTTTCCCCCTTTTTTTCATAAAGGGCTGTGGAGATGTTTGTTGTCTCGTCATTTTTTTTGTGTGTATATATATCTAAATATGTCTCGGTGCTTATGTATTATAATCTGATTCTGTTTGTGTTGTTTTACGAGTGAGGTTAGGACCCCATTCACATACTTGGGATTAAAATGTATACATATATATTGTCAGAGGACCGGATGACGTAGCGTCTATTCTAACGTAATTTCAACGTTTAAATAAATTGAATAACATATGTATTTCTCCTTTTCTTCTCAGTAATTTTATAATTTTAAACTTAATAGTGATTAAATTTGAATTTTAAAATTGGAAGTTTTTAATATCAAATTTTATCATATAATTTAATATTTATTGGTTAGAATAAATTCTTTTTAAATATTATCCGTATTTTAAAGATCTGAATAGCTATTGTAACATGACATCGTTCTCAGGCTTTTTAAATTTTCCTATACTTGTAATTTGTTTGGTCATTCTAGCTTTTGTAACAACGTTTTCTCCTTGCGAAGGATCGTTACTTAATTTGAAACTTTTAAAACCATTTATTTTACATTCAACATCATCACTTGATAAGACACCGTGGGTGTTGAAACAAAAAGGCTATTTTTGTAGTGATTTTATAACATATTTATGATATAATTTTTTTAAAAAAAATAATTTTATATATATATATATATATATATATATATATATATATATATATATATATATATATATATATATATATGCCCCTCAGGTTTGGAATTCAAAGCTGTCGTTCTCCTAGACCAGTTGCCATCCAAAGCAATAGAACCCAGTCTACCTTGGTATTTACCCATAGCCAAAGAAGAGGATTAATATCTTTCCCAAGGATATTAGCAAGTATGTGAATCTAATGGATTCGACTGGAATTCGAAATCAGCTCTGTGATTCTTCAATCCTAGCCTCTATGCCTCACTCGCTTACACGTATATTTCAATAACCACCGTAACATTTTCATTACCCTTTCTTTCCTCCTTTTACTTTTTCTTTTCCTTTTTCTTCACATTTTCCTCCTCCATTTCTATCATATCCAACGTCGTGCTTTTTTTCATTTTTTTTAAATTAATAAAGCGTTCATTACTAATTTTTTTAAAAAAATAAGCCTTTGGGAAATCAATTGATACAAACCACCTGACGGTACCGAAAGCTTGAACCAAGTTAGTGAAATCGACTGTCTCCTAATATTTTTTTTTTTAATTCAAATGCTCTACACTTTTTAATACTACTGTTTCCTGGTCTAATCCAACTCTGACCATTACTATTTTCAGTATTATATATATATATATATATATATATATATATATATATATATATATTACAGTAAAAATCCAAAATTACCTCATGTGGGTATAGTCTAATTCAAACCGGGTCAAACTTTTGCCAGTCTTCTTCGGCTCTAGACTGACTCTCTCGGAATTAGGAGTTTTTAATTTTTTATTTTGGTAGCAGTCGGAAAGACGTTCTTTAGATAAGGAACTTGGGTTGGTGTCAAGTGGGTAGCATGAGGTATCTTTCTAAGGACATATGGGCTGGGATGGTAGTATATTTATGACCAAAGCCTTTACATTAATTTAGGTTCCTGCTGGTGGATAACAAACTATACCGCCACATATATGTTTTAATAGGATTGACAAGAAATTGTATTTCGGCAATAAGGGTTTTATATTATTAAGTGAAGGGGGACTTAAAGACAAAACAATTTAAATTTAGAATAAATTATCTAAATAATAGATTGCCAAAATCTGTAAGTAATACTGAAAAACTCAATAGAAGAAATCATGCTGTACAACACATATAGCAATAAGTGGTCAATCGTATTCGAGGATACTCGTCTATTAGGGCGGATAGCCGATCCCTATTGCAGACACTCGCTCAGTCAGATTTTTGTTTGTTAATCACCCACAGAATCAACGTATGGTTTATGTTTCAACTATGGTGAACAGAACTTAGTTACAGATATAGTCATATATTCATACAGTTACAGGTACACACACACACACACACACACACACACACACACACACACACACACACACACACACACATATATATATATATATATATATAGATACAGGTATACTTACATACACACACATATATGTACCTATTCACACCTATATACAGACATATATATATGTGTATGTATGTATGTATTGGGTACATATCCATGTATTCCATTCAAATGATGTGAAAAATGTTCTATAACGTTTTTATTTCCCATTTCCTAGGTACTATAATTATACATAATAGCACATTTCTTAGGTCATTTAATTTCAATACACGGAATATTATCCGCGAGAATGAACGGACTTTATTAAAAATAAGCAGACATAATGTATATAATTTATTTAATCAGAAATGCCTAAAAGATAATTTGCTGCCAAAATACGCACGCACACACACACACACACACACACACACATACACACACACACACATATATATATATATATATATATATATATATATATATATATATATATATAAGAACAAATGGAGTATAATTCTACTGTACGTAACATTTAATTTAAAATAGGGCTGAATACACAGTTGAGCTATTATTGTTAATATTATTACATGTTAAAATCGCTATATGATGGCAATTATGTTTCAACACCATAAATGTGTCTCCTCGGACGATGTTAAACTACTGGTGAGTGAAAGATTAATTTAATTTCAAAGGTAGAATGCTTTTAAAAATTTGCTTATGGGATTGGCCGTGATTAATAAAATCATTATTAAGGTAATTTACCATAATACTAACTAGATATATGCTTGTTCTCTTTCTTACATAAAATTTTGTAGTTGATAAATAAAACGTCCATTTAAAAAACAGATCAAACATACCCAGCTACTTTGGCAAGCATTAAATAAAAAGCATACAGATAAGATGTTAATAATACCAACTAATCAATGTAAGATATTAATAATATCAGCTAGACACATGTACATACATGTAAGATTTTAATAATACTAACCAAACTTTAATACAAAGCAATATTAAAATCAAGATTAAGATTTAAGCTTTTAATTCCTTGTGAAATATTTCGCTTAATTTTTCAACCTTGAATATAGTAGAATTTCGAAACCAGTGTATAACTACCTCTCTTGATTATCTAGCTATTATTTCTACAATAGAGAATGCGACTGTTGAAAAATTTTACATTGGTAGTACTAAGATTTCGTTTAAAACTAAGTGGTATCAACATATTTTATACTTCACAAATAATACCATAGCATTATTTTCAATTGCCTCTCGACAAGTTTTTTTTTTTTTTTTTTTTTTTACTTCATAGGACATTTGAACGTCATACTTCGATAAAGCTTAAGAAATAATTTAGCAACCTGTATCTGCCTATTATTAAATTGTCTAGGTTTTATATGCAGAAAACTTCTTGTCATGGCTTATAATAAAATAAAATTTCCGTTGAATATGAATTTTAAGCGTAAGTCACATTTGATTGGTTAATCACCGCAAAGCCTACGAGTTTATTTTTAAAAAAATGTATTCTGTCTTTGAAATTAAATTAATCTTTCACTAGCAGTATTTTAAGATCACCCGAGGAGACACATTGATGGTGTTGAAGCATAATTGCCATTTCGCACGATTTCAAGATCCTGTATATATGTGTGTGTGTGCGCGCGCGTGTGTGTGGGGGGGGGGAGAGAGAATCATACAGTTTTGGAATTTTTTTTCCTCTTATTACATATTCAGTTAACTTGTCGTTTCCCACAAACCCAACCCTTCATTCGACTTTAACTTCAAATATTCTGTTCGTTTTACATTCCATTTTTTTAGTAAATAGGCTGTCAATATGCAACCTCACTTTCATTCCGCGTGGCAGTGAATAATGTACACAACACTCTGTTGTGTGTCTAAATTATAAATTCCGGCTTTTTTGTATTATTATATTTAAGCATGTTTGATTAGTTTGGATCCGAGATAGGTGTTTCGAAAACAAGACCGCTTCTATTCATTGATATTTTCAAATACTTTATTCTAAAATATAGCTATCTATATCTTATTCAGATTATTTCTACAGGTTGTTAATGTACACATCCTCAACTAGTTATAGAATTTCACTCTTTTCGCTGTGCTTATATTTGGAAGAAATGTTGGTTTCGTCTGACTACTGCAGCTGCATGGAATTCTTCTGAAATTATTGAACATGTCATGATTTGGTCCGGCATCACTGAACGATTGAATACATTTTATAGAAGGTCCCGATACTGTCTGAATTGCAGATTAATTGAAAGGTTTATTTCAGGTTTCCAATATAGGTAGAAAGGTAGAAACAGATTAAATTAACAGGTCAGTTCGAAATTCCTTGGCCTTATTGTAAAAAAATGTGGACCTGAAGGGCATAAAAACAGAAATGTTGTAACAAATATTAGGTTGGTGCAAAAATAATGACGTAATAATGTGATTTTCTGACGTATTTTTAACGTCAAAAAACGACATTATTACTTCATTATTTTTGCACCAACCTAATACAAAGATGGAGACAGTAGTGTACGTATAAATAATGTCGATAATTGTAATTCTTCATCAAAACTTCCAAGAGAAAAAAAAGAATTCTGTTGTTGCTGGTTCATTCTTCTTCAACGAAACGTGATTAAATGCTTAAATAATACCCACTCTATCTATCTCTCTATCTATCTATCTATCTATCTATATATATATATATATATATATATATATATATATATATATATGTTGGACTCTCTTGTCTTATTCGGCGTATGAGAGGCAAGCAGCCCAGTTACTAGGAGCCGACAGCCAGACGACAGTATATATGATTTGATTATATTGGTGAAATCTTTGTACAGAAAGAACCACACATTTTGGAGGGCCGAATACAGAGATCTGGTGCACTACTGGTGTCATAAGGTCCCCAAATGCGAGATTTATTGCTCGAAAATGCAGCACTTGTGTCAGTATTGATTTTCTAAGAGTGGCCTGGATGTGGAACAAGGCCGATCAGTGATGATCGAACTCACTTTTCAGTAGTAATTAATCTAGAGAGACAAGTTTGCTAAACTTTACACCCCGCCGTGGTGCCCATAATAATATTCCAACTGTAGCTTAGATATAGCAAAGGGCCCAAGTATGGGGCACAGAATCAGCATTGAGCTCACTACTCAGTAGTAATTGTTATAGCGCGACAAGTTGGCTAATCAATCCACCGACTCGATTAATCATATTCTTCAATCACTTATTACCAAATACAAACTAAAATTTAAAAAAAACGAAAAATTCAGATGGAAACTGAAGTCCTTCATGATGCACACTTATTGAATCAAGCTGCAATGACACCTATATATATAGAGACAATTTTTCGTTTTGTCTCTCTCTCTCTCTCACACACACACACAAACAAATATATATATATATATATATATATATATATATATATATATATATATATATATATATTTATGTGTGTGTATGTGTGTGTGACACTATTTAGGTTTTCGTGAAAAAAAAGAAAAAAAAGGCGAGAATTAAATTAGGTGATAAGAATCTATAGCCCATGGTACTATACACTGATGCTAGTGAGCAGTGTGTAGGAGCAGTTCTTACCCAGTCTTGTCCCAATAAAGAAGGACCAGTACCAGGCATACCAGAGGAGGTACCGATATACTTTCTCTCTCATAAGCTCTCAGAGACACAAAAGAGATGTCCAGTAATAGAAAGAGAAGCATATGCTATCATGTATGCTCTCCAGAAACTGGACTACTACTTGAATGGTGCGGTCTTTACTATAAAAACAGATCACAAGCCTCTGCAGTACCTACTGCAGGCAGAATGGACAAATAATCGGAAGATTCAACAGTGGGCGCTAAAGTTAAGTAGCTACCACTGTAAGATAGAGTATTTGGCAGGGAAGGAAAACACGTGTGTAGATTTACTCTCAAGAATACCGAAACAACTGGAAGAAAGATCTGTAAAATTAGAGCAGGAAGTAGATGATAAAGCCTATAGAATCGAAGTAATTAACTCTAATAAGCTAAAAGTTCGCCCTATGTTAGAATCGGACGAGGAAGGGGACGCACAGATAATAACCGATCCCTACTGGACAGAAGGAATTGCGAAGGAGCAGACAGACAAAGAAATAGCTGCCCTTAGAGAAAAGGTGGAGGCTGGAGAGACCACCAAGTATGCAATAATAGAGGAAAGGCTCTATTATCTCTCAGGTAGGGATAAAGAAGTCAAGCCCAAGTTGTATGTGCCCAAAAGTTTAAGACCAGAGATATTGGAACAGTGCCACGAGAGGTTGGGTCACTTGGGAATTGATAGAACATATGATCTAATAGGGAGAAAGTACTATTGTCCCAAACTGTACGGAGTGGTCACTAACTATGTTCGGAGCTGTGTAATGTGCTAGTCGCAGAGCAGATGGCAGGAAATGGCACCATTGGACGTGCCGAACTTCCCCTTCGAGAAAGTATGGATGTATCAGGACCATATGGGAAAACCGCACAAGGAAACAATTATATACTTAGTTTTGTGGATTGGCTAACAAATTGGCCTGAGGCATTTGCAGTACAAGACAAGAAGGCTAAAACTGTGGCCGATTTGATAATAAGTGAAATCTTCCCTAGGTATGGCGCCCCTGTGCAACTTGTCACTGAAAATGGCACAGAGAATATAAACAGCATAATAATAGAAGTGCTGACAGGTTTGAATATAGAGCACGTAAAAACATCTCCATATCACCCTCAAGGAAACGCTAAAGTGGAAAGGTTTCATAGAACCTTGGGAGATGTGTTGGCCAAGCTGACCAGAGAGAATACAGGAAATTGGGATGTGTATTTCACGCAGGCTCTGGCGGCTGTGAGGTTTACGATAAACGAAACCTCCAGATTTTCTCCTTACTTTATGTTGTTTTGCAGAGATGTGGTCCTGCCTGTGGATAACCTGTTGAAGCCCCGAAGAAAGTATATGGGAGAAGATCATCATCAGCTGTTGCTGGAACAGCAGCATTAAATATTTGTACAGGCCAGAAGAAGAATAAAGAGGGCACAGAAGAGAAGAAATGAGAGAGTCAATGCTGAAAGAAAGGTAGTAGAATTTAAGGTTGGAGACCCTGTCTACTACAAAATCCAAAAGAGAGAAGGAAAGCTGGACCAAAGATGGGATCCGTACTACCGGATAGTAGTGCAGACGGGTCCAGTATCATATGTAATATGGGATCAAGTGGCAAGACGAGCAAGGACGGTCCATGCCAACGATCTGAAGAAGGCTGCGATAGCTAACCTGGATATTAGCGAACCGAGGCCTAAAAAGACAAGGGCAATGAAGGTAACTCTGGCTGAGCCGGAAGAAATGGAGACGGAGGAAGATTCCGAGGAAAATGAAGAGATAGATAGACTTAGCCAGAAAGACGAAGTGATCCTAGTGACGGAATTGGAACCCACGGCGGGGATCAGCGGCGTTCATTCGTCGCCTGAATCAGTGCAGGGAAGACACTGGGATGTCACCGTCGCACCCCCATGTCCAAAGAAAAGGAACAGAAAAACGAAGAGATCCGATCAAGCAGTCAATGGCTCTAAAAAGAAGCACTCTATACAAGACGGAGAGTTCAACGAGTGGGAGGAAGAGGATCAAATACCCCTTTCCCAGCTCAAAGAAAGACTAAGAAACAGGAGATATTTAGACTTCGAGTCAAGAAGTAATGAAGACGTCCAGGTCGCGGACTCAAAACAGAAGGAAGAATCAGGAGAGGAAGAAGAGAACAAAACACCCCCTGAACGGGAATTAAACACCGAGGTTGAACAAGGACTACCTCTGAAGATGAGATTGACAAGGGTGGAAACCCTAAGTCTCAGTAAAACAAAGAAGGCGGTGCAGAATAGAAGCACTGGGTATCGACAGATAACGGCACTGGCTCATCCAATAACCTACTGGCTGACTGTGGTGGATGTGGATGGAGAGATGGAGTCGCGAGCTGCACCTCACGAAGGACGGAAGAAGATTATTGGCATTGCAAAGTGGCCATCAATGGTGTCATGAAGTACGACCTTTGAAGTGGGAGCCCCACGCACCTGTCCGAACCATTCTGTCTGCTAGGATTTAGTTAGGTGGGGGGAAGAGCTGAAGTGTTACAAACTTAGAAAGAAATTATGGAATAATTGAGTGAAAACTTGAACAAGACCGAATGGTCATGAAGAATACAAATAAGAGAATTTTGTTGCCTTGCAGGAATGATCAAAATGAAAGGGTTGATGATGATGATGATGATGATGGTAGCCACACTGATGTTTACGATGGCGGAAGCTTGGAAGCACAGCCGAAATACCATTTTTAAAAAAGACGACTGAAGTATAATAACCAGGTCTAAATGTTTGATCACATTCGTGATAGATTTAAAACCATACGAGTCGCTACTAAATAAATTAAGAAATGAGCTAACGCAGCTGGATGCAGCCTGGTTGAAGGTAGGGCAAGATTATTCCAAGGAGAAAGGGTATCTCAGATTATTACACTCCCTAGAATTGGAGGTCACTATGATAGAGGTCCAATAAAGGGACAAGCAAAATTACCTGAAGGGAATAGAGTTACTGCAGACGCGGAAAAAAGATCGGTAGTTCCGATTGTATGAAAAGCGTTAAATGTCCTGTGTGGAACAGTGACTGAAGATGACGTTAAATTCATATGAAGAAAACTGGGAGAAGTGGAAATAAACCTGAGGACGCTGGCTCAAGTGGCAAGGGAGAGTGTGACAATATTAAATGTGACAAGGTTGGAAGTGGCCAAGAATAGAGCCAGAATCAATTGGTTAATAAATAACCTGGCGGGGTTGAGACAAGAGGTAATTAATGATACAGAAACTATAATGATAGAATTACAGGAAATGAGTGGATTCATGCAAAGATATTTCCAACTGATGACAATTACGAATAAGGTACGACAAACTAGTCAGTCGTTGACGACCTTGCTGGAATATGTGAGAGCACAATTAGACATGTTGTCATTGGAACACCTCTCCCCAAGCATAGTAAACCCGGGTCACCTAAGGGAATTACTACTCGGAATACAGGCCAAGTTACCCCACCATTTACGACTGCCAGTGGATCCCACCAAAGAATTGTGGAAATATTATAATGCACTGGGATGTGTGACCTTGTTGGAAAATAGACGACTATTGGTTATGATGTCTGTTCCGTTGTTAGATAGAGAGAGTATATTCGAGATATACCAGGTTATAAATTTGCCTATTCCCTACACCAGAAGAGATCAAGGTTTGGGAATGGTAGCAAGGTACAAGCAAAATGTTCATACTAGGATTGTTTGAAGGGAACAAAGAGGGAATTAAGAGAACTTGTCAAGTAGAGGTATTAGCAAACACGGCATTACCACAAGCTATCAGTGTTTCAGACGGGGTGTGGGCAGTGGCCACACAGAAACCCATCAGCTTGTCTAAGGTATGTGGGGGAGAGTCCACAAGGACATTAAGAGTAAAGCCACCATTATCCCTGTTATAGTTACTCCTTGGATGTTCGGCATTTGGGATATCTATGTCCTTACCCTCCATTACCAGGAAGAAGAAATATATGAAGAGAAAGAATCAATCATAGGATTTATTGGCAGAAGCTTAGTCAGTTGTACTGAATTGTGGGAGCCAATAGTGAGGGGATTCCCCAATGTTACCTTGAATAAAATGCCAGTACTTATGAAGCCGATAGAAAAGATCGATATGGATCAGTTGAGGGACAAGCTAAGTGCGTTGGGAAATGAAGTTATGGCTTGGAAAGATGATGAGCAGATCGCGATAAGTTGGTCGGCAATGATGGGTACATTCATAATTATAGCCATAGGGGGTATGGCAATATGGAAGATTAGAAGTAAGAGGAAATTAATTAGCGGTAATCAAATGAGCATGTAGCTACTCGAGAGGGAGATGCCGAGCAGTTTTCTTTACTCATACAGAATCGGCGAAGAAATCGCAGAAAGCCCGGCGGAGGAGGCTGACGTGAAACCGACACGTACGGCGGAAAAACCTCCTACAGCAGAGAGAAAAACATTGACCAAGAAAAACAAGCCATAATAACCACACACATGCACCCACAGGCACACGCACACTTTAAATTGCATGAGAAACAGAAGATGAAAAGAACATTACATTTGCATGTAGAACAGAAGAAGATGAAAGGAACATTACATTTTCATGTAGAACAGAAGAAAATGAAAAGAACATTACCTATGCATGTAGAACAGAAGATAATGAGAAGAATATTACATTTTCATGTAGAACAGAAGAAGATAAAAAGTACATCATCTCGCATGTAAAACCGTAAAAAAGAAAAGAAGAATAGAATTGCATGGGACAGATGCATGATGCATGCTAAATAGTGTATTTGGGTTTAGGTGTCATTTACGAGTAAATGATAAATAGGTCAGGGGAGGATTGTGACACTATTTAGGGTTGCGTGAAAAAAAGGAAGAAATGGCGAGAATTAAATTAGGTGATAAGAATCTATCACGAAAAGACGATGTTATTTTTTCTAACAAAGAAAAGTGGTAAAGAATTTATTTTTATTAGCGAAGAATGTAAGATACTGGATTTAATCTGATTTATGTTACGGGGCGGCGATTAAGATATAGCCATCTTCCCATGGCAATAAGAAAAGTTTCAAATAGGCGGAGTTGAATACGGGACAGAATGCTAATAGATAAAAATTAATTGGGTCGCGAAATGAATGTCCGTTGGACCTCCCGCAGAGTACCAGGAAGGAAAGATTAAGCCTTTGACTATCTGCAGAATATCGTTTGAGAGGAGCATCTGTTTTGTATCGGAGCTGGCTATGATAAAAAGAAAAAAATATTTTATCGGGACGAATAATTGGGTGGGGATATCGCCAGATGACCACCTACTTGTTTGGCGAAGGTCTCGATTGATAAAGTCCAGGTGACATTCGGATGAGATTGAGATTAAGGGACCACACTAAGGGTCGTATTGGTTTGTTGTCGGGCAGAAGAAAGAAAAAGAAAAAAAAAGGAAGATAATTTTTTTTTCTTTGAGCAAGATTTTTTAAACCGAGGCCAGTCTGGCCACACCCAGACTGCTGGGCGTCCATTGGCTGAATGGTGGCGTGAGCGGTAGGCGAAGGTAATCATGTGAAGAAGGAGGGGAGGCCTGTTGACGCTCCCCCTGAGGGGATCGGTGTGAGATGCCACGCCACTGTGAGAGAGGTGGGAAACCCGTTGACACCCTCTGAGGGTATGGGTGAGATACCAATATGAGAAAGGAAGAATTTGGGAGGACGAAAGACTTCCAAAAATGGACATTAATAATTCTTCCTGACCGAAAACAAAGAAAAACCCTTAATGCGGATTTAGAATTATCAAGGAACCTCAAACCCGGACAGGCCCACCTCGGTTTGGATCGGCGTCTATATAAGCAGAGTCACAATGAGTTGCGGCAGTTGAATTAAGGAGTTCAGTTGAGACAAACACAGGAGTTGGGGTTAGTCAGACAGGCAGAGAGACAGCCGAGAAAAAAGCTGACTGAAAGGTCCATGCAATCCCGAACTCAACTTCTAACCAAGAACAATTTATTTTTGAAGAACGACTTAGACTCACACCACCAAAACAAGTTTTACAAATATCACCTGAAGATACACCAAAAAAACAAAACAAAAAAAAAACAGTTATCGAAAAACAACTTAAGATAGTATGACTAGCCTAACAAACGCAAAGTGTCAGGAATCCATATTAGCGGTTTTGGAGTAAGACGAAGTCCTGTGTTCAGCAACCAGATATAAAATATTGTTATCCATTTTTTAACGCATTTGAACTTTTCGAGTTGTTACTTTATTTTCTTTTACATATAATTGTGCGGTATTACCCTTGTTCGGACTCGACTTGTATTACGGCCCGGCGACTGATTGATTTCGTCTACCTAAGATCAAATGAAAACCTGGGTAGGTTAGACTGGAAATCAATGCAGTTACTTCGGTAACCAGACGTTGGAGGCGAGCTGGGAAGGACAAGGCTGATACCGAATCTAACCAGATTCCCATCCGAATCAGCAAAAGTTTAGACGTCAGATTTGGCGCAGCGACCCCGGGGTGACGTATATATATATATATATATATATAAACGAGTTTTCTCAGTCACTGTGTGTTTATCTAAAATTAAATGCGATTAAAATCAACTTTATCGTGCCAACGGCTTAGTGGTAGAATCCCCGACTGACGCCAATTCAGTTGGGTTTCGATTCTGCCTAGGGGCAACCGGACGTCCAGCTACGCTGATGAGCTGTGACACAACGAAACAGTCTGTCTGTGGGTGACTATATATATAAATATATATATAAAAACCTTAAAGAGCCTAGGTTTCATCAGGATAACTACGACTAAATGGCTTGGCCAAACGATATTATATATATATATATATATATATATATATATATATATATATATATATATATATATATATATATATATATATATGTTTATAGGGAGAGAGAGAGTAATGGGTATTGGCTTGAATTGAAGAGCCATTATTTTTCGCCCCCACCAGTTATACATAAATACCACATCACATTTGCTCCTGTAAACTTGTATGCCAACTGATGTAGTAAAACAACAACTCGAGAGTCGTTCGCAGAACTTGTGGTATATTTTCACAAATTTTCTCCATTTAGATCATCTAAAAAATGCGGATGGTTATTCACAATTCTTTGCCAATAATAATGATATGATGTGTGCAACTAGTGTTACTTTTTGGCTCAAAGACACTGACATGTTGTACCATCATGCATCGAAAACAACGGGAGAGTCCAGTATATATATTACAACGAGAATACAAGCTTTTCGAACTCCAGTAATTTTTACATTTTTTTAATAAATTTAAATATGATATTTCGTTATTTTCACAAATAATGCAACGTAAATTTGAATTCTTCTTCTTTTTCTTCTTGTTATCATTTAATTTATATGTTTCTATTTTAATGATCCTGATTGATTAACCAAGTATGTTTTTTATCTGTATTATTCATATATTCCTTAGAAAGACTACGATATTATTTGTAGATATTACGAAAGAAATTTTTTCTTCAAACACTACAATATTAGTTGGATATTTTCCACTGGTTCAGGGAATACATAACTGAATATATAGATTGACAAACAAATGAATAAATAATGAATAAAGTTCATATATATATATATATATAATTTTATGCGAACAAATAAGTAATCAATGATCTTGTATTTTTTTAATATACCCCGATAAATATTATCCCAGCTTCCGCCTTCATGCTTTCCAGCTAACTTTAATCCGCAAAAATGTAAATGCAATGTCAGTCGCTATCTATAGTCCTCCTGACTACTCTTTCCTCTTCCGGCTCATTATTAATGTTTCTGTCCGTAATTCCAACACACCTAGTAACCCCTTGTGCCTTAGCAGTTTTATGCATTGCATGGGGTGATACCAATTAAAATAATTAAATATATAGCAATTCTGAAATTAAAAAAATACTAATGATAGAATTTACGATATTTCCCTCCTAGTAGCCGTTGTAAAATATTAAGTGTTAAACAACGAATTTATTAAACAACGAATAGTTCTCCAAACCTTAGTATGACAACCCCTGTTCCCAAAATAGACAATAATATATGCCTCAATTGACTCAAGAGCAAGATTTACAGTTAAATGCTATAGAAATGCAATTGAATTCTTAACATTTTTAGTAATTTAATAATGAAAAATAAATATCGCCTCCAACATCATAAGAGTTTGCGTTTGTCGCAGATAAAAAAAAAATCATTCTTCATATATACAAGAAAGCACATTGCAAAGATCTGCCTATAGGGCCCCAGCATCTGTTCTTGCTGAATACGTGAAAACGTACATATATGTTGGATGAAAATTTAAAAAGACAGGTGTGTGTACATGACTTGGATTTTACTCGAATATTCCGAATGATTTCTTATGAAAACTTTTAAAGATGCATTAAGTTTCAAATCTTCACCGCCAAGCATTTTCAAAATGCATTAGTCTCGCTACAATGGAATACGCAGGTGATTTCTTTCGGTTGATTTGTAAAACAAAATTTGATGTGACATATATTTGCTTTACGTAAGCAAATGTGTTTTTTGTTATCGTACCTTGCTTGTCTCGTTCACGGCTCTCCATTTTTTTTTTTTTTTTTTGTTTGGTCAGTTTTTGTTCTTAACATCTCTTTCTTTCTTCTTTCATTTTGCTTTCTTCAAATTCTTTTAATCTCTTCCTTCTCAATTTTTCATGCAAATGTAGATTCAAACATAAATCTTTGATTTTATATATTCCATTCAAATGTTATATTTCTGCTGATAATTTATTGCTTTCATTGAGTTATTGAATATATATTTAATGCGAAATCATACACGTATACGTTTTGGCATCCGACGTCACTTTTAATATGATGGAAATGTTTAATTCAAATTTATCATTTGATTTTATCATTTCATCAAGGCACAAGGGGTTACTGAGTTTGAAAGAATAAGAAAGAAACATTGTTAACAATAAATGAACAATATAAGAGTAATCAGAAAGAGATTTGAAATCGATTGAGATTGTATTTAAGATGGCGGGAAAGTGACTGAAGTTGAGATACGATAACATTGCAGATAATGTTACAGTAGATTTTCAGACAGAACAGTTGAAAGAACAGAGAATGTTTAATATATATATATTTGCATGTGGATGAATAAATACCTTGAATCTACAGCTTCATCTGCCACAAGGAAAGTTGTTTCTCTATGTCGTACCAGAAAATTTTTCTTGTCTGAGTCCATCCTTTAAATCTATAAATCAATCATTCCCCCTTGCATAGAATATTGCTGTCACATATGTCTGGAGCTCTCGCTGTAAGTCTTGAGGTCCTCAAAAAATCCAGAGAGAAATATGCAATGTAATAGGTCCTGATCTGGCTTCTCGTCTACAATCGCATTCTCAGAGACGTGCGGTGACTTCTCTCTGTCTCTTCAACAAGTATTATCACGACAACTGTTCCGGCGATCTACTTTCGCTGACACCTAGACTGCATGCATTTAAGCGAGCTACTACGCTGGTAAATTGGTCCCAACTTTTGCCTGTCAAAACGGTTAACTGTAACCGTCTCTTCTACTCAAACAGCTTCTTCTCTAGTACGTCCTGTCTGTGGAACTGCCTTCAACCGCTTACTTCCCGAATGAATATAATCTTCAAATATTCAAGTGTAATTTCAATCGACATCGGATACCCTGAGATTGTTCCTCGTCCTTCTCTATATTCTTTCCACAAAGACGCCTCATTACTCTTGTTCTCAATCCTCTGTAACCTCATCGTGCTAGTTACAGTCTTGGGGTGAATAACTTAAAAAAACAAAAACAAAAAAGAATAAAAAAACAATAATATCGTGCAAATCTTCGAAACGATTTTTTTTGTAACATTTACTGAGTTGGAGCAAGATCAACCAGTACAATTTCCTTGTAGTTTTTTTCGCACTTCCCGTCTGTGGAACTCGCTTCCCGTTAGATGCCTCCACGATGACTATAATCTTCAAATATTCAAATGTAATGTCAATCGACATATGTTATAGTGAACTTGTTTCCCGTCATTCTCTGCATCCTTTCCTCAAACACGCCTCTTTACTCTTGTTGTTAATCCTCTGTAACCCCTCGCGTGCTAGTGAAACTCCCGACTTGCTTGGGGTGAATTGCTTAAAAAAAAAAAAAAAAAAAAAAAAAACGAAGAAAGTGTAACACTATTTAGGTTGCTAGAAAGAAAGAAGAAGAAAAAAAAGAAAAGGGCGTGAATTAAATTTAGGTTATAAGAAGCCATCATAAAAAGGACACTAAGCGGTGTTATTTTTTTTTTCTAACAAAGGAAAGTGGTAAGGATTTTTTTTTATTGTCGAGGAAAGTAAGACACTGGACTTAATTTGATTTATGACAATGATAATGAAAATTTCAGGTTGGCCGAGTGGCCTGCGGGCCAGAATACCGGGAGATAAAAATTAATTGGGTTGCCAAAGAAAATGTCCTCTAGACCACCCAGAGTACAAAGAAGGGCAGAGTAAACCCTTAACTATCTGCGGAGGTATCAATTGAGAAAAGCACCTGGTTTGTGTCTGAGTTGGCCATGATAAAAAAAAATATTTTATCAGAACGAATAATTGGCTGTAGCGTCCAGGTCGCCAGATGACCACCCACTTGATGCTGGTGATTGATAACGTCCAGATGAACAGTCTCAGGATTTGTTGTCGAGAAGAAGAAAAAGAAAGAAAAGAAAAGAAAAAGAAAAAAAGGAAGATAATTTTTTTTCTTGAGCAAGATTTTTTAAACCGAGGCTAGTCTGGCCACACCCACGCCGCTGAGCGCCCATTGGCTGAATAGTGGCGTGAGCGTTAGGCGAAGGTAAACTATGAAGAAGGAGGGGAGGAATGTTAACGCCCCCTGAAGCGATCGGTATGAGATGTCACTGTGAGAGAGAGGGGAAACCAGTTGACGCCCCATGAATGGATTGGGTGAGATACCCATATGAAAAAGGAAGAATCTGGAAGGACTTCCAAAAATGGAAAATAATAAATTTTCCTGACCGAAAACAAAGAAGTGGATTGTGGATTTAGAATTATCAAGGAATCTCAAACCCCGACAAGCCCACCCCGGTTTTGGTCGGTGTCCATATAAACAGAGTCGCCGTGAGTGAAGAGCAGTTGAGTTGGGGTTGAAGACAGACAGGCAAGCAGTTGCAGTGAGCTGAGAGCTCTGAGGACCCGCGTCGCGGAAAGCTGACAAAGATTCCACGAAATTCTCGACCTCAACTTTAACCAAGAACAATTTATTTTTGAAGAACGACTTAGACTCACACCAGAAAAACAAGTTTTACGAATATCGCCTGAAGATACACCAAAACCAGTTTCTTAAAAGAACAAATTACGATGTTAAGACTCGCCTAACAAACACAAAGTGTCACTAATCCATATAGGCGGGTTGGTAGAAAGACGCAGTCCTGTATTCAGCAACCAGATATAAAATATTATTATCCTTTTTTAACACATTTGAACTTTTCGAGTTGTTACTTTATTTTCTTTTACATATACTTGTGCCCTGTTGCCCTTGTCCGGACTCAGCTTGCATTACGGCCCGGCGACTGATTAATTTCGTCTACCTAAGATCAAATCACAACGTGGGTAGGTTATACTAGAAATCAAAACAGTTACTTCGGTAACCAGACGTTGGAGGCGAGCTGGGAACGACAAGGCTGTTACCGAATCTGACCAGATTCCCATCCGAATCAGAAAAAGGTTAGAACGTCACATTTGGTGCCGCGACCAATACCAAGTCACATTGGTCGTCACAGGACAGGATAGGACGGCGACGGCGCAGAGACAGATGGGGTGACGTCACAACTGGTCACGTGACCGGGCTAGCACGACGGACGCTGCCAGACAGACGTCGCATTTGGCGCAGCGACGACACCGGGGGATGTCACAAAAGTCAACAAGGCCACTATGACACAAGTGGTTACTGAGTGCGGAATAATAGGAAAAGAAGAAAAAAAAAACATAATTAAAGAGCGAGAACAATAATAAAATAAGAATCAACACGAGAGTAGCACGAATTGACGTTGAATTTAGATTTTTGAATATCAAAGTTGGCTGTAAAATATGGAGGCGTAATAGAATTCCATAAGTGCGAAGTGAGAGAAAAGAAATAGTTAGCAATGAACTTACGATTATACCAAGTCAATTCAGCTGTAAAATTAGACCTTGTTGTTAATTAAGTACTACGCTTCAATTGATAAATTCTAGGTACCAGAGAGGAAAATTCATCAGGAACATTACTGTGGAAGTATTTCTAAAAAGACACACGGAACTATATTACAGTGGTCTCTTGCCATTGTTTTTGTATATTATTATTATTATTATTATTATTATTATTATTATTATTATTATTTCCTTTGATTTCTGGTGTTTATACATTTCTTTCCTGGTTCCGACCAGGGATCTAAGGTTAGAAATGGCATCGTGACACCTTCCATTGACAAAAAAAAAAATACATATATAAAGTCCTTCGTAAAGTATGGACTGTACTTGTCAGAACAATTTTTTGTATCTTTTTGAGACATGGACTTCCAGGAATCCTTTCAATTAGTCTACTGGAGTCTTTTCCAACCAATCCTAGGGCTCCAACTACAACAGGGATTGTTGATGTCTCCATATGCCATATTTTCGAGATTCCTATTTCAGTCCTTGTATTTTGAGAGGTTTTGAATATCTTCAAAGATAAATTGCAGTCTGCAGGGACTGCTATATCAATAAGGAGGCACTTTTTTGTTTGTGGTCTTTAATAACAATATCTGGTCGGCTGGATTTGATTGTTCTGTCAGTGTGTATTGTGTAGTCCCATAGAATTGTAACAGGTCCTATCTCCGTAACAGGGTCTGGGTGGTGTTCATACCAGTTTCTTTCAGTTTCCTTCCCGTAGGAGTTGCAGATTTTCCAGTGCAGATATTGGCCTACTCTGTCATGCCGGGTTTTATACTCAGTGGGTGCCAATATCGTGCAACTTTATTATTATTATTATTATTATTATTATTATTATTATTATTATTTACTTTAAATTCTGTTGTATCCAGATTTCCTTCCGGGTCTCAACCAGAGAACTCAGTTTAAATGGCACTTTGATGACTCACGTCATTTTCCACTCATCTTTTATAAATGAATGAAAAAAGCTCAGACCGCACATATTCGTAATATATGATCTGTACTTGTGAGTACTTTTTTTTTTGTATTTCTTAAAGATATCGGAAATCCTTTCATTGAGTCTATCGTAACATTACTCAACCAATCTGACGGCTCCACCACAACTGGAATTATTGATGTCCTCATGCGCAACACGTTTAAGATTTCCACTTGAAGATACTTGGATTATATATAAATTTTTTTGAAGATCTTCAAATATACATTACAATCTCCAGTGACTGTCATGTCAAAAAGAAACATTATTATTATTTTATTTCACTTGATTTCTATTGCGTACACATTTCTTTCCGGATCCCGGCCAGATACCTAAGGTCAGAAATGGTATCATAACATTTTCCACCGAACAAAAAAAACAAAAAAAAAACAAAAAAAAACAAATAAAAGAAAATACACATATTTTACATAGATAAAGCCCTTTGTAAGGTTTGGGCTGCCTATTATGTAAGTCTTTAAGGCATGGGATTCCAGGAAACCCTTCAATGTGTCTACTAGAATATTTCCCAACCAATCCGAGGGCCCCAACAGTGATTGGTGATGTTCCCAAGTGCCACATTTTTGAGATTTCGATTTCAACTTCCTTGTATTTTGATAGAAAATTATTATTATTAATATTATTATTAATAATAATAATAATAATAAGCTTAATAATTATAATAATTAGAAATTAACGCTAATTTCAGGTTATAAAAATGAAGTAGAGGGTAACTACACTCAGGAATAATCATTTGAAAATGTTATTAGGTTGGTGCAAAACTAATGACGTAATAATGTCGTTTTTTGACATTAAAGATACGTCAAAAAACGACATTATTACGTCATTATTTTTGCACCAAACTAATAGTTAAATTGTTGTTTATCGTTTAAAAACGCCTGATAATTATGCACCAACCCAATATATTTTTCAGTCTAATAAAAAATCATCTTTCACGGCTACAGCATTGGTGAGGTGTATGTTCAACTCGAGCAACTTATTCCTACGAAATGTAGCTTTTTGGAACCGACTCATAACATGGAGCTTCCCTGATCTCTACAATTTTAAAGTTTTCAAGTCTACGGTTAACCGTTATCTCACTTAGACATCCTCATAAACTATGCACTTTAATCTGTAACCCTCTTCCTCGAGTGCCTTTTGAGCATTGGACAGGCTGAACATAATCGTAAAATAAAATGGATATTTTATGCTTTCTTTTTCCTGATATTAAGTGTAAATTCTTAACTTCTGTAATATTCTCCTGAATAGATACATTAATCCATATGTTAAAGTCATTATTTGGACTACTGCTAATTTGGACTACTGCTAATTTGGACTACTATTAGGTTGGTGCAGAAATAATGTCATTTTCTCACATAATAACATATGTGAGAAAACGACAATATTTTTGCACCAACCTAATAGATGTCTTTCCTATCTACTTGTTGATAAATTCGTTTTCCAATCATTATAAATAACAGTGATACATTTTCTTTTAATTTCAGTTTCGAGATGTTTGCATTGACTTATTTTGTTATAATCTTTCACAGACTTTTATCTGCTAGCTCGTTCAAGTTTGTTTTTAGTCTTCAGTCCCTGAGTCTGTACGTTTCTACACCTTACAGGAAATTAGTAAACTTAGCATCTGAAATTCAACTAAAATCACCCGTAGCTTAAACCCTGATCCAGCCAAAGAAGATATATTTTTGATGGTTTCTCAAATAGCAAATATGTTCATACTTTCAGTTATAATAATTCTATAAAATCTTAAATAATGTATTTTACAAAGGTTACAATCCTGTCTAGTTAGATAACTATGACTTTACTAGCGACATGGCCCGGCGTTGCCCGGTGTTGCCCGTGCTTGATTAAAAAAATCGTACGACTCATACAGCAATCGTTATCGCTTGACTTAAAATATGTTTGCCCTTCCTTGCCTTTAAAGGAGCGCTCTTTGCCGTGCTGATGTTGCTACATGCCTTACTTCTTGCCTATCTAACACTGCGATTTTTTTCTAAGCTCTATACTAAACATTAAATCTGTTACGAAAAAAAGAACTAAACAAAATGAACACAAAACGATCAGCTTTAAAAAAAGGACTCGTAACTGGAAAAACCGAATAAAAAAAGAATGTTAACAACAATTACTTTTTCACATCCAATCCAGTTCTGCTGAATCAGAATCAACGTTGAGTTTATGCAAGCGAACGAGCCAATTGGAGTAAATTGCCATGCAGATTTAAATTTTCCCATTTGTGACGAATGCAGCTATAGATTGTTTTTGCATGCTAGCATGCTAGTTAATATTCGTGTCAGTCAGCTGTTAGCTCTCACGCTGGCCAATAGAATCTTCCTCCCTATTCGTGGCATCCAGCTATAGGCTTTCACTCTGGCCAGTAGAAAATGGCCGCAAACTACATGAAAACTACCGTAGAAACATGAAAAATCGATTATTTCCACTATTGATGGAATTGTGAAATGCCCAGTCGGTCTTGGACTTTCGGCTAACATGGAGCATGTGCATATAAATTTTGGTGCAAATCCGTCGAAAATTACGGCCGTGCATTCGTTACACACGCACACACATCCTGCTTTTTATAGATGGAGATAAAAGATTAAACGCGCACACACACATACACACACGCGTATACACACAGAAATCCCTCGATTAATGCGTGTTCGATTCCTGCTCTAAAATCTGTATATACAAAAATTCGATTAGTGCATATATAATACTCAGTTACTTCGGTAAAATGTTCTTCAGTTTAAATATATTAATTGAATATTGATTTGTTTATAGTTACCGACTGATATATATTTTTTTAATTTACAAATGGAAAATGGCTAAATATTTATTATTACCTTATATAATTAATTAGTTTTAAAAAAGGATGCTTATAAATGTATAAATTTTATACTATAAGACTATAATAAAAATACATATTTGAACAGTTGTCCCTATTAACTATTTTGAATATTTTAATTTTTTTCTGTTAATTTTGCAGATATCAAAAGAAAATGTATGATTTTTTATTTTTAAAAATGGACGATTTAATTAAATAAAGAAATGTGCATTTATTTTAAAAAAATATCGAAATATAAAATGTATGCATGTCCTATGGAAAGATTATGTATAACATTTTCAAGTAAATTAATGATTATTATGATATGTTTCGAAAATTTCAGGGAACATTTCCTCATTACCGCCAATTATATGAAAAAATAGAAGAATACCTTGCATCAGACATCTCAAAATAAGTCCTTCATAAAAAAAAAACAGGTTAATAAACATTAATTGACAACAGCTCTTTATTGTATCATCTTATATGTAACTATATTTGAATTAAAACATAGGGAAATTAGAAATTAATTGTGAATGAGACTAAAAAGTGAGGTAAAAATTATATCATTTGCCAAAAATTATCATATTTGATTCAAGCATTTTCGATTAGTGCGTATCTATATCTGTATACATCAAGGGAGTCATATACTTACACATACAAACACAGACTTTATACATATATATATATATATATATATATATATATATATATATATATATATATATATATATATATATATATGATCGGTCTCACGTTGACTGCTGACCTGAGATGAAACAAGTACACTGAGTCAATTGGATCGTCCACCGCGAGGAAAGTTGGCTCTCTGTGCCCCGCCAGGAAATTTTTCTCCCCTGAATCGATACTTCAAACATACAAAACGACCATTCGCCCTTGCATGGAGTATTGCTGCCATATATGGTCTGGGGCACCTTCTGTTTACCTCGGAGTTCTTGACAAAATCCAGAGACGGATATATAATTTGATTGGGCCTGACCTGGCGTCTCGCCTGCAGCCACTATCTCACAGACACGCCGTCGCCTCTCTCTGTCTCTTCTACAAATACTTTCATGGCAATTGCTCCGATGAGCTGCTTTCGCTGGTCCCCAGTCTCCATGAATACAAGCGCCTTACGAGGCTGGCATCCCGCTCTCACCCTTACACTGTAGAAACTTTAAAATGTAGCCGTCTCTTCTACTCCAATAGCTTCATACCTCGCACCTCTCGCCTGTGGAACACCCTTCCCAATTACTGTTTCCCTGATAGCTATAATCTCCAACTATTCAAATGTAATGTCAATCGACATCTCCAGTTACCTTGATCTACACACTACCCTTCCCTTCATCCTTTCTTCTATCACTCCTATCTGCTCTTGCTCCAAATCTTCTGCAACCTCCCTGCATTCTAGTGGCTTCATGCCTTGCTCAGGGCGCTAAGCTTATATATATATATATATCGCATGAAAATGAACTACGATATTTGGGGTATTCTTCTAATTTTGTAGTGTCAATGGTGTTAAAAAAATACTGGTCGAACATTTCACGCAAATTGATACACATAAATGCTGGTGAATAACGTCATAAAAAGAAGAAATTATGAATATATTGAAATTCAATTTTGTGTTAATTTTTTTTCTTCTTCAAAATGTTTATGAAATTTTGATGTGTTGACTTGAATATGCCCGGCAGTTATAAACCGAAATTTTAAGTCACTATTTTTTTTTATAAAATTGTTTCCACGCCGTCTATGTAAAAAGGTGCTTGGCAATATATACACGCACCCATAGATATATGTATAAACCTGTGATTCCAGATATACATGCAATCCACACACGCTCATACAATACACACACACACAAACACACAAACACACACACACACATATATATATATATATATATATATATATATATATAGAGTAGATAAATAATATATATCTATTTAAACTCGGTGAGTTGAAAAACATATATATATATATATATATATATATATATATATATATGTATATATCTATATCTCTCTCTCTGTCTCTCTCTCTATATATATTATATTTCAAATGCAATATTAGCATACATAGCTTTAACAGTTGTGTTTAAAATATATATACAACAAAACTTACACCCACTGAAAAACGCAAAAACATGTGTACAAAAACATATCTGTATGTGTCCGTGTTGGCTACCTCAGCTTGGTGTAATGGTTAACAAGCTTATATCGCTAAAACATTTACGACTGAATAATGAATTCGAAGCTCACGCGGCAACCTATGTCTTCGGCGTTATGCCAGATCCAAGCTACGCTTAGAAAATCAGTATGTGTGTATTATGTGTAAATAAGTCAATTTAGTTTAATTGAACTGCAGCAAAATATCATTACTTTTGGAATCCCGAACGAAGATTATTTTAATGTCGCCTGATTGATAATGATACCAAAACGAGAGAAGCCAGTAACAGCATTTCTGGGGCATATGGAAGGCTTGTGATAGACGAAAATCAAATTCTAACGAAACACCAATTTTACGGATATCCAATCCTCAATATTGATTCAGCAATTTTTATAAAGAAAGCGTCTATTCTCTCTCAGCATATCAAAGCATTAATCATGTTGATCATTCATGCACCGAAAATATATACAGATGCATAAATCTCTACATTAGGATATATACGTGCTGGTATGTACAATCATTTTCTTCCATCCTCTGCCTTCTAGTTATTTTATTGTTTTCTCTCCTTAATAGCGTTTTTCGTTAGCACTCAGTAACCTATTGCGTCATGGGTGCTTTATTACCTTACGTAAGATGACATGATTATATATATATATGGGAAAAATTAACAATTATGATATATCCAGGTCGAAAGGACAATTTGAACAAGAAATCCGAAGTCTTAAGTCCTTGCTTATATATTAAGGAAATTCCTTTTAAACATATAAGAGGCTGGATAAAAAAGCAAAAAAAAAACAACATGTATGATGTACATTCCAAATAAAGCCCAACCGATGTATCTACAATACCCTTGTTTTTTTTTCTCTTCTCCCTTCTTCTTTCTCTTATTCTTCTTCCTTATATACATCCTCCTCGTCCCTTTCTATTGCATCCAATGTCGTGCGTTTATTTACTTTTGAAAATAAGAACATAGTGATCGTTAGTTTTTTTAAGAAATAAAGCTTTAAGAGGTTATTTTGTGATGCTATTTGTTGTTAACGCGGTAAAACACTGGAATGTTTTCTTATGTATAGAAGGAGCGATAGAATGAAAGACTTTGGAACAAGCAGGGTTAATTCATAGAATCTGTGGGAAGGATTGATTCACATATAGACGACACCCGGAAGTGGTGTGACGAGGGTTTGAACAATGGAAAATGATTCAGACTCATGGCAATGATAATTGACATGTGTTCTACGGAGCTGAAAATGCAAGCAGTAAAACAGAACCCACATTTTCGTAAACAACGGATTTCGAATTTATTTCTCCTCATGAAAAGTTAAGTTGAAATACCAGGAGAGGGTGAATGAGCCATCCACACCCACTGATCATTTTTTATGGGTGATAATAATAAGACAGAGTGGTGGGAGGAGAATTCCCCGAAATTATGATGTAAGCTGGCAGCGAATACTAAAAGTGTATTTACTGAAATCTCCACCTCTCTCTTTATATATATATATATATATATATATATATATATATATATATATAATCGACTCTCCCGTCGAATTCGACGTATGGGGGTCAAGCAGATCAGTTCCTAAGAAATTGACAGCCCGACACCAGCACATGATATTAGATTATAGAGATGAAGATTTTGCTTAGAACCATCCACACTTTTTGAAGGGCCGAACACATTAACCTGGTGCACTACGTGCCACAGGGTCCCCGAACGACCCTTCGCTGGTTTTGATTTCAGAGTTGTCCTTCTTCTAGATAAGTTGCCATCCATGGCTATAGAACCCAGTCTGCACTTCTATTTATCCACAGCTGGATGAAGAAGAGGATTCACACCTTTCCTAAGGTTAATACCCTTAGGAAAGGTGTGAATCCTCTTTAGTGAATGTAACATTCGAACTCGGCTACCCAATTCTTAAACCTAAGCCACTATCCATTACTCCTGCCAACACAGAGTGTTGGCTTCAGTGTTTACTTTTATATTTATATTTACATATGCTATATATCTGATATTGAGCACTTTATCCCATAAATTTAGCTTACCTTAAAACTATATTTCTTCATATATATATATATATATATATATATATATATATATATATATATATATATATATATATATATATATATTGTATTGTTCCCCTATTGTATTCATTTCTATGCTTGGTCGGCTCAGGGATTTTTGTGGCGTAGCATATGTACTGAATCCTTAAGTTCCCACCACCTGAAGAAGGCCGGAGCGTACAACGGCCGAAACATTGTAATAAATATGGCAACAAAGATGAGGACAATAGTCTGAATTATGTAAATAATGTACATAATACCTCATCTCAGAAATACAGACATTTTTACTTTTATTTTCACAGGGCGAAGCAACTTGTAGAATTTTCTCTCTCTGTTTATATATATATATATATATATATATATATATATATATATATATATATATATATATATATATAAATATATATATATATAAAGAGAGAGGGAGAGTAATAGAGAGAGAGAAAGAGAGACAGATAGACAGAAAAAAAGACAGAGAGACATTGTTAGAGAAAGGCAGAGACACACAGATAGAATGAGAGAGAGTTAGAGAGAGAAAGAGAGGCAGAGATTAAGGAAAACCTGAAAACAATGCATATTAACAAAATAATCTTGTCATAAAAACTTAGGATGAAGGAAAAACGATAAGAATCATAAAATAACCTGCCTGAACTTAATCTGTTCAATAATCTAGGTACTTTCACAAATGTCGAGATCATGGTGCAAATCAAAAGACTTAAACGCCAGAGACACACCCTTTCACAGTCATAGCATTTGTATGGAAACTCCATATTTCATACTAAATCACAGCCAATAAAAAATTCGAATTCTTTTCATAACAAGGCGTTTCGCTTAAAATGATGACGATGAATGAAGTGTACGAAATTAATCAAACCAAAAAAGGTTTTCGAAAGTGAGGATTATGTAGATAAGGCGGATACATAACTATTGACACATTTCTTGAAGAATTAAATTTTTAATATTTGTTGACCTACTCGCCATTTGCGAATCTGTTCTACATAGTGCCAGTTATTAAGAAAAAATGTCAGAATAAAAACTTTCTTAAATCTAGAACAAAGAAGTCATATGACTAAACTGACTCTGAGAAATTGCATGACGTGTTCTCTCAGTAAATTCCATAAGTGGAGGTGAATATTTGCTATGGAAAAGCAAAAGAATATTGACATGGATCTATGGTGATTTAAGTACATAGGTTTTTTCCATGAAGTGAAATGACACCGTTCGATAAATCCTGTTTATGTACAAACACCATTTTTTTTCCAATAAGTATCTGAACTGGCTTGAACAAAATGATCTGTCTTTATTGTTGAAATGCATTACGAAAAGCCGAACTTTGCTCACAAACGTCCAGATAGCATCGACGAAAATAAATTATATTTTTCCACATTGAAAAACTGAGTGATAGATTTGTGTTTGATAATTTCCTTTATGTCAAGAAAGATATCGCCAGACTAAACACCCAATTCTTATCCTTCCTGGCCATGATGATAAACTGCACATGACAGTAAGGCCTCTGATCCGGTGGTTTTGAGTATCGTGAAAGCACCTTTTAATTGCTGGTGTTTCCAGATTTCTATTAATGTCTCAGCCAAACCGAGGTCAAAATTTTGAAAATAAATTTTATTACTAGCAAAATAGTAGAAGAAAAATTATTACCAGCAATACGTTTTGGGTAGACTATTCTAGTTCCGCGTGCCATGGTTTAATGGATGTCAGTTATCAGTTATCTCCTGTTAATTACCCTCTCCAAGTCACTGCCTTAACTGGGTATTGAACACATACACTTTGGATCCTGCCACTGGATCTAACTAAAACAAATCGAACCAAACCAATTCTTATCTGCGAGAATTCTTGGTAGGATGTCCCAAAATCTAGGACGATAATTCCAGCATTTACCGTTGAAGGTGTGAGCTAATACAATAAAATATAATTTTGCAGTCACCTATATATCGCTATTAAAATAGTAACATACAATAATAGGCAAATTGATGGCCTGTGGATAATGATCGCTAGAGATTTGGTTGGTTGTTTTTGTTTTAGGAACATATCAACACGTCCAGGGGTTATTTAATGCTGAAATCTCAATATTTTCTACGCAATTTTATTTTATATTTGGAGATAATAAAGGTTTATTAATTAAGCCATGGCTGGGAATAGTAACTTATACCTTTCCCGGTGGAATTTGGGAGCATGTGAATATAATGATCCCATCTGCAAGTGGAATCCGGAGCCCAGATTAACAATTTCAAGCCATTATCTATTACACCATCTGCATATTGAAGTTTACAGTATCTGGGGTTCCTATTTTTGTTCTGTCAGTGATAGTATGTGAACCGGTGTTTCATCATAATATGGTCGTAAATCTCTTAATAGAGAAACCAGATCAATATATATGTTTTTAATTCGAACAAAAATATTCTTCATGATGTTCCCCATTCCTGCTAGTAAATCCTCAGTACAAGAACTAAATTAAAAAAATACGTCCTCATAAAAATTTGCTCACGATGAATGGTGACGTGTACAGATGTAAGTACATTTATGAAATTGATTAATTTATATGAATTTTTATTGATTATCAAACGATCGCAAGTTATTTGAAGTTAGAAAATATTTTAAGATCGTAGGAATTTGGTGGGAAGATAATGATTTCCTGGTATATGTACTGCTAATTAACTCATAGCTTGGGAAGCAGGGGTGAATTGATACCTTTCCCAAAGGTATTTGCGTGTAAGTAAATATAATGATCTTGATGTTAATTGGAACTGCAGTGTTTGATAGTTGAGATAGGAAGTTGATATTTTGAAGGTCGACGCACGATGAAAGATTTTACGTCGACATTTCCGCACGGAGCACAATGTCTCTTTGGTCCCACATCTCAGTGCTGTTCTGATAATCTTTTGTTATAAGCTGTTGACCTGGTGTAAAATAGTGTTCTTGCTGCCCCTTTATGGCAGTTGGACCGGTGTTCCATAGCAGTGTTCCTTTTTTGTAACCGATGTCGTGTTGGACGTCTGGTGTCTATATGTCAGCGAATTTTACGTTTCATCATGGCTCTGACAGGTGAGCACTTATTGGATATATAAAGAATTGCAGTTGTTCTGTAACTTTAAGATTTCTATTGTAGGTCATTTTTATTTGAATTTTAAGAGCGCCCACTGAATATCGTGGAAGAAACGGTATACATGTCCGTTTGTTTTTGATGGTATGGTGATTCATGTACATTTTTAATACCATTATTTTGGAAGAAAATTAAACAAAATATTGCAGAAATGAAGCTAGCGTCATACCGGTGACTAAGATCACCGCTATGTCCAATATGTTAAACATTTGTTGCAAATTCAGGATCGTTTTCCCACAAGTGATGCGACTCATGTGAAAAATTTACGGCCATTTGTTGTAGGCATCTGCAAACACAATATAAATTTATCATTGATGGGTCCTTTAAAGTAAATGTGAAAATTTGACCAGTTGGAACCCGATAACAGGATGAAGACAGAGTAGATTTCCTTGCGGACATAGCTGATAACTGGCAATTTGAACACTTATGAGCAAGGTCTTCTGACTCTTTGTCCATGTTTGACTAATAAACATAGCTACAGGCCAACATCTTCATGTGTCTAATACACCGATGACCAAACTGAAATTGTTTTCGAACTCTGTTTTGTAAAGTCAATGGAAAAATACACGTTCCCCAAAAGGCATACAGCCGTCGATTTCGGACATCGAATATCGACCATGGAAGAAAGGTTGAAGGTGTTTTTTCACGACATACTGCTGGCAGCTGTGTATTACGGTAGTAAATCACTTTCTGCATCAATGGATCAGAAACCGTGGCTTCCTTAATCATTTAGGAATTGAATGGGAGTCTTCTTACAGTGACTGTGAGCACTTAAACAATTCCCGATTCTGCGGATACTGCTGCAAAAACTGAGACAAGTGGTAGTTGAATGTTGAACATGGTGGCACATCGTTGTCCACGATTTACAACATAAATAAGAATACCTTTCTTCGATCCTAAAATTGCAACTAATTGTCTATGGCCAGGCTCTTATGAAATATCTTTATGACAAAGAATCAATTGCTAAGGCTTCTTTCTCAGTATGACGAAAGTTTCGTTCAGGGGCTGTCAATGATCCATGAACAATGGCCATCTGAATGGAGTCGGGAAAGATGTAGGGAATTCTGACACAAACGACAGTCAGAAGAATCGAAAAATCACAATGATGTCAAAATACAGATTTTTGTGTATGAGAATAAAGAAAGTAAATTTTGATTTAGGTAAAAAAAAGACTGGCAATCTGTTTACCACTTCTATGGAACATCATTTTTCAGAGGATAATTGAGGGGAGTACGAATACGGTAGATTTAAAGCAGGAATGTTTGGTAACAGCTTACCTCACACAGAAAAGAACGTAGTGTCCAAATATTTGGTTGGTGCAAAAATAATGACGTAATAATGTCGTTTTTTGACGTATTTTTTAACGTCAAAAAAGACATTATTACGTCATTATTTTTGCACCAACCTAATATTTACCTGTGTTGGCATGTCTTTTTTGACAGAAATATTTTCCGGGTCTGGTCCTCGACCATTCTTGTCAGAAATAAATCCGAGGTACTTAATCGTCGTTCGGAAAAATTGATATTTTTTCCGCTCTCACATGAAAACCATTTTTGAATCACTTCGAAAACAGTAAATAGGCTTTTCAGAGGTTCATCCTGAGTTGCACCTACAACGATGATTTCGGCAAAGTACGAAGCGGCTCGTGTCAAACCAAACGTCATGGTATAAATATTTTGCTTGAATACGGTTGGTGTTGATTTTACACTAAAAGAAGACGATTGAATCTAAATAAACCCTTCGACATATTGATTGTAGCAAAGCATCGGAAATGTCAATTTTAACAAACATGTTCTGCCATTAAGCTTTGAAAAGAAATTTTGTTGGTATTGGTAAACAGTACTGATCTACATCTAAAGAATTATTTAGCCGAGGGGAATAATCTGCACATATATTTTCCATTTGCCCTCTTGAGAACGTCAATGGGAGCTGCCCACATCCAATAAAACCGGATCCCTAAATCTGTCCGCATCTCTTTTCGACTATTTAAACAATTCTAACGAACGGGAAAGAGTGACTGTTGATCCGCGAAGATTTCTGTGTTTAGTCAACAGTTCCTGTAAAAGTGAAAACCGAAGGCTACTTTGTGAAATTGCTTACGAAGCAAAAGTCTTGATATCCATGCTTATTTCCTTGAAAAAATAGCAGAGTCGAATGGGAACCTCCTGCGTTCCAACCACAAAGACAATGTAATGTTGTTTGTTGGAATATAATATGAAATCAGGAAGGTTGTTTACTAATAAGTCTATGGAATAATTAGAAAGTAGTCTGTAAGTTGAAACGGAGAATTATCAAATTGTTCTTTTTAGCATAGATGGATCTGAGATTCCTCGTATTGTTCTTGTTGGTGTCGTAATATTTGTTTCAGAGCGTACGAAAAATACACATTGCTATTTATTAGATTTTTTCTTCACTTCAAAATGAAAAAAAAAACTGTTTCTGTAACTTGGTAAATTACTCTTGGCCAAATCCGTTATATCCTCATCGTCAATCTGTTATGGGATGGCAACTGATGCTAATGACAAACATTGTTCTAACTTCTTGCCAGTATTTTATATGTTGCCCGAACCATAGTTGAATAATATTTCTTGTAAATTGTGTGGGATTAATACAATTAGTAATGTAAAAATTGAAATGTCAAAAGAATATACCACATCAATTAACAGGATAGTTAAGTACTAATTTATTAAGAATAAATACAGATGGATAGTGGTGTAGCGTGGATTGAAATTACATGCGTGATTCCGCGTTAATTCAGTTCGGCATGTTGAAAAAGAAACAAAAAGATCATTCGAATGATTGGAGATTAGAAATCTGCTAGGGGACGTAACTCCTGTTTGGAGTTATCTCCCATTTAATTATGTACATACATGCATACATACGCACATACATGCATTTGCACTTTGTTTTATATTATTTTAAGGAATAGCCAAATACTGAACTTGATCCATGGTACCCTGTTTTCTCACTAGTTCTGGTCTAGAACCTGTAAAATATTCCCATTGCAGACTGTTCCAACCACCGTGCTTAATTTTGAGATCGGGTATATTGGGGGTTTTGTGAGCTCCATTCCCTTTTCCCCATACATAACGGAAGTTTACGTGAACAAATAATTCTAGTTTGTCTTCACCAAACAATAAAACACGTTTCCAACATTTACTCGTATGTTCTAGATGGCTTCTAACAAAATCTAATTTGTATTTTAGGAGCTTAGACTTAAGCTAGGCAATTTTCCTTGTGCGACAAGCTCGAATAAAATAATCTAGTGAATGACTTCATCGATGCCTTCAACTCTGATGTATTTACATCATTGACAGTTTCCTTTGTCGTTAATTTAGCATTCTTCGAAAAACATTTAACAATTTCCCTGTCCATTCTCTCAGAAATTAACCATAATCTGCCGGTCATTAATTTATTCTCAACACAATCGGCCACATGGTACTTCTTGATAATGCTACAAATTGTCGATCTAAGAAAAGTTAAATACTTGAAATGTATTTATCCATCGCACAATATATATATATATATATATATATATATATATATATATATATATATATATATATATATATATATAT
The DNA here is from genome assembly GCA_963932145.1 of Acanthosepion lycidas. Lineage (NCBI taxonomy): Eukaryota > Metazoa > Mollusca > Cephalopoda > Sepiida > Sepiidae > Acanthosepion > Acanthosepion lycidas. Next base: position 27,156,184 of record OZ010582.1, read on the forward strand.
GTGAAAATTTTTGTGTCATCCGTGATTGCATCAAATTTTTATCAGGGTCAGACATATTGTGTTGACAGCCGATTGGTTGTCCTACGGTCATTGTCTGCAATGGACGTTAGTCCAAGGAAGCGTACGAAAATTGTAACGCTGCACAAGCATACTGGCAAGCCATACCAGTGAGAAAATCAAAGTACTATCGACTGGGACGGAAACTCTCCTGATTTAAATGGGGAATATGTGGCCAAACTGCAAGGAACGACTTCATGGAAAAGGAGAGAGTCTTTAGTAACATGTGCCCTGTGTCATGTTTTATTGGAAAAAATACGGAAAAATAAATAATAACGGATTTATATTTTGTATCAATTAACTTGCACAATGTTATATATATATATATATATATATATATATATATATATATATATGTGTGTGTGTGTGTGTGTGTGTGTGTGTGTGTGTGTGTGAGAGAGAGAGATTGAGAGAGAGTATGTGTATGTGCGTGCATATGAGCTGGCCAAACGTATTCGAGGATAGCTGTCTACTAGAGCGACTATCCAATCTCTATTGCAGATGCTCGCTCAGGCACATTTGTGTTTGTTCAGAAAGCGTACGTTCTAACCTCTTTGCCACCTGCCCGTATATATATATATATATATATATATATATATATATATATATATATATATATATACATATATAATTGAACATTGAGAGTCAACACTCAGAGGCGACTGTTGTTTCATGCTGGAACTAATAGTCAGGCGGCCTGACGATTGCGTCAAGTATGAAACATCCTGTCATCTCTGAGTGTTGGCTTCAATGTTCATCTCATAAATATAGTACGCCTTAAAACTATATATATATATATATATATATATATATATATATATATATATATATTATAATATTTTTTTTTAAAATATGATTCCTTCGCTACATAAGAGTTCCCATGTTTCAAAAACGAGAGCGGAAATCATCAATATAATTATTAAAAATAAACTGAATTAAGGTAACAAAACCTGTTACATCCTCAAGCGAAATTTTAGGAATAACCAATATTCCTAAATTTTCGCTTGCGGATGAAACAGGGTTTATTACCTTAATTGAATTTAATTTTAATAATTATATTGATGTTTTCGGCTCTCGTTTTTAAAAGATGAGAACTCTTATGTAGCGAAGGAATCATATTTTTTAAAAAATAATTGTAATTTAAGCTCTACTTCTGTATGGAGCACTGTTTTTTTTTTTTTTAAATAAAAACAAAAATACTAAAGAACCCTGGACTACTTAGCTAACGTGTTCTTACCTATTTTTTTACACACCTGCACACTAACACACACACAGCGAGTTTCGTATAGAGAATAGATGGAAATAAAGTGAAAATAAAAGAAAGTTTTCTCATGCAATTGATATTGATATCATTATTTCGCATAATTCATTATTAAAAGTGTCTCGAAATTTAGCTGAAACAAAACGTGCAGGAGTTCTAAACACCGTATCAATGTAATATATTTAATTTAGCAATCAATCCTCTGTTCTGATTTTTCTACAACAATGTAGAAAGCGAGATAATGCGGTCGTATTATGAAAATACCAACTAGAGATAAATAATAAACAGAGGATAAATAAAACTTGGATTGTTTTTTGTTCTTTTTTTATTTTTCGTTATCACGCCATGCAAGGCATTAAAGTTATTCAGACACAAGATATTACAGAGTGTCGAAGAATTAAGAACAGAAATATTAAAAATGAACGGTAAGAGAATTGTAATCAAGAAGACAGTAGATAGCGATGGACAAGGCATTTAAATTGTTGCGGATTAAATTTGGTTGGAAAACTTAGAGACGGATGGGAGTTCCACAATTGAGAAGTTCAGGAAAAGAAACCTTTGACAGAGAACTTACAGCTACATCTAGGCAAGCTCAAGTCTCAACCGATGAGATCGCGACGCCAATCTATGGAAATCGCTTAAATTCATGAAGTCCAGCTACCATAGCGAATAGTGAATAGCTCTTCCGAACAATTACTATAAAAATATTTATAGAAAAGATACAGACAGGCGGCCTTACGGTGGTGGGAAAGTGACTTAAGCCAGGACCAATAATATTGCTGATTATTCTTCGGATCTTAGTAAATAGCAGGGATACCGAACCATATTTGGAAGCAATTCACACGCACACGCGCACGCACACGCGCACACACACACGCACACACACACACACACACACACATATATATATATATATATATATATATATATATATATATATATATATATATATATAGATATATATTCCCAAGAGGATAGAATCCAGGTAGAATTCAATGTCCAGGACAGAGTAAGAATATAATATAAAAGGCTCAAACACTAATATTCCATGGTTATATTTAATTACATTGGAATCGTAATCACGATCCAATTAATCAGACCTACAAATTCAAATTCAAATGTGGCAGACTATTCTAAGCCCGATAGACTTAGATATTCCGGAGAGAGAAAATTGTATTGCTCAACAGGTTGAACCGACTTTCTGGGCAGTTGACCTAGCAAAGCATTCAAAGTTTTTGCCTTCATGCCAGCTGAGAACGTTAGCCTGAGGCGGCACAGCGAGTCTATTCATGGAGGTTAGCATCAGCCATGTTGATGGAAGGCAGAGAGGAATCACTCAAATCATAAATAGAGACAAGTTTAGTGTTGGAGTTAATATTGCCATTCGATTGTGCGTCTTTATAGGTGTATCGATAATGTTGATCGATGCACATATAAAGACGCACAATCGAATGGCTATATTAGTAATTTTCTCTCCTAGTTAATTGAAATATTTGATAAATTCAGTTGTTCACTGAACAGATTCTTTGAGAATGGATTTAAGTTTTGTGAGTAAAGGCAGCGAATGTTGAACGATTTCCTCAAAGATGAAGTATAAACACGAGGTGACAGAGATGTGGTTCTACAAAAGGATGCTAAGGATATCATGGACTGAGCGCGTGAGAAACGATGAGGTCTTAGAGAGGATGCAAACGATGAGGAGGCGTATACTTTACATCAGGAAGTGACATTTGAAGTTTCTGGGACACATAATGTGGAAGGATGACCTGGAGAATCTGATACTCACGGGTCGAATAGAGGGAAATAGAGACAAAGGAAAACAACTCACGACATACCTAGCAGCCTTAAGCAAGTGGATGACAGAATGTCGTCTTTGAGAGATCGCAAAGTGACGAAACTTATTGGGAGCTACAAATGATAGGGAGAAGCGGAGAGACATGATCGTCTACGTCATGAAAAGACAAGCCCCCCCCCAAAAAAAAAGAAAGAAGATATAATCTGGAGAGAGAAAATTGTCACGCTCGCCAGGGTGAACCTACTTCCTTCGCAGCTGACCTAGCAAAGCATTCAAAGTTTTTCACGTTCATGCCAGCTGTTAACGTTAGCCCGAGACGGCGCAATGAGTCACTTTCTTGGAGGTTAGCATCAGCCATGGTAATGGATTTCAGAAGAGTATCTAAGATCATTAATAGAGTGAAGTTCCGTTTTGGAGGTAATATTGCCCTTCGATTGGGCGTCCTTCTTAATGGAAAATTATTGATAAATTCAGTTGTTCATTGAACAGATTCTTTGGGGATGAATTTAAGTTTCGTGAAGAATGTAATTTACAAGCCTACATTATACACTCGCACGTGTACGTGTTCTATCTTTAGAAAATCTATGAAATAATTTACGTTTGAATGTGCAAATACATCCATTATCAGGTTTCCCTGCGCAGCATTGAATCAGTAGTATAATTTGCAAGTAAATAAAGCAATTATCGGCAAATCTAAAGTAACAGGAATGATAAAGCTATGTAGAATTTGATTCAGCCTATTTGAATTACACCGCATTGATCGTCGAATGAATAAATGGAAATCGATTTAGCGGGAGAGGCAATAAAAGAAAAGCAGAATTGATAGACAATGCTTGATATTAACTTATTCTCATGCTTATGAATACATGCACTTAATATATATTAGGTTGGTGCAAAAATAATGACGTAATAATGTCGTTTTTGACGTTAAAAAATACGTCGAAAAGCGACATTATTACGTCATTATGTTTGCACCAACCTTATATATATATATATATATATATATATATATATATATATATGTGTGTGTGTGTGTGTGTACATATATATTATAGATGTCAACATCTTAATCCTAAGAAAATAAAGAGGGAATATCTGGGGAACCTCCCTTTCAATCCTTAGTCAGATAAAATCGTAGGCAAAATTATTTATTTTCTTGTATAACGTAGAACGAAAGCAATTTTTAAAGGATTGATTTCATTAATAATTATGCCAACGATTTTCCCTGACGCAAGGTTAAGCGAAAGGTTTCCCATTTTTACTATTATGGTGGTGACATCTGTCCTATTTAAGGTTTACTTCTCATAATCATTGTTGAGAATCGGGGATCATGGATAATAGATACCGTTTTGAATTCAGAGCTGTCTTACTTATAAATTATTTACCACTCACAGCGATACGCGAGAGTGCCTGGTATTTAATCCATATCTGGGGGAAAAGTGATGAACTATTTTCTTTCCAAAGATTATATGGAGATATGTGTAAGTAATAAGTAGGCTGTATTTAACATTCGGCCATTATCCATAAGAATTCGTCCACTATTTATAAAAAACCCCACACGGCCCCGCGCATACACTCACACGTATATATATATATATATATATATATATATATATATATATATATATATATATATATATATATAGAAAGAGAGAGAGATAGAGAGAGAATTAATATGAAAAAGGTTTTATAATTACTTACTGTATGTGTCCAGCTACTCATCGAAACAGAGTTAATATGCCGTTGTTACTCTGTTCTCTTGTGATTTTATTGGTATAAAGGTGTTATCTTTATCCTTCTCTCGTTACATTTTCTCATATTTTGATTTTCCTCTTTTATTTATTTCCTCGCCTTGGTTGGTCACTGGTTCCTTGGTGACCAATTAATTTCGGTTATCGTTGGAATACTTTTTGGTGGTTTTATGTTTGTGCCGGTTTGCGTCTATGCGGGTAGACACGCACATCCACGCATACACAAGCAAGCAAGAACACACACAAGTTTTATTCTGTGTATTCCTGTATGTGCACCTATTTGTATGTTTGTATTTGTGAGTATGTTCGTATTAACTGCATTGTGTCTTTAATTTGATGATATTAGTTTGGTGCAAAAATAATGTCGTTTTTCTTTTGAAATTGAACATCAAAAAACGATATTATTTTTGCCCAAACCTAATAGTATTTTCGTGTGTGTTTGTGTTAAATGTAACTATATATTTTGGGGTCTGTATTATTTCTGTTTTCTTTGTGTTTAAAACTTAGAGTTTGATGTTTGGTTGCGATGATGTGAATTAAATTTTTGGTGATGTAAAATTAACTGCTTTTTTTTTTTAGCACAGTTTTATGTTTATATGTGTTTCTGTGTATACGGACGCACGAACGCACACAAACACGTGCATACACACTCTTTCTTATGTGTTAGTGTATATGTGCCTTAGTGTGTTTGTGCGAGTGTTTGTCTTAAATCTTTATGGTTTTTGTCTTTTAGTGTGTTGTAATATGTGTATATGTGTGTGTGTATTTAGAAATAAGCGGCTCTGCAAATTTTTTTTTTATTTTTTATTATTTAAGTATTATTTTTCTTTCAAATTGAAAAAAAATACAATTACAAATATTGTTTGTGAAACAACACTATTTTCTGTATCTTTTGATTTACACTAAAACCGAATGTCTTGCTTCTTTGGTGCAAAAATGTGTGTGACAAGAATGTATGGTGATTTATATATGCGTACATATTGTACAAGTCGACCGCATGGAATAAGCAAGGAAGCTGACTTACTGTTGACGTTGCTAAACAAATTTAATCTTTTTTGTGTCATATCGCTAAGCATTTTGTGTGTAATATAATATACGCAAATAAATATACGAAAATATGTTATTAATCATGTGGGAGAATTAAAAATTTTGTATTAAAAAAAAAAACAACGAAATCCCCGGTCAAAATTTAACAGAAAAAAAATAGCAAACAAAAATTGAACATTTTTTTATAACGAAAAATCGACTGTGGAGAAAGAAAAAAAAATAGGTTAATAATCTCAAATTTCTTAATCAATGAATATTTTCCAGTTTTTAAATAACTATTTTAAGAAAGTAAAATATTGTTGATAATATTCCAAAGTGATCTTCGAAAATGTCGGAGCAAATTAACATAGAAATTCAAATTTTGGAGCTGGTCCGTGTACAAAAATAATTTAATTTCTGTGTGATCCAGTTCTGTACGAAAAAAAAAGCTTCAATTCAAGTGACCTTACTTATATCTATATTATTTTTCTAGAACTATGTTACGGACATATACACACACACACGCGCGAGCGCACATACACACACACAAACACACACACACATATACATATATATATATATATATATATATATATATAGAGAGAGAGAGAGAGAGTGAGAGTGCGATCGATACAATGTGCTTTAAATTACGCAAAAATGAAAATAAAGCTGATGTTTCATCTTAACAGATATATTTACCAAAGTTACACAAATAAAAAAAATATCTTGAAATACTCAAGTATATATTTATTCAATAA
>OZ010582.1:27167831-27325331 GCA_963932145.1 Acanthosepion lycidas
GTCCGAAGTTCATTTATGTCTTACCAAAGTGATGTTATCGAGCATATTTATGCTACATAGTTTAAATGGTTTGCTTCTAACCAGACAAAAAGAAGATGCAACATGACTAAAAAATGTTTCACTAATTAAGCCTCATTCAATAGATATTTAACTTAAAATTATCGTTTATTTTAGATTTTAAAAATTTCTATGAATTCGTAAAATGCCACCTCTCCACAAAATAGCAATATGCTCGATAACATCACTTTGGTAAGACATAAAAACACACTGGGAATATGAGATAAAGATGTTAATTAACATTAGAACTAAAAATGAATTAATTATAAAAAAAAATGTGTTATTAATTAAATTAATCTACGCATATATTGGTCAAATAGGCTATCCTTAGCCCAATAAGAATCAAATGACGATTTCGAATACTAGCATAAACTATCTATCTATCGCAAGGTGTCCATTATCTATCTATCTATCTATCTATCTATCTATCTATCTATCTATACATAGATAGATACTGCATTATTATGACCGTTTCGGTTGCGACCTTAATGAATATTACAATGCTTGTAGAAAAAACTGAAGAGTGTGATTATATGAAAAGAAAGGAAATATACATTAAAGTTGTAGAATAGCTAAGATTATTTCGAGGAATCGGTTTTGATTTTCCGTAATTATTTTAAATCGGGAAAAGGTTGACATGTTTTTGATTGTGCGTTTTATATACACTTATGTAGATTATGTTGTAACTGAGAAAGATGATGTGATAGAAAGAGAGATAGAATGGAACAGAGTGAAATAGAATAAAAAACAAAGACTTACATGCATAGAAAGAACTTAGTAGGAACTTACTAAACTAGAAAAAAAGAACAAGATATTAGGCGTGAGATAGATAGATAGACAGATAGATATCAAGTAGGAAACGTATATACATCTAATATGTTCAACTTCTATTAAATCTTCCTCAGAAATGAAATATTGAGGAAAAGAAGTATAACATCTGGTAATTTAATTTTGTGTTGTTTGATTTTTATTGGCTAATCAGGTTTCAATGTGAATTCGACTTGTTAAACAAACATTTGTATAATTTGTGGTATTCCAACTTCAAAGAGAGACGACACGCCATTCTGAGTTTCACAAAATCTAAGGATCCCAAGCCTAAAAGAAAAATCGTAAATATATATGCGGGTTTCATACAGAGATTTGGTATCTATCTATCTATCTATCTATCTATCTATCTATCTATCTATCTAAATAAATAAATAAATAAATAAATACGATAAATAAAATTACAGAACTTCTACAACCAGGAAGATAACAATGTTTTAGTGATTGACGTTTTATATATTTTTATTGCAAATCCTAGGCAATAGACTAAAAATATAGATCCCAAATAGAATTGACAGTTTCTAAGATATAAATAAAAATGAAAGAAAAGCACAGGGAAAAATGAACACGATGTAAACACACACACACACACACACACACACACACATACACTCATACACACACACATACACACACACACACACATATATATATATATATATATATATATATATATATATATATATATATGTATATGCATGCGTGAATCTGTGTGTGTTTATATAAATGTTGCATGTATATTTAAGGAAAACAACACAAAGTAAATATTATCAGAGGAGAATTTTTTGAATGATTAAAGACATATTCCAAAAGCTGAGCAGTTTATTGAATGTTGGAAGATTTCCTCAAATATTAAGAAGAGAATGGAGGCGACGGAAATGTGGTTCTACACAATGATGCTAAGTATATCATGGACCGAGCGTGTGATTAACGATGAAGTCTTAGAGTTGCAATCAAGGAAGGAGGCTTATACTTAACATCCGGTAGCGGCAGCTGAAGTCCCTGTGATACATAATGAGGAAGGAGGGTCTGGAGAATCTGTTACTCACAGATCGAATAGAGGGAAAGAGAAAGAAAGGAAAACAACGCATGACATACCTAGCGGCTTTAAGTAAATAGATGACAGAACGTGGTCTGAGGGATGTGGCAGAGGGAAGGAACTTGTTGAAAGCTGCAAAGGATAGAAGGTGGTGGAGAGCCATGATCGCCTACTTTCTGAAAGCGCACCACACATAGAAAGAAAAGAAACTCTCTGCAGGTTATTTAAAGACAGAACATATATTTAGGTTGGAAGAATGTTTTGGGTAAGATAGCAATGTTTTAGTGATTCACGTTTAACTAATTGACCAATAGCTGGAGGTGGATTCATACTTACCCCGAGTGAATGTTCGAGTAATTGAATATGAAAATCCAACGGGAATTGGAACGCGGCACTCCGATTAACAATCCCGAGCCGTTATCCATTACACCGCCGCACACCCAAGCTTACAACTCCTTTTATTCCCATTATCATCCATCTAGGTACTGACGTTGCTTAACTTCCGTGATCATATGGGAACCGTTGTTTGAATATATTTGTGGCCTTAAGGCTTCAGCCGATTAAACTTTTCACTTCGCCAATGATGTAACATCATTTCAAACGTGTTTCTGTCTTTAAATAAGCGGATCCATTAGCGTTGGAATATGGACATGAGAAAAGATTAAACATGAAATAAAATGACATATATATATATATATATATATATATATATATATATATATATATATATATATATATATATATATAAAGGCCGACAGATTTACTTTTTTCTAACTGTGACACAAGATCGAACGATTGATTTTCAAATGTTGTCATGCTCGATGTATTGAGTATTTTGATGCATTTTTGGTTCCATCTGATTTTTTCTGAGAATTTGCATTATTTCAGTAATAGAAGCATTTATGCAATGACAACCACATATACACAAAATCACAAGCAAACACAGGTATACGCAAAAAGATGTAAGCACACATGTACACACATCTATATATATATATATATATATATATATATATATATATATATATATATATATAAAATGTATTTTATTCTTATCATTTAAAATTAGTTCTTGGTGACGCGGTTTCTTGGCTAGAAGTAAACATTTTTATATACTTAATCTTCTCAACCAACGCCACACGCACGGACACTCACACATACACAAAAAAAATAAAAAAACACAGACATAAACACACACACATACACATACATACATACATACATATGCATATATATATATATATATATATATATATATATATATATATATATATATATATATATAGTATGACAAATTAGAAACGCATTTCATCCGGTTGGATTTTATCGGATAAAACGCGCCAAAAACTTTATCCAATTTTTCATACTAATTTTCTAAATACTGGTTGTTGATAAGTAAATTATACAAAAATACATACTGCCATGTCATGTCATATCATATCATATCATCTCATCTCATATTTACATATATATATATATATATATATATATATATATATATATATATAATGGACTCTCCCGTTGGTTTCGACGTATGAGGATCTGACTTATTCAGTTGTGAAAGTTTGTGCGATAATCTTAAGTGGCATTTACAAAGGATATATATATATATATATATATATATATATATATATATATATATATATATATATATATATATAAGGTGATAATTCGTGTATTTACATTCATAATTATCTATCTGTCTATCTAACTATATGATGTTACCATGGAAATTTTTGATTTCAATTCTGACCATATTATTAAAACTCGTAAATTTCAGAAATAAGTCATTCCCCCCAAAAAATTTCGCTTGAAGATGGAACAGAGCCTACTTTAACTCAAGTCAATTCAAATATTATTTTGAAGTTTTCGGCTCTTGTTTTGAAACATGAGACCTCTTATGTAGCGAGTTGGAATCATATTTTTAAATAAATAATTATATTTATGCTCTACTTTCGTATCGAGCACTATTTTTTAAAAATAATAACAAAAATACTAAGGAACTTTGGATTATTTTCCAAACCAGTTCTTTTCCTATTTTCTCCAATATTTTCACACACACACACACACACATGGTACTTTGTATTTAACTATAAAATACCATCGACTGCCTTAACTACTGCTTTAGAAATACTTCGAATTCTCTCCAACAGTTTTTGAAAAAGAAATCTAGATGGGAGACCATCTCAAGAATTCTTCAAGCAATGAAAAAGCTCACTCACTCTAATTGAGTATTCTATTCGAATTCTTATATCAAATTTATCCCATACTTATTCAATGGGAAAGAGATTCCAACATATTTAGATGCTCAAGATTTTCCAAAATTTGCTTGATTTTTCATTTTGCATCATTGTCTTGTTCAAGGTGAATTTATTTCCAATTACATAAAAACCAGATGGTATGGCATGTCTTTTTTGCGATTCGCTTCACGTGAATCAAATCTCTTGCTCTCTTTTCCTAACTCCCTCGCAATAAGATACCGACCATACTTATTTTTTGAAACCACTCCTCTTTTTCATCCAGTCTTCTCCTGGCCTTCTTCTCGCATATATTCTCCTTTAATCTGTCCACTACACATTTTGCTATGCTTTCAACGTTTAGTTCTCATGCTTTTTGTTTACTAATACGCTCTATTCTACATATTCAACTTCCATAACAGTGGTTTCTTGATGGCTATGCACCCGCTGAGTCACGTTGATCTAACTGACATTGCTTACTGTGGAAAGGTATTAAATTTATCTGTTAAGTCTGGAGTAGTTTTTCCTCTATTTCCTTTGCTCTCAATAATCAAGTGGTTATATTCAGCAGCAGTTGTCCCTTTTAGTGATTTACATCTTTTCTGTGAAGATTTTCCCGTGTTTTTAACTGCCTTTGTAAAGAATATTACATCCCATGTCTAGAAAGCTTCAAACACTTGTGAATTTTTCTTTGCCTTCTTTGAATAAAATTTGCTTAGCTGCTTTGAATTTTGTTATTTTATGCAAATTGCTTCAAAATTAAAAAAAAACTTATGAATAGCTATGAAAATACTGCCGTAATAGCACAATATTTCTTTCTTTAAACAAAAAAACAAAAAACAAAAAAAAACAACAGCTACTTATGCTTTGTTTACAACATTAATCAGTGCTGAGTTAACATTTAGAACCTGTATTTTGGGGACATTTCAGCATGGTGTAATAGCTAACAATCTTGTCTCACGAGAACAATTACGACTTAGTAGTGAGTTCGAGACCCATTGAGGGCCACACACTTTGGGCACACATGCCACAAGTAAGCTAGGCTTAGAAAATCATGATATAGTCAGATATTTGAAATGAGTCGTGCTACGATCAATTCATCAGACTTTGACACAACATAAGGCAGTTCATTCTCAATAATTAAACCAAGACACAGAAAAGGAAATCATACTTTGCACGATTTACCATTGGAAAAAAAAACAACTAGATTTATTTTATAGATATAAGTAATTCAGGGAAACAAATCATACTTTCAGTAAGACATAATGGATTATATACTAATTAGCCAATCAAAATCCTGTTGAGTTATTAACAGTTCTACGATATTCAGTGAAGCATTAGTACATATTAGCTTTTTAACTATGTCACCCTTTTTAAATTTTAGGATTACTAAAAGTAATAAAACATTGATTAGATTAATATTGTTTGTAGTAAATTTATTTCATTCGTAGGGAAACATGATGCAATTACTTTAAATTTCCTTGAAGCTAATCAATTTCTTGTATTATCTCTTCGTCATGGAACAGTGTATTGAAATTTCATATTATAAATCATTATCACTGCATTAGATTTAAGCTTCATTGTGTTTTTCAATTCTAAGCGGCATTGTGTCCTATTCGTATAAGTTTAAAAAAGATAGTTTTCGAAGCCCTATACGGTGAAGTGGTTTAAGTAATTAAAATTTATTTTCTCTATTGCGATAATGTGATGCTTAGAAATATAGAATATCTGTTTACGTCAACTCGAGTCTCCAATGCCTATTAACTATTAGTTTATCCATGAAAACTGAACAACTTGACCCAAAGGATGAATGGAGCAGAATTGCTGAAAGAAATGAATTCTTGATATGAATTGAGAATTTTGTATCTATGTAGAGAACAAGCAGTGAGAAGAGGAGGATGGAGAGGTTATTACTTGTAATATTTTCAGAAGTGAAAAAGGCCAGGCGTCTTTTACGTTCATTGTTTAAACAACGTTGTTTTTATTAGTTCTTCTTCCCGCCGTCGGCTATCATGACTACCTTCCTTACATTTCCAGGCTGACGTCACTCTTAGGCCATCACATGGCTGTGTTAAATTCGTCCTACAAAATTCATCCTTTGCGTTCTTATAGCACCATCGAAACATATCACGCTCTATTATACAAATTAAACATTATTTCATGTGAGTCTCGTATTGTAAGAATAATTACTGAGCAGGTTTCACAGAGCATTATCATTGTAGCGAAGTCAAGATCTTATTTATTGATGTTATTTAAGATCATAATTTTAAAAACGACACAGAGAGATATAGATTGAAAGAGATCCGTAAATATAAGTTGCGTTTTTGGCCTTTGCTAGGAAGCCGAATCAAATATCATAAGTTCATCTGCATGATATATACGAGATAGTATTAGCACATTCCATTTGTATAGAGAATTAAGTTTTCTTTTCGAGGCCAATTCACAATTGACTTTGTAATTTATTATCCTCAGTTTAACTAATAATGCAATGTGTAGCAGAATTTATTCGTTAAGCTAATTTTGGAGACTGTTATTGCTGTAATAAATTCATTATTCATGTAATATCTCCAAATGATGGCTTTATTCCGAACCTAGGTAAGATTTTCCAAGAAGATATTCGGACTTAGAAATGACACGAATTATATTTCTTTCAAAGATATCATGTTAAATATTACAAAAATGAACTTAATAAAATATAAAAAGGTTGGTGAAACCTTGCACAGGATTGATTTACTTATATTTAGGTACCTCCACTTTTTCGCGGGAAAACAGCATAGCGTAATAAAAAAATGCCACAAACTTAACGAAAATAAAGTTTTATCGTCAAAATGCTTATGTTATTATTAAGATGAAAGACCAAAGTATTTTTTAAGTATTTTTTGAAATTTTTTAATATTTTCTAAGACGCTCGAAATTTTGGTTAAATTGTTCTTTTTTACGTCATCGCGGTGCTGTTAAAATAATATTGTTTTTTTTTTTTGCGCTTTTTTCCCGTTGAAAAAACATTGATTTGGAAATTCTTGTAAAATCAAAGTAATTGTCCGATTTTAATGAAATTTTCAGGACTTATTCACAAATGAATGAAATTATTTTTGAAATATTTCTTTTTAGTAAATTTTGGTAACAAATATATTTTTTTTAAATATGTTTCACCCCATTTACTTATTATCCTGAAATTTCCTTCAAAACCTTTTTATTTCCTTACATTTTTTTTGTTTAAAGTAAGAGTCATTGGAGATGGTAAATCACCTACTTTTTTTTTCAAATTTGTGCTAACTATCTGAAAATCTGCTCTGAAGTGAAAAATAATGAATCCAATAAAACTATAATATTACTTAATTAGAAAAGCTTTTAATTGCTTTTTTAAATAAGTAATATTAAGGTCATTATTGCCTGAAGAAATAATTTTTTTCTGATGAATAATTAAATTTTACGAGAAAGTTTTATTTGTTTTATATTTTAATTATAATAATTTATAATAGTTTAAAAATTTCCTTGTGATAATTAGTAATTAAGTAGAAACAAAGTTTATGAGTTCAAAATTCCAAAGTTTAATAAACTTAGTGGTGCTAATTTTTTTTCAAAAAATTTTTTATGTTGTATTTTTTTACTTAATACGTTCCTTATTTCCATGTACGGTAGACTGAAATTGCCATTATTATAAAAAGAGTTTTGTCCCTTTATTCTAATAAATAAACATAACAGTAAAACTAAAAATAAAAGCGTTCACTCAGATTTCTAGTAATTTTCATTTATGGTCATCCGTAGTAGCTGTCATCACTCGTCAATCAACACATAGATCAAATATTGGATCAAAATTACGGTACCAATCGTTAATAATTCGTTGTATATTACTTTTTTATGCTATAATTAAGTAATATTTTTTTAAATCAGATTAATTTAACAGTAAATTTTCTAATTTTACTAAAATAATGTGTCAGAAATTTTTTTAAATATTTTTAAAATCGATAAATTTGTGTTTGTTTACAAATTCTTAAAATTAAGAAAATGGCGGTTTTTAAGAAAATTTAAAAATTTGAAATTAAATTTGACATTCCAATGTATATAGTTTCTATCTGAAATACACCAGAATTGTTTACTTAATGGAAATAATAAATTTAATGATTCAACTTTCAAGTAAAGCTAAAATGAAATCTTCAAGAATTTTTTTTTTCATTTTAAAAAATGCATTTTAAACTTAGGTATCGAAAATTTATGCCGAAAAAGTGAAGGTACCTACTTATATTGAAGCTTCTAAGAGAAATTCAAATTAATATTTACTCATATTCCATTACCTGAACATTTGAAGATAAATTATTATAAAAAGTATTTGTATAACATATTGTGTATATTTTTTTAATATATATATGCAGGGTCAGCAACAATGACGTTGGCCAAACAAAGAATATTATATTCCTTGTTTGAACCACGTGCATTTTTTCTTCTTCTTACTACCGTGGGCTATCACGTCTAACTTCCTTGCGTTCTATAGAGGCTGACGTCGATCACCAGCCATTACCTGACCCTGTATAATGATGAAAGATAATTATTAAAAGGGAGAAAGGAGAAGGTACTTCACAAGATATGGTCTGTGTTTGTTAGAACAATTTTTCTCGATTTCCTGGATAGATGGTGCACTATGGATTTTGCTGATTTGTTCCTGATTTCCATTCTTTATCATACTCAAAGATCCAACCAAAAAAGATTTAATTTTTAAGTGCTACACCTTTTTACTTTTTCCCATCTCAAGGTCTTTGAAGTTCCTTAGATTTTTTTTTTTTGCCAAACATTGAGGCCCATATCAGTCAAGGTGCAATATTTTTCTCTTCTGTCTTTGATAATAATATCTGGGAGATTTGCTTGTATGTTTCGATCTGTGTTGATGATAGAAAATCCTGGGTGAAAATAACATCTAATTCCTCATCTATTATTACACAGTGGAACTCAGGCCCTTGAAATGGAAGAATTAACAAACACGCATACACACAAACATTTATACCTATTTGTTGAGCTTTTGTTCTTACGCGTCTTGTAATTGTAATCGTTTATGATATAGTGATTTCTTATTTTTAAGTTCTGACATTTCTATCTATATTTCTGAGATGAGGTATCATGTACACTATTTACATTATGTGCACTACGGTCCTAATCTTTGTTGCCATATTTATCACAACGCTTTAGCCATTGTACGCTCCGGATTTCTTCAGGTGGTTGGGATGTCGGACTGAACTCTTTATTTCGCTTGCAGGGGTGGAACTAGAACAATTCTATCCCAGCGAGTGAAATAAAGGGTTCAGTTCGCCTTTCCCACCACCTGAAGAAGGCCAGAAAGTACAACGTCCGAAACGTTCTCGCATGTCGTATTTTTGTTGATGTCGGCTGTTAAAATACAATTTGATTGAACTATTAGGGAATAACGACAAAGTTAATCATGTCGATGTATTTATATATTTTTAAAAGTACGTGATGTGTTTAATAGGAAATTTCTGTTTTAATGTCATATGTATCGACATAATAGGTTCCTTAAAATGTTTCGCCATGTTTGTTGTGGATGTGTAATTATTTTATGTAATATTTTACAGTTTTCTTTTTTGTCTGTTACATTATTATATAAGATTAGCATCATTGCAGATTATATTACATGTGCATTAGCTATTATGTACTAAATCTATTTTGCATCTCTGTAGGCATTTACTGTTGTAATTATGTCGGCAAGGGTTTCATTTGTTTGTTTTTTGTTAACAGAGCTTCTAAAATATTCACCATTTGAATCAGTACGTCTAAATATAGTATTTTTCTTGTGTAGCGTTGATGTGGTACAAGACTGAAAGTATGAGGCACCAAGTGAGGGTCGAACTCGCTATTCATTCGTAATTTTTCTAGTGAGACAAGCTTGCTAACCCTTACACCGCCTCAATATATATATATATATATATATATATATATATATATATATATATATATATATATATATATATATATATATATATATATATATATATATATATATATATATATATATATATATATATATATATATATATATATATAAAACACAGAGAAAAATATATATATATATATGTGTGTGTGTGTGTATTAATGAACTCTTCACATGCGAAATTAAAGAAATTATTATTTTCGACGGTTGTTTTCCGATCTTTTACATCGTCTTCGGTGTTAGTTCAGATAGATATGTCGTCACCATAATAAGGTCAGACTGTGTGAATTGGTTAATTTCGTTTTCTAGGGTTGATATGTAAAAGGAATTAAAGGTAATGTTGTTGGAGCGATAGGGCAAACAATAGCAATGTTATAAGTTTGTAAGTATCGTCTTTCCCAAATAGTAAATGTTAAAGTTTATAAATCAACTGAAAGAAAATCTAGATGCGTTAAGGGCAAGATTAACAAACAGCCAATCATTAATGACACGTTACCAAATTTTAGACCAAATATGCTAAATATATTTCATGAATAAAAAGAAAGATAATAAAGATGAATTTTCAGGGGAAGACAAGTATGTGGAATGTAGAGACGATGAAACCGACATAGCAGAAACAAAACTTTGATCATCGCTTATAAAAGAAATTAGTGAGATATTGGAAAAGACGAGGTTGATCAAAAGTATCGGGTCTGAAAAAAACAGGTCCCCCTTGTAAGGAGCAACATTCTAAGACGTCAGCGAAATCCATGTGAATGCGATGATGCAGTTGCTCGTCTGTTTGGTGGGCTCCAGTGTATTGGTTTTTGTGGTTTTATGTGTATTATCTCATTGGCGCTAGAAGGTCGGTGGTTGTTGCTATTTGCCAATAGAATTTTCCAAGTTGTAACACAAATCTACACAGTTCAAATATTTGGATGGGAAAAAGGAGAGTTCTTCGAATAGTACTGATTGTTCTTCTGTTGATCGTTTGTATTTGGATATATTGAAACAGTTGGTTTGTAGAGCTTTATGGATGCTGGATTTGATATGCTGATAATGAGTTAGAAGTAGTTTGTTTGTCTGGATTGATTTCTGTGTGTTGGTGAGAAGTTGTAAAAGTTGGTGATTTTTAATTAAATGATTTATTTATTTTATTTAATTATTTTTTGGCTGCACGTTATGCATTAGTCCAGATGATTATTGTATATCATTTGTAGGGTATAAAACATCACGGAGGAGTGGTTAATTTCTAGTGAACTATACAGAATAGAGCATGTGTTATTATATATTTTGGAAAAAGTGAGTTGTTTGAAATAGATCTGTAGAGCCTTGGATCTATCTGAGCGATTCATGGAGTATTGGAAATTGTTCTTCAATTTCAGTCCTTTTGGGACAATGTCAATTCTTTTTGGATGTGGTTTAGGAATAGAATGTCCGATCTTGTTGGTGCAAGTTTCTTCAAGTTAGGTTTGTTGTCTTCTATCGTGGAGTTGAATTATTTCCAAAATACATGATAAAAACGAGAGATTTTCCACGTGTGCTTTTAATAATACGCAGATAATAGGCTGATTAATCAGATTCGAGAAATAAAAAGAGAAAAAAATGATAACAATATTGGCAAGACGATTGATGATATTTATTATATATTGGTATTTTGACTAAATTGAAGACGAAGAGAAAGTTTTAAAGTCGGAATATTTGGACCCGCCAGTGTCATTTTCAACAAGACCAGTAATAAAAAGAAGTGGACTCAGTTTTCCGGGAAATGTGGGTTCCCTTTTGAAACTATATGCTCTGAGTAAACCGAAATACTTGTTTAATAATTTAATATATGGGTGTGTTTTGAAACTGAATTTTAACTCCGTTTTGCACCTTTCTTTTCGCTGTTAAATGAATACGCGAAAAGCACGCATCTGAGGTAATCGATGCTATAGAACGTTTGACTGAAGTGTGCAGTAACGGAGATTTTTTCTTGTTTTTTTATGGTTTTAACAGATATTGAATTGAAAACTGAATTTCCGTGCCCGTTTCTCTAAAATAATTCCTTTTGGTGCAGTTGTAGTAGAAATATAAATATACATGACTTGAAATGTCACAAGCTTCAGCCGGAAGTTTGAATATTGTATTAGTGCCAATGGGAGTGAAATTGCTATCAGTGATGATATGTTAACAGACTTGGCATGGGTTTTTATTGATGTTGATATTCTCTTGCTGTTATGGGGAATTGTGTATAGCAGATCATATTAAGAGTGTAGGTTTTGAGGTGGGGGCTAACGCCTAGCGCAGTGTGGATACTCGCTAAAAACGTTCTAAATAGTTCCCATATATTAATAAAAGTTTTCTAGTAATTAAAACTCGATGCAATATATATTTTATTTTGCCAGCCATCACTTCTCCAGCGGTGCCTGATATATTCCATTTCAAACGTAAATAATATATATATATATATATATATATATATATATATATATATATGGAATCATGTTTAAAAAATACTTATAATTTAGAAACTACTTGAAAATAAAAACAAAAATAATAAAGAACTTCGGATCATCACACACACATAGACACACAGACACATATCACACAGACAGATACAGTGCACCAGGTCTCTATATTCGACCCTTCAAAAGGTGTGGTTGGTTCTACAAAAAGCCTTCACCACTCTTATAAAATCATATGTGGCGATGTCTGGGCTGTCACTTCCTAGGAACCGAGCCGCTTGAGCTTCATATGTCGAATACGACGGGTGAGTCAACGATATATATATATATATATATATATATATATATATATATATATATATATATAAAAAGAGATTACTCTATTCAAATAATTCTTCAGGATTATAACCATATTAGATGTTGTTTTTTTTTATTAAAGCATTCAAATGTTTGAATTCAATAATTTTTATGTTACCATCTATGTGTATCAATCTATTCGTATAGAGTAAGGATTTTGTTTCTCCCTGTATTATTGCAGCAGATGTAAATAGTAAAATGATGTTAATAATTTTAATAGCCTTTGAATATCATATATTGCTATTTTGAAAATCACAGTTGGAACACATAGCAAATTATAGTTAACTCATAAAAACAGATTGTGAAAACATGATTGAAAATTCTGCAGGATGCAACAAATATGGAATCAAATGTATGCTTTCAATATGTGAAGGACAGGTGAAACATTTTCGGCGTCATATTAGTGTTAACTAATAATATCAGGGTTAAATTCACGGCTTACCTATTTGCATTTTTTGGTAAGTCTTAATTAGTAAGTTAATGATGGAATATACTCCTTGCTAGTTCCATTATAAAATCTTCATGGTAATCCTATTATTGTCCCCTGAAATATTTGCGTTCAGCAATTTTAACAATATATTAGAGTAATAATTATGAATATGAATAAGGCTCATTATTATGAACTAAGGGGTTACAAATGGAAACATTAAAAAATAAAAAAAGGTTTTCTATTTTATAGATGTAGACGCTAAACACATGATAATGTTGCCTCCTCCATCTTTCTTTTCTGTTTTTAGCTCTTTCTTTCTGTTTTCTTTCTGTCTCTTTCTTTCTGCTTTTCATTCTGTCTCTATTTTCTTTCGCTTTTCATTCTGTCTCGCTTTCTCTCTGTTTTTCTTTTTCTCTTTTTTCATGTTTTTTTCTGTCTCTCTTTCTTTCTGTTTTTCTGTCTCGCTTTCTTTCTGGTTTTCTTCCGGTCACGTTTTTTCTCTCCCTCTTTCTGCTTTTATTTTTGAATCTCTTTCTTTATGTTTTCTTTCTGACTTTCTTTCTTTCTTTGTATTCATTTTCCTGAAACCAACCAGCACCTTTGTTAAATCGTTCCCGCCGTCTATACCAGCAATTAAACTGGAATGGCCCATTGTTTTTCTGAGTTAATGTCAAGGTGTCTCATGTGATTTAAGTAGCCAATTAACTATGGAACGAACTAACAAACAAAGTTATAATATGATGATATGAAACTAGAAGTTTGCCTCGCGATTTACCTCAGAGTTTATCACTTATACTTTTTGTGCTCGTTTTTGGATTCTGCAATAAACATTTTTATTTCTTTTATTCATTTAAGATTATTCAAATTCTGGGATCTTTTTCTTTTCTATTTTCAAGTTTATTGTACATTCCACTGTTTTCTGGTTATCTTCTTTTTTTTTCTTTCATTGCCTTCCGTCTTGAATGATTTTTTCTCATACAGTTGTATTCTTTTTGCCAAATGCTTTACATTCATTCTGTTCTTCCGAGAATATTCGTTTTCTTATTCTCTTCTTTCGCTTACATTTTCAGCTAACATTAAAATTCTTATTCTTTATCGTTTTATATTTTCATTTTCGTTTCATAATCTTCCTTCATTGTTTTTGGTCCTTTCTTAATTCATGATATATATAGATCAAGTCCCTCTTTAACTTTCATTACAATTCTTTATTTTGTCTAATCTGCTTTCTTTCTCCTGTTTATTTCTTTTATTTCACTGTATTTTCCGTTAATATCCCGTTTCTCTTTTAATTATACGTTCCTTGAATGCTTGCTTCATTTCTATTTGCATTTGCTCAGTATTTTTTCACTTGCATTATCTAAGAATTTTCTTCATCAAATTATTTCTTATTCGGCTATATTTGTCTTCTCACTTAATTTAATTTATGTAATTTTCTTTTTTTTTTTAGCTGTCTGGTTCAGTTTTTCTAAATATTTTATTTTGATGTACATTTTTCAATTCTTTTATTTCAAATTTTCATTTACTTCTATTTTTATATCTTTTTAATTATTTCTTTTTCTGTTTCGTTATAATTTGATAACTTCTCTCTTTGCATATATATTTGCATTTTTAAAAATATGTCTGTATGAAATTATTTTATAGCAGTTCCTATTATTGTTTAATGTCTTTCCGTTTGCAAGAGATTTTTATTTGTTTTAATTTTTTAGGACGTTCCCTTTTTTGATTTGTCTCTCAGTTTTTGTTTTTTTTCTTTCAAATTTTCCTAATATTCTTTTTAAATCTGTATAAAGCTGGACATTTCTTCTCAATTTCCTTTCTGAATAGCCCGCCTTTGTACTGACAGCTTCTTGCATCTTTATTTAGTTAATCGATATTTTCCCCTCTGGATGGATATATATATATATATATATATATATATATATATATATATATATATATATATATATATATATATATAATGCTTATTCAATTAAACATATATAATGTTTATTCGATTTTCGTATTCATTCATTCCTTTTTCAAAAGGTTTCCTTTTTTAAATTTATATTTCTATTTTTTATTCTCTTTTGCCATATCTTTTTACTTATCGTTCAGAACATTTTTTAAATTTTTCTCTGTAATTTCCTTCGTTTGTTTTACTCAGCAGTTTTCTTTATTTCTACTTAAATATGTTTTTCATTGTCTTTTGATTTATCGAAAATTCTTCTTTTTTCAACACTCATTTAGTGTTCTTTCTTTCATTCGTCCTCACCACTTTTTCTTTTTTCTTTCTTTCTTTCTTTCTCTTTCTTTCTTTCTTTCTTTCTTTCCATTCGTTTTTTTGTATTTGATTCATTTATTCTCTTTCTTGATTGTTTCTCCTCTTTTTCTTTTTTCTCTCTTTTTTTTAAAATTTCTTTTTTATTTCTTGCTATTCTGTCCATTATGGTTTCCTTTCCTTTTCTTTACTCTTTTTCATTTTCATTATTCTTTTTTTTCTTTTATTCAGCTTCTAATTTAAAGACTTATTTCCTTTTTCTAATAACCCGTCTTCATCTTTTCAGAATACGTACATTGAAACAATTGAACACACACTTAACATTCTAAATTTTCATTCGATAAAAATGATATACGTAGTTGCAAGAAAAAAAACCTTACAACGTCACAGGCAGATATTCGTCAAGAATACAAAAGAAAATTGAAACTAAATGGAGATGCCTATCCTAAAGAAAGAATACAACATTTATGAACCCACAGATATGTGTATTGAAATACATTTATAGAAAATTTGAATCACTCAGGCCAAATCAGGAAGAGATTATTTCTTATCATTTCCTCCTTATTCATCTATATAGAAGCACAATATACTTTTCTTTTCTCAAAATCTCGCACGTACTTACATATTAACTTATCTTCTCGCTTTATAATGCAAATACAAATACACACAGAGAGTACGTCTTTTTCTTGTGGCGACTAACCACATGAAAACAATCTCAAATGCATGTAGATATCACATTATATCTAAGAACGTTTCGACCCAGAAAAAAGATGTGATTTTCTGCCATTTTTCCCATCTCTATTTTTAGACAATGAAGACACGTTGCAAAATACGGCAAAAAGACAACGATATGAAGTCAGTGTCTTCTATCCACACGCAAAGACTTTTTTCCCATGTTGCAATCCCCAACATGATAACTGAGGGGATAATTTTTCCAGCTATTCTCTGTCACACACGAGATTATATTCCATTAGAAATACCTGTCAACATTAATTTATTTTTTTGCTGGAGTTGCTTAATCTTCTTAAAATCAGTTTTAATGGATCTTTTAATCCTTATCTGACTCGAATTGTATCAGTTTGGACGTCATTTATTTTGTGTATTGAAATTAACCAAAGAAGCTATGGCTTTAAGATATTTTAACTCGCAATAAATCGACTGCCATCTACTTAAGAACGTCCTTTTTGCTTGGATTTCATAATTCTTGTACCAACGAACTACTTTGCGTAACGTAATTCTTCCTGCGGACGATAATGGCTCTCAAAAACTTTCTGTCGTTTGTAGGTCATCATAAGTTTTGTCTTCTTACTATCCTTTTTTTATAATTCATCTCGTGTAAGGGAGTAAAGCCATTAAGACAGAAGGGCTAACTGGTGTGAAAGACTTAGAAAACAAAAAATATTATTAAGTAGCGAGAACAATAGAGGAGGAATCAGGAAGAGAGTAGATAACGATTGACATTGCTTTTAAATTTTTGAAGATCAAAGTTGATTTGAAAACATGGAGTTACAAGAAAGTACGAGAAAGAAAACGTGACACTGTCTCTTGTCTGATTTAGGTGTCATATCGTTTTCCACGGTTCCATGCACTGTTTAGAGAAATTTACTCTCACGAGGAGACTTTGTGCATTTCCTGAGTCTTAAGGGTCAAAGTGTGTGGCACATTATCAAATGTATTAGGGTAATCTATCCATACCGCGATAAGATTTCTATATTTTGTCATGCATTTTCCAGTATCATTTTGTTTAATTGTATTTGATCTTTGCAACCATATAGACCTCTCTTGAATTCCTTCTGTTCCGTTGGAAGAATGTTGTTTGCTTCGAGAGTATGTACGGTTTGTCAAGACAGCATAATAAATTTATACGTGGTGGACAGATATGTTACTGGGCTATACATTTCGAATCGTCAGTTTCACTCGTATTGAGCATTAGATATGTCATACTTCAATGATCAATTCTAGGACTTCATTAGGATTATTAATACGCATTGAGAGAATATACAAGGCTTTTATTGATTGATGTCAAATGATAGAGCCAGAAATTGGGCTTCTTGTCATTTCCCAGGGATTTCCCTTTCTGGAATTATGCTAGAGCTTGTCTAGCATTATTTGTGCTTATATTTATATTTTCCCATTCTTGTAGAAGTTTATCCAATATTCCTACTTGTTTACGTTGGGTCTATTCAACATTCCGGCTATATTCATTAGGGCTGCTCTTAATATTTTCCCAAATTTCAATAGATTTTTCCAATTTACCTGTAAGATTTCGGAACTTTTGTTTGGAATATTTTATTTTGACTCTAGAACCGACAACGTTATGTGTATCGTCTTGTTCTCTGTGTCTTTAACTATAGTTTCCGTTTTAGCATTTTCTGGATTGGAGGAATTTCATTTAATGATTTAATTTTAAATTTCAGCTTGACCTTTTTTGCATTTGCGTGTTGAGACTTTTTGGGTTTCTGTGATCTCATCTAGTATTAAAATCTCACATCTGATTTCCTTTATTTCTCGCATCAGTTTTAACTTCCAAGCAGCGCTTTTTGATTGTTGTTGATTTTTTCATTGTCTTGACACCAAGCTTCCAGTGTTGAGTAATTCTTTGAGGCCTGGTCTACCAAAAATCGGTTTAACAAGTCTATCGGAACCTTTTACAATCAAACTGGTGGCTTCGACTAAAACTGGAATTGTTGATCCCCTCATGCGAAGAAATTTTGAAATTTCAATTTGACGGTCTATTTTAGTATTATTTGTATTTCCTTTGATTCCTGGTGTATACTTAATTTATTATTGTTATTATTATTATTATTATTATTATTATTATTATTTTTGAATCAATTATCTTGGAATTTTTAAATGTGGAGAGGAAGATTAAAATCTAATTCAGAACTAATTCATGAATATGTAAATTATATCAATAAATTAGTTCTGAATTAGATATTTACCTTTAATTATGATAATAAAAGTTAATATAGTTTGATTATTATTAGAGAGCCGAGATCTAATCGTTGCATTTAAAATATTTTCATGGTTTAATGGTACTTGGAATGTCTTTCCTCTTTTCCGCCATTTTGTATTCATGATTTCATTTTCATTTATGAATATATAAATTTCCCGCCATTATGTTAGATTAAATGCATGATTCTTCAACAGTGACTTTTTCTTAGATTGGCCAACTTGAATTGAATGTAATTGCACAGAAAATAATTAAAATACACATCATGCGTTTTTTAATTGTAATTTACGTTTCTAAAGCTAAATGCAAACGAACTATAAATTTCCACAGGACACTTTTCCTAGATGGAGATAATGACACATTAATAAGAAAGAAAATTACTTTATAGAAGAATTTTTTCGCCATGAGATACTAATCTCTCCCTCCTTTCCCTAACTCTATTTCTATATATGTATGTGTGTGTATTTGTATATGTGTGTTCGTACACACACACGCACACACACACACACACACATATATATATATATATATATATATATATATGTGTGTGTGTGTGTGTGTGTGTATATATATATATATATATATATATATATATATATAATGTAATTATTTATTCGAAAATTCTAACAGAAATATGCTATAAAATCATTACAAAATAGCCTTTCTGTTTCAACACTTCTGGTGTCTTATCATGTGATGGGGATTTAATACCATCACTTGATAAGACACCAGCAGTGTCGAAACAAAATTGCTATTTTGTAGTGATTTTATAATATATTTATGTTATAATTTTCGAATAAATAATTATATTTGCTCTACTATGTATTGAGCGCTCTTTTAAGTATAGTACTTGTTGGTCATTTAAATTTATTCTGTATACACCAATCCTCTACTTGCATATATATATATATATATATATATATATATAGTCATTTCACTAGTAAATCAATAAAAAATGTTCTTTTGTTATTCTCGTTCTTTTAATATTCAATGACGTTTGTTAATTTTTTGTTTCATTCGCCCATAATATCTATCTATCTATCTATCTATCTATCTATCTATCTATCTATCTATCAACATAAGGCAGATAGCCAGAGATAAAAATGGAACATGACATTATATATTAGTCAAATGCATTATATATTAGTCAAATTACTACTATTTTCGTAATAAACACTTTTCAGTGTTGGCTCTTAAGGTAATTGGTACCTGCTACTTTTTAAAACAACCCACTCTCTATGCATATGCTTTCTTTATCATGACACCGAAAATTGTAGAAAATTTCGATGTATGTATTGGGATTCGTTTATTCCGTTTTTTAATCCAAACGCAAATATTCACCATGACTGTTTATAAAACACAAATTAAAAAAGAATCATGGCCTGCCTGAGAAATCCTTTTCATTTTCATTTGAATGTGAATAGGGATTTCTTGGAAATTGAAAAACAAATTAGTTTAGATATTTCCATTATTTTTTAAAACTGAATTATTGACGACATTTGTTTTATTTTTCATCATTTCACCCGAAGCAAGCTACTCGATGCAAAGGCGTTTCTGCATGTAAAGAAATATGTCAGAAAACGTTATTGCGGATAAAGGAGTTAAAATTAGGAAGATAACGATTCACATAGTGTAAATATTTGGAAATCATGGTTGAATGCAAAGCAAAAAGACGGATGAGAGATCCACAAACAATATGTACGAGAAAAAGAACTGTTAGCATAGATTTTATGGTGACATCTAGGAATTTTATCTGTAAACTTAAGAGACATGGCGGCCAATTTTCTACCGCGTTTAAAATGTTCAGGTCAAGTTACCAAAAGTAAAATCTCATAAAAAAAATAAACATAAAATATCTATACAAAAGACGAGATGTTATGTTAGAACCGATAACATTGCATACATTTATTTGGATTATAATAATATCTAAATGCATAGCAGAAGCAACAGACCAAATGTGACAGCATTGTTCAATGCAAAGACAAGAGAAACTGTGTAGTGAGAAATACAGAAATAGTTTTCCTAGCAGCAGATCCAGCAACTGAATCAATTTTAGTAACGAAGAAAAAAGTACTGAGCTACCACGTGACATCTGTCTTATTTTATGGCAGCGAATGTTAGACGGTCCCGTCAAAGATGAAGAAGAGACTCGAGGTGGTGGTAGTATTGTAAGTATGCTAAGGATATCATGAACCGAAAGTTTGAGCAATGGTGAGGTTCTGATGAGGATGCAAACAAGGAGGAATCTTATACTTAACATCAAGAAGAGACAGCTGAAATGTTTGGGATACGTAATAAAGAAAGGGGGCCTGGAGAATCTGATACTCACAGGTCGAATAGAGGTAAAGAGAGACAAGGGAACAACAATGCATGACATTCCTGACGAGCTTGAGCAAGTGGATGACAGAACATGGTCTGGGGGAAGTGGCAAAGGATAAAACATATTGAGAGCTACAAGGGATAGGGAGAAGTGGAGAGCCATGATCGCCTACGTCATGAAGGGATATAGTACAACACATACTTTCAACTTCATGTCAGTGGATGACGTTATCCAGAGAAAGTGAAATGAAGCATTCATTTGAAGCTTGGTATTAGCCATAATGAAAGGCAAAAATATTTCCCTGGAACGATTAAAATTTAGAGGACTTCAAAATAAAGTCTTTCTTGCACCAGTTAAAACAGATGTAGGTTCTTTTTTTTTAGCTCACCTGCGAATCCGACCATATCGAAACTATCAAATTTACAATTAAAACAAGTGTAAATAGTTGTGTCATCCACAAAGATATCGATTGAAATAATCCGATAACATCGGCATAGTCATTCATAAACGTAGGGAATAACGGAGGTACAAGTATAGAGCTGTGGGTGATAGCAGCATTAATGCAACAAGATAGAGAAGAAATATTGAATCAGATAAAATTATTTTCCTGAAATACTATAAAATTTCTACTTCAGAAGAAGAATGCTTATGAGATATTCAAAGCAAGAGTCCGAGATTCGCCATTCTTATCTAAAGTTTCATAGATTTTTTCAACAATAGCCGTTAACACATCAATGGTTGACCTAGAGAAGCGAATGACGCATTGAATGCATGAAAGAAGATCCTTCAAAGGTGGGAGATTTTGTAGTTTTTTATTTTTATTTTTTTTTTATTAATTTGCATTGTTCTTCTTTCTAGCTCACATTAACGTACAGACCAACCGCAAGGAGAAAAGATATTAATTTTCTCGATATTTTTTTTGTTTTTTTAATCAAACTTTCTCCAAAGCTAGATTACCCTACTGAATGATCGAAGAAAAACGTATAAATTAAATTTGATATCATGGATATCATAAAATTAATGAAATGCACTGTTTTTCAAAGTGATGTTGGGATGATGACTAGAAAGTGTTACAGCATGAGTCGCTCTAATTGATTGAGCAAAATATCTTACCATTCGGACTACATTATCTCTCAGAAATGTTCTGAACCAACCACCATTTTTGCAACAAAGAATATTCCTATTGCAAGACGGATAATTCTCTCATAGCAAAAAACCATCTAGAATTGGCAGGAGTATATGAAAATATTAGAGATAATACAGATATTGATATAAATAACAAGTTGGTGTATTACAGAAGAAGATATTATTACTCAATATTATAATCGCTAGCGTGATTTCCTCTGTTCTCTATGGTGTTGTTTCTACAGCCTGAAGGACTACTTAAACATATTTTAAAGAAAACTCTTTCTCTGACGGTTTTAAGCTAAACCATACATCATATCCTTGTACACATGTACTCATACATACATACATAAATACACACACAAACACACACACATTCACACACACTCACATACATACATATATATATATATATATATATATATATATATACATATATATATACATATACATATAGAGATAGATAGATAGATAGATAGATAGATAGATAGATAGATAGATAGATAGATAGATAGATAATTTGTATAATTATATGTTAGCGTTTTCGAAGAGAGAAATTGAGTAAACCTAATGGTGTAGAACAAGGCATTCGGGCGATGCTGTCCTCTCAGACAAACGACATTTATGAATGAGTAATTCTAATCCATAAAGGATAAAAAATTATTCCTTTGAAAGAATGCAACCGTTTTCTGGTTTAAAATCCGTTGTTGTAATTATTATTATTATTATTATTATTATTATTATTATTATTATTATTATTATTATTACTCTAACGTTTTTATATATCATAAAATATCTGTTACATTTCATTTTTCAGTTAGACTCTTCAATGAAAGACTTAAAAATGGGAATTTAAGTGCTTGAATAAATTTATTGCTTGACAATTTATTTTAGCAGATGAACGATTAGAAAGACTATATATTTCTCTGCTCGTCTGAAAAGCCTATCTGATATCGATATATGATGATTAATGAAAGGGACGTTTATTGGTGGGGGGGTATGAAGTTAGCCTATTCGGAGCATTTATTGCATATAAAATGTAAAATTCAGCCGGCGAGAAAACTGCCAATTGATACCAACTATATGTCTATCTCCGTCGTCGCCATCATCATCATCATCATCATCATCATCATCATCATCATCAAATATAACAACAACAACAACAACAACATAATAATAATAATAATAATAATAATAATAATAATAATAATAATAGTATAAAAAGTGTGATTTTCGGTTGTTTTGTTTTTATTTTTTACAAAGGAAGGAAATGAGTATACGACAGAAATCAAAGAATGTAATACTACTAACACCACCACCACCACCACTACTACTACTATTACTACTACTACTACTACTACTACTACTACTAATAATAATAATAATAATAATAATATTAATAATATAGTTTAATTATTAGGAAAAATCCAATACGACTTTTTTTCATTACCTGTCTACCAACAAAGTACAAGATCCTCACCTCTCTCATAAGCGAGAGGACCTACAAGTTACGGGTGCAATGAACAAGTAATTATCGATAAAACAATATTGTGAGAGGGGAAAATACAGCAAAAAACTTATCCATAGCATGGATCTACTGCAGAAAGGCGTTCGACAGCGTACTATATTCATGGGTATAGAAGAGCCTAAAACTATACAGATTATGCCCCACGACGATCAAATTCACAACGGGGACGATGGCAAACTAAAAGACTACACTAAACCTAAACCATACAAACGGATCATTAATACTGAGACCAATCAACATCAAAAACGGTATTTTTCAAGCAGATTTATTGTCTCCACTACTCTTCTGCCTTGCATTAGCGTTACTCGGCTGCATACTGAACAACAGTAGCTACATATACATGTCACAGTATGGAAAACTGAATTACCTATTCTAGATTGATTATGCTTAAACATTTGCCAAGGATAACAACCAGCAGAAAAATCCAATCACTATTGCCAAAAGCTTAAACGAAGACATTAGAATGGAGTTCGGAATCGACAAATGTGCCAAAGAGACCTTCAAAGGCGGTAAACTAATGAAATCTAAACATTTAGACCTGGATATCAAAACAAGATTAAAGAATTAGACCAAGATTGTATATAAAAATACTTAGGAATTAATGAAAGATATGGAACACAACATTCAATTATGAAGAAAAAGACCCGAAAATAATATTATAGTAGAGTTCGATTGATAATAGAATGCGAACTTAATGGAGCTAGAAAAATGAAGGTTATCAATAACTTGGATATACCTGTAGTATCATACGGCATCAATATTATTAAATGAAAGTTTAATTACATTACTGGACATCACGACCAGAAATATGATTACCCATATGTGAATGCACCACCCGAAATCAGATGTACCAAGAGATTTAGGAAGCCGAAGTCTAACATACTTGAACTAATGCTAAAATCTACAACAATCGGATTGGAAGTATACCTCACAAGAACCAATGACCCGCGCCTAAAACATAAAAATAGGAAATCCACATTATCAATAAAGAAACATCACTCTTCAATATACCTCAAATCCTACCAACAAAAAACGAATTGAATACAATATACGTCAAATGAGTAAAATAAGAAGCAAAATTAAATTAACCAAAAATAGGTGGGAAATACAAATAACTAAAAAGAACTAAAGAAGCAGACGTGGTTGAAAGCTGAGACAGAAGGCCTAATTATTGCAGCTCAAGACCAAAGCCTCGCAAGCAGATCTTATCACTGTCACGCAATCAAGGATGAAACTTACCCGATATTCATGATTGCGGAAGATATGATGAAACTACTGACCATATTATATCAGCATGTCCGAACCTAGCAAAAATGAATATAGCCACAAGCATAAAAAGGTAGCAACATATTTACAATGGACGATATACAAGAAGCACAAAATCGAAATCACTGAGAGATGGTATGAGTCACAACCAGACACAATTACACAAAATAACGATGTAATTATTCCCTGGGACATGTCAATTCAATTTGACTGTGTTATATAATCCAACAGACCTAATATCAGAAAATACAAGAAGTTCAAGAAGTGTATGATTATTGACATAGCAGAAACACCTCCATAAAAATATCGAGAAATTGTCCAAACACAAGGAAATGAAGATCGAGATTTACAGGATGTGTGCAATGAAGACTGCGACTCTACCAGTCGTAATGGAAGTTCAGAACCGCGTGAGAAAAGGAATGGACAATTTTACTAACAGTCTCCCAGATAACATCAACATACAAGTTAACCAGAAATAACGCTAAAATGAGAATCTAATATACTAAGAAAAGTGCTATCAATTATATGACAATTCTCCTATAAGGCCTAAAATAGAATAGTTTGAATCCGGCTCTACAGTATACAAAACAAGAAACATAACATACACAAATAATAATAATAATAATAATAATAATAATAATAATAATAATAATAATAATAATAATAATAAAAAGTACCTTGAAATACAAGGACCTTGAAATTGAAATCTCAGAAATGTGGCACATCGGAACATCAACAATCGCTGTTGTAGTTGGAGCCCTATTATTAGATGGATAAGATTCCAGTAGACTAATTGAAAGAGATTCCTGGAAGCCCATGCCTCAAAGAAATACAAAAAAATATTCTCACAAGTACAGCCCACACTTTACGAGTGGAAAGTGTCATGATGACATTTCTAACTTTAGGTCTCTGGGCGAAACCCGGAAAGAAATGTGTACACGCCAGAAATCAAAGGAAATAATAATAATAATAATAATAATAATAATAATAATAATAATAATAATAATAATAATCGAAAAATTAAAAACTTTGAAGACATCAATAATTCAATTTGTGGTTGGGCCCTAGGCGATAAGTTTAGAATAGATAGTTAGGTCATATGAATGTAAAATATGTCTGTAAGTAGTCCATATTATGACAATAAGGAATATAGATAACAAATGGTAATTGATTAGATGAGGCTAGAAATATAATGTTCAACGAAACACACATTCGGCTGTGTGTTCCACAAATCTCGAATTCCTGGGGAAAACTGCTTGAGTGGAACGTCTTTTATCCGTTTGGAAACTGAAAGTGAAATTTTGTGATTCGATGTAGAAGTAAACATGATGTGTCCCAGCTGTAAACTGGTAAAACGAAATGATGATGGACACAGTGACAGATAAGTAAAAGCCTTGCGACGTCGTGTCTCTCAGAATTTGATTGTAGAGATTAAATTAATTCATGTTCAGAATATCTTGTAAAGAATTTGAAATCTATCAAGATCAGATGGTGCAATGGAGCAGTTCCATACAATAATGGCATGAGTCCTCCTTGTTAATCCTTGTTCTGTTTCTTGTCAAGATATAAACTTGTGGTGGAAAATAAAAAAAAAAACTGTCACAAATTAACTGAGCCATCCAACAGACAGCTTCCTTCCATCCTCTGGTTGACAGCCACTTATGTAGGAAGGCAGTTATGCTACTACTTATGCAACACATACGCGCTACACCATCAGTTGTTTTCTGCTATAAACGCCTGGATGAATCTGCGCAGGTGTTTCTTTTTCTTTTTCACAAAATCAATGGCATCTTCAGATGCACATTCTCAGCTTTTTTTTAATAGGTAAGTGGATCTTTTTTGCATAACAAGAGCAGAAAGAGTGACGTACTTTTTGAAACTATTTTGCGTGCCAACCATTCATTCAGTTTTTTTTTTTTTTATATGGTATTCTATATTTCACTTTGGCGAAAATTGGAGACAGAATACAGATTTGAAGCATATAGTCTCATTGTGAGTGTAACTGTTCAATCATCTTATACACCCAAACATCTATTTGTGGATCTGATTCTATCAAGCTTGGGGAAGGAATATAAAACTAGTTAAAGAAGACCCCAGAAAAAACAAAAACAAACAAAAAACAATTCAACACACAATTGGTAAAAGCAAGAATATGATCAAAATAATAACTGATTTGAAAATTTCTGTGAGATTTTCGAAAGCAGCTTAAGAATATGAGATAATAATACGAATAATTTCTAGATAATGCATAAATTATGACATCAAACGAAAGTTTAAAAGGTAAATAGTCGGAAAATATTCGATAGCCTCGATGAATGTATATTAAAACTATCGATCTTTTTGGTATGGTTTCGTTTCATTTGTTTTACCGTATATCAACTTCAATCGGGATTGACAACAAGATTTTTATTGCTGATAATATTTTTTTTCAAAAATATATAGGGGGAATTTTTTTTTTCAAAAGTCTATTGCAGGGACTAATGTATTGCTGTCAATGAATTTTCTTCCAAAATTAATTGGTGGTATAAAAACCTATTTTTACACTTTCATAGTGTTTTGACCGCTTGTATATATATATATATATATATATATATATATATATATATATATATATATATATATATATATTGGAGTATGGTAACTATTTACCCATAGCTGGGACCCTAACATGTGATACCACTCCGGGTCAAGGTGTAACTGGGAACACCAGCAATTAAGAGGTGGTTCCCAGCTCCTCAGAACCTCCTGATCAGACCCCTTACTGTTGGACGTAGTTTATAGTCTTACCCATGACGGCTGTATATTCTACTGTGTCGTATATATTTACCACCTAACACACGTTTTGTTATATATTTCTGATCTGATATCCGTAGAAATTATATTTAAATGGTTCAGTGTTGCTAATCTACAGCCAATGTGGTTTTGAATTCAAACTTTTCTTTCCATTAAATTCGTTTTCCTCTAAATTAGAACCGATTTGGCTTTACCTGTAGATTTAATTTTGCATTGA
Source organism: Acanthosepion lycidas (assembly GCA_963932145.1). NCBI lineage: Eukaryota > Metazoa > Mollusca > Cephalopoda > Sepiida > Sepiidae > Acanthosepion > Acanthosepion lycidas. The sequence goes on from OZ010582.1 coordinate 27,195,600, forward strand.
TGCTCACTCTGTACAGAGTCCGGGAGACATTCCTGGTAGAGAGTTATAGAGTATGAGGTACTTTTTAGGCGGACATCTGGAGAAGTTAATTCATAAGGCGAATTTTTCAACCGTAGTTAATCAATTTAAATACCAGTGGCTGACGAATCAGCTAAAGTAGAAGAACACAGCTGGGGGTGGATTATGATCGATTTCGAAATTTACATCAGTGTTCTGTTATATCCAGGTTTGACTCGCAAAACATCTCGTTAAATATTAGCCATACGTTAGACAATTCTTTACGCATACCAAATGAATATTTGTTGGGTGGAGGTTTTATCAGTATTCATTTATAAGTATATTATTGATAACTGTATACATTTTGTCCTCAAGTTTTTCTTTCAATTTTGTCGGTCTTACGGCCACAAGGTTGAAACACTGATCCATGACGGCCCTGTCGGCTGGGGCTTTAGAATACGCCGACTGCACCTCTGTAGAGGGGTAAGAACCCCCAAATAAGCCTTCCTGGGTATGACGTTAAATTGCATCCAACAGCAAGGCCTCTGATCTGGAGGTTTTGAAGAGCGTGGAACCACCTCTTAATTGCTGGTGTTCCCAGGTCCACCATGTTAGGGTCCCAGCTATGGGTAAATAGTGAACTGCTAGTTTTCCAGGTTTTGCTCACGTCCTGGGTATGACGGTAAACTACATCCACGTCCTGGATATGACGATAAACTACATCCGCGTCCTGGGTAGGGCGATAAACTGCATCCAACAGCAAGGTCTCAGATAATGTTTTCAAAAAAATAATGTTGCCAGCTCTAAGTTTTTGAAACAATAATGTTGCCAGCTCTAAGTTTTTGAAATATACGTTTTTTTTTAAACAATAATGTTGCCAGCTATACGTTTTTTTTAAACAATAATGTTGCCAGTTATACGTGTTTTTTTGCAAACAATAATGTTGCCAGCTATACGTTTTTTTTAAAACAATAATGTTGCCAGCTGTACGTTTTTTATTCTATACAAAATAGGCATTTAAAATTCATATAAACTGGATTTGGCATTAAATAACCTACAGTGGTTGATATGCCATTAAACTCAAACAAACAAACTGATCCATGAGTAGATGGTTGACCGCTTGGGAATACGAGGTGCTGTAACCTATGATGCGTATAATGGCACGGAATTGTTAATCGAAGAGCCGAATTCTAATTCTTATTTGGTTCGTTATATTCACTTACGCTTCAAATATCATTTCGAAAATTATGAATCTACCTCATCCGTCAAAAGGTAAGAGATAATGAGTAAAAATAGTATAAGTAAACCATTATTATCTATATTTTCTGGTTTTAAAATCTTTGCGTCTACTCGGTCTCACATTGACTGCCGACCTGAGATGGAACAAATACATTGAGTCGATAGCTTCGTCCACCGCGCCAGGAAATTTTTCTCGCCGGAGTCGATCCATCAAATCGACAAATCAATCATTCGCCCTTGCATGGAGTATTGCTGCCATATATGGTCTGGAGCCCCCTTCTTGATAAGATCCATAGACGGATATGCAATCCAATTGGCTCTGATCTGGCATCTCGTCTGCAGTCTCTCTCTCACAGACGTGCCGTCGACTCCCTCTATCTTTTTTACAAATAAGTTCATGGTAACTGCTTCGATGAGCTGTTTTCGCTGGTCCGCACATTCATGAATTTAAGCGTTCTACTAGGCTGGCATCTCGCTCACACACTTTCACAGTCGAAACTGTTAAATATAGCCGTCTTTTCTACTCCAATAGCTTGATGTCTCGCACCTCTCACCTGTGGAACTCTCTCCCCTTTTCCTGTTTCCCTGATAGCTATAATCTCCAACTATTAAAATGTAATGTCAATCGACGTCTCCAGATGCCCTGATCTATCCCCTATTCTTCTATTCATCTTGTCCTCTATCACTCCTATTTGTTCTAGCTCCAACTCTCTGTAACCCCTTGCGTGCTAGTGGCTTCTCGCCTTGTTTGGGGTGAAAGAAAAAATAAACAAATAAAACGCAAAACATTGGTAACCCAAAGAAAGCGAATCAGTAAACAGTAATTTTTTTTTTTTTTTTTTTTTTTTTACATGGTCTGCACAATATTTTGATTTCTAGATCGAGCTTTTGTGAGAGTGGAACGAAATTTATTCCTTTCACGTGAAATAAAGTTTCTTATTTCTCTGTTTGTTCCCAGTTCCCTTTTCCTCGTCCTTTTACAGTCGTATTTGAAGGTCGATTGTTCCTTTGGAAGTTACTTCTAGTTGAATTAATACTTTACGGTCTTCGTATCAGGACACATACGGCCTATCAATATCGGTCATAGGATGATTGATGCTGTAACAAGTGAGTACCTTTCTCGATTTGACATTCGCTTAATGTTAGATTTCGGCCAATTAAGGATGTTGAAACTCTATTGCACCACAGAGACTCATGATTTTCTTCATTTTTCTTTTTTTTTTTTCCCCTTTTACTGTGGCTGTCTAATTATTATTTTTTTTTTTGCTTTTTATCATTTCCTCTATACATTTTCTTTTCTGCTTATCTTTTTTATAGCAATAGTTTTCTTTAGAAATGTGAAATGATGAAAAAATATACAAAACGTATTTTTGATGGAGTTTCTGTTGTACAGAAATGTACTTAAATAGTTTTATTTTTTTTAGCAGAACTTTGATATAGATCGTTGCGTTTTATTTTCAGAAAATCATGGTGATTGATAGATTGTTTGGTTTGCTGGTTGCTTGCTAGCTTGCCTGATTGATTGATGGATCTTTTAATAGGTTTTTTTGGGTGAAGGATTGGCTGAAGAAAAGATCGGGACGTGTGCATAATGTTAAATGGATAGGTTTTTAAGATCGATTACACACGAGAAAATGAATAGAAAGTACCGGCTGGGAGAAGGTTTTAAGGTTAATATTTAATCTTTACAGCTCATTTTTTTTCGAAATTAAAACCGTACTTATATGTACAGGCGTCGTTCCGCAAAAATACATTCTGGACCTCCTAAATAAATATTCGTTTGCTGTAGCAGAAAAGGCTTAAGCCTTCTGTCAATAACTCCTAATTTTATATTGCTAGAGCTTAGAAAAATAGGTGTTCACTGAACAGAAATATACGCGTAGCGTAAGGGCTAGTATGGAAAGAAGATAGACATATCCAGTTCATATTCGAGACGAAACAGTTGGTTTTGTATATATAATAATGGAAAAGTTTAAATGCGTCTATTACATAACATCGCCGATCGAGCATTGAAATATCAGCAAAAAAACAAAAAAAAATACAAAAAAAAAAAGATGAAGGTTTCTCCCGTGCCTTGAGAGACTAGAGGGTCATATAATATAGTCATATAATCCCAAATCATTTTATCTGATTTTTTTTTACCACGGAAATGCTGTTCCTACAAAGACAAAGATAATACAAGTGATTCATTGGTGCACAAATATCTAGTTTTAATCTGTAGTATAAAATTAATTTCAGTACGAACAAAACTGTTGAGTAGAAAGCCTTGTAGATCAAATTTATAAGGTACAAAAAATTGTCTAAATTCTGACATGAAGTGTTGTAATTATTTACTGTTGTGGTGTCCTCCCTCTAAAGAGTTTAACTTGGACTCTTACGCCTACTGTAAGATTAGTAGGAGAGAAAGACTTGGGTGAACATTCAACCAGATTGTTCAACTGTTGAACTCTCTACCTCGGCAGAGCGGAACCAGGACGAAGCTTAGCCGAAGAGCAAAGTTTCGTCCGGAGAGATAGGCAGACCCTGAACCCTGTTTATACGGGTTCTAAGAGAATATTTTTGGACATCCTACGGTCTCGAAGAACCAACGATAAACTCGGCCTTGTGCCACATACATCCCTCCTGGGGTGGGGGACTGATAAATATAACAGTCGACCAGATTTGAACAGTCCACCAGATTGTTCATCTGTGCAACACTCTGCCTCGAGCACAGAGGAACCCGGACGAGGGTTTGCTGACGGACGGGGTTTCTTCCGGAGAGGTGGACATGCCCTGTGCCCGAATATTTTTGGACGAGCCTACGGGCTCGTAAAACACACGGTAAACTCGGTCTTGTGCCATATATATCTCTTGTGGTGGAGTACTGTTAAATATAACAGTCGACCAGATTGTTCATTACTGTCGGACTCTTTGACTTGAGCAAAGAGGAATCCGTATGTTGCTTTGACGAAGGGCAAAGTTCCGTCCGGGGTGGCAGACTGACACTGAACCCGTTTATTCCGGTTCTCAGGAAATTTTTTAGGCCGATCGTACGGGCTCGGAGAATTCACGGTAAACTCGGCCTTGTGCCACATACATCCGTCCTGGGGGTGGGGACTGATAAATATTAATAGTCGAACGGACTTGTTCGGACCGTGCTGTCGAAATCTCTGTCTTTGGCAGAGAGGAACCCCGGCGAAACTCTGCCGAAGGGCAAAGTTTCGTCCGGGGATGTAAACAGGCACTGAACCCGTTTATGCGGGTTCTAAGGGAATCTTTTGGGCCGAGCCTACGGGCTCGGAGAACTGACGGTATACTCGTCCTTGTACCACATACAGCCTTCGTGGGCGGGTCTGTCAAATATTAACAGCCGAATAGATTGACGGCAAGGTCAAGCGATACACACACTCCCTAGTCGTGTAATACTCTTCTTTAACCATTTACTTGGGTCACAATATTTAGACTATTTACTTTGTTCCGACTGTTATCCTCATCCTTGTTCCGATATACACTTCAGTTCCACCGTTGTAATCTCCGGCTATCTTCAGGTGATTACTATTTTAAATTGAACATTTTATTACATACACTGGGGTAGATTTTCTAGTTCCACGTGTCATGACTCTTCCGAGTATATTATTTATCTCTCTTGAAGTAAAAACGTTAAGTATTTTCAGTAGCTATTATTGAACTCAATCTATCCAACCAAAGATTTTATCCACTAGGCCTTGAGAACATCAGTGTATAATTTTTTATGAGTTATAAATTTCGCGGGCATCTCTTCCGAGTAACACATCTCTCCCATAGAGAAGAACATGACTAAGGACTGTGTAAGCCATCCCGTGCAGCTGTGGTAATAAATATAAAGAAAAAACAGGCTGCCCCCTTAAGGTAAGTCAGGAAGAATATCGTAAAGCCGTAACACGAGGGGAAATAGAAAAATCAGCCGTAGCTGAAAACATATGGATGGAAAAGAGAGATGACAACACCCTGTGGGATGAGGTTGAAATAAGAGACAGAGAATATCACTGGAAAATACGATAACCTCAGCAATCAGCAAATATGCTAGGTCACAAAACTCTCCTAAGCCACCCAAGCATAGAAATGTATACAATACGGGAACCAATCATGCTAGAGAAAATCAACGCTAAAAACAAAACATTCAAGATGAGCTCTGTTTAAAAATAGTCACTGAGACATAAATTTAATAATTCACCAAAACTCATACATTTATGACGTCAGGGACAAATGGCCCAGTTGATAAAATCGTTGGCTGAATCCAATAATTTTACCGAAAGAGTTGTGCGTTCCTTACCTAGCGACTGCAGTGCTGAACAAAAAAACTTAGCGAGTTGAGCTAAAGAGAGATTACTGAAGTATCCGGAAGAGGCATCGAATGTGAAACTAGAACAATTTACCCGGGTGGACAAAATAAAGGGTTCAGCTCGAAATTATAATCACCTGAAGAAGGCCGGAGCGTATAACAACTGAAACGTCGTGAATATGCCAACAAAGATGTGAACAAGAGTTTTAACAATGCAAAAATAGTTTAAATGGTACAATATTTTTTATGATAGAAGATATGTTTTCTTTTCCGTTTCTGCTTATCTTGGCGATTATATGATATCTCGTTTCCTTCCATATTACTGTAAATATAAATTTAGGGAGGTTTTTTCGTCCGTTTTGCCTTTATTTAAGCTCCTCTACAGAAATATCGCTGACACATTGAAATGCATACTTTTGTTTCCTGGCCCCCAAGTTTTATTCAAAGGTCTGCCTAATTTTCTTATAAACAAAAAATATCCTTTTTTAGCTGTGTTTCCTCATTACATGTTTTCTACGAATACAAAAAGAAATATTAATACTGAACAGAAAACCTCGATTCGTAACAGCATCAGTTACTTTAAATATATCTCGAATAACCTGCAATGAATTTCATGTGTCTTCAGACCTTGTTGTTAGGTAATATATATTTTATATAAGAAGTTAATAGTGTAAAAGAATTCGCGTAAAATGAAATGGAAACACCATATTGAATCGATTGCTAGCTAAGCATCTAAGAAAGTTGGTTGTCTCGTGCGAGACAAGTTTTCTCTCCAGAATCTATTTTATATATATATCTATAAGTCATTTTTATGTTTATACATTCTTTTTTATATATACAAATATTTAAGGAAATGCTTTAAATATTTACGTTTATAATAAATAACAGTATTAACAACATTTACCGGTCTGAATGTCCGAGAAATTCTGAAAAATATGCGTCCTCCGACTGGAATCGAACCTTTATCCTATACGGAACCGTTATATAGCCTGACGTGCTTTCGCCACAGAGGGGCGTTTCGGTTAGCAAAGTCGTTTTACTGTTTTTAAACTACAATTTTCCATGACTTTCTCACGTACATTCATATCTGTTCGATGCATAACCATATGTAAACAAATGACGTCACACATTATGTAATGGACAAAGTCCGACAATTATTTTAAGACATTTTTATGTCTATACATTCTTTTTTTATAGATACACTTATTTAAGTAAATACTCTGTTTATAATAAACAGTATTAACGACATTTACCGGCCTGAATCTCCGAGAAATTTTCACCGAAAATATGTGTCCTCCGACAGGAGTCAGGCTATATGACGGTTCCGTATAGGATACAGGTTCGATTGCTATCAGAGGACGCATATCTTCTATGAAAATTTCTCGGACATTCAGGCCGATAAATGTTGTTTAATACTGTTTATTATAAACAGAGTATTTACTTAAATATTTGTATCTATAAGAACGAATGTATAAGCATAAAAATGTCTTAAAATAATTGTCGGACTTTGTCCATTTCGTAATGTGTGATATCTATATGTCTACCATTTGTCCATGCTTAGATTATCACAGCTATTTACCTTGTGCTCTTTGATAAAATCAAAAGAATCAGCAATATTATCAGTCATCATCTGGAAGCTCGACTTCACTCATTTTTCTACCGCCGTTGACTCTCCGTGTCTTTACTATAAATATTTTCATGGTAATTATTCGGATGAGCTCTTCGCTATGGTACCCCGACTCCTTGAACTTAAGCGCAATACTAGATTGACTTCTATATCTCATCATTTTAAAGGTGAGCTGGCCGGAAATTCTTTGGTAACGATTTTCGGAATTGTGGAATTCCATCCCAACTCTATACTTTCCAGGCAATTTTAATATGGAAAAATTTAAATGCAATATCAATCGCTGTCTACTATCCTCCTGATTATTCTTTTCTCTTCCCACTCATTCTCAATATTTGTGTCCCTAATTCTTCCAAAACCTGTATCTCCTTGTGTCTTAGTTGCTTTGCTGCCTTAAATGGGGTGAAACTGATTAAAGAATATAAATTTGTATGCATCGTGCCAAGTTATATTGAAACTAACAAAACACACCGTTTAGAAAAATGATAAATAAAGACATAAAAAGATTAATATATTTTCTGATGTCAAAGAACACTCGTTGCCATTTTCGTAATGTCAACGAATACGCCTTGTCACCCGTTTCAGATAAACCTATAGTAACGCCATTGAACAATACTGGTTTCAGCGCCTTCGAATATCACTCGTACGTGCTCAGTAATACTCGCACGAATAGTAGCCACCGAATAGTGATCCGAATAGTAATTCGTATAGTGATCAGTATAAAGAAATATTATAGTGAAGGGTATAGAGAATAGCGATCTGTAGAGTAATAGAGGATAGTGTAGAAATAGTGATCACTTAGACGCCACGCTAATTCCCATATATACATTTCCTTTACCATCAGTTGATCTACTTATTCAAAGTGTGATCACCAGTGTTTTCTCTCTGGTGATCTGTGTTCAAACTTCAATGTCAATGTGTCCTGTGTATGGCAATAAACTACATCTGCTTCCAGGGTAAGTCAATAAACTACGTCAAACAGCAAAAACTCTGATCAGGAGGCTTTGAGAAGCATAAAACATCCTCTTAACTGCTGGTGTTCCTATGTCCACCTAGACCCAGGGTGGTAGCACATGTTAGGTTCCCGGCTATGCTCAAATAGTCAACCCAGAAACTGAGGTAAAAGGCATTATAAAAGTGTAAAAATAGGTTTTAATACCAGAAATACTTTGTAAAATATTATTACCAGAAATAATTTTTTTAAGAAAAAAAATACGTTTTGAAAAAGTATTACTAGCTATACCTTATTGAAAAAAAATAATATTACCAGCTATACGTTTTTGAAAAACAATAGTACCTGCTATACGTTTTTGAAAAATAATATTACCAGCTTTACGTTTTTGAAAAAAATGATATTACCAGCTATAAGTTTTTGAAAAAAAATATTAACAGAAATAGATTTTTGACAAAACAAAAAAATATTACCAGGAAAGAAATGGCTGTCGGCATTAAATGACCCATTGAGGTTGATATACCGTAAAACAAAACAAACTAAACCAAACCAAAACAATGTCGGTAGTGACACTTTATTAATATATAACAACATGTGTACTCATTATCTACAAATATATAAAACTCAGCTGCAAAAAGTAAATCATTTTGTAATGTCTGCTTGCTTGAGTACCGTTTCAAAATAGGCGAGAGTTCGTTTAAGTGCAGTAAAATTATAATCAGAACTAATGTACCTACGTAATATCACAAATTGGAAATGAGAAAGAAATAATTTTTAAGTTCAACATTACGTCCAGCAAGCGATTTTCACAGTCTCATCGATTCGATTACATTATATAAATTTGTGACTATTATTGATTTTCTTTCTCTCTTTTTTTACGTGTCTGGACCAGGAATATTAGCAATGTTTGCCGATACATCTTCGTTAGACGTAAAAGCTATCGTGATCTATCAGGTATGTTATCAGTCAGGGTTAGCATCTATTGCTGGGTGAGAAATTTTAATATTAAATCTGACACTGTTCTTAAAGACATAATGAATATTTAATTAAGCCCAATTAAATTGATGGCTATTTTAAGATATTGCCTTCATCAATCTATCTTTGTACATTTAAAACATAGGTGAACGAAAAAGGAATATTCACAAGCGAATCAAGCTATTTTTCTGAAGACGCATCAATAGAAAACCAGATAAGCTAGCTGATATTTGAGAACGTGAAACGTTTAAAGTAGTGCCCATAATAATAGGAGAACACGGAACACGGCAGAAACTGAAATGAAAACGAACTGGAATCGTTACTGAATGAATTGGGAATCCGAGGAAAGGGTACATCTATACAAACCACATTGTTGCTTAAATCAGCTTCGATAGTGAAAGAAAGAGACATGAGTTTGTTGCGCCGCCGAATTTATGTTGAGATGTAAATGCATAAATAATAATAATAATAATAATAATAATAATAATAATAGTGCAGGGTTAAAAGCTGAAACGGAAGGTTTTATCCTTGCTGCACAGGATCAGTGCTTGTTAATTAGAAATTATCAAGCACACATACTAAACTAATTTGCTAGGCCAAAATGCAGCTGCTACGTTAATTACACAGAAACCATTAATCATCTTGTATCAGGTTGCACGCTATTGGCGCCCAGTGAATAGAGAACCCGGCATGACAGAGTTGGCCAATATATGCACTAGAAAATCTGTAACTTCTACGGGAAGGAAATTGAATGAAAGTGGTATGAACACCGCCCAGACACGGTTACAGAGCAGACCTGTTACAATTTTATATGAATACACAATAGACACAAACAGAACAAAGCTAACCGCGCAGACATTTTTATTAGAGATCGCACACAAAAAGTGCTATCTTATTGTTATAGCAGTCCCTGCAGACTGCAATATATATTTGAGGATCTTCAAAAAGCTATCAAAAGACAAGGATCTTGAAATCGAAATCTCAAAAATGTGATACATGGGAACATCAACAGTCCCTGTTGTAGTTGGAGCCCTTGAACTGGTTGTAGACTCATTGAAGGGATACCTGGTGGCCCATATGTTAAAGAAATAAAATAAAATGTTCTCACGAGCACAGCCAACACCTTACGAATTACTTTATCTATGTAAAATACATTTTTTTTAATCAGTTGTAAGAGTCATGATGCCATTTCTAACCTTAGGTCTCTGGGCAGGACCCAAAAAGAAATGTATACATGACTGAAATCAAAGGAAATAATAATACTAATAATAATAATAATAATAATAATAATGATATCATGCAAATAGACCAGGCATAGTCACGACAGATTTCAAGGAAGGAACCTATTAACTAAATTATATGACTTTTCAATAAAATTTCAATTTTTCTAAAAAAGTAATTAAACAAATTTCAAATTATAAGGACGTTCAGATCAAAATAAGAAAAATGTTCAAACGTAAAACGATTATCCTTGTTGGGATAGAGGCATTGGCATAGGTATTGAAAATAAACTCATAAAAATTCCGGGATACATAGACATATCATAGCTACAAAAGATTACTCTGTGCTGAAATGTACATATCATCCGTAAAACCTTCTCAATCTAAATGAAACTTGCCATTTAGATATATATATAACTCTCCTACTATTAAATTAATAAAGTCTGTCACGAAGGATTTGCACAAGAAACCCAATGATTTGCGGATGCGGAATAAAGGTGATATCTTCGAAATGGCTACTTGAAAGAAACTGAATGGATTATCAGTTTAGCGCAAGTTCAGGCTAAGAAAAAACAAACAAATTCTCTATTGTTAAGACAGCTGAATTGCCCATTTATAGTTTCTGTAGTAACATTCATTACTGGCAGTAGCCGAAAATCAGTAAGTGAGACTATTGTGGGATACGACCATCATGACTGACACGCGCCTGGAAAGAAATCGTCCTGATCTAGCCCGTGTAAGCAAGAGCGCCATGTTTTCATTTTGATAGACGTTCTGGTATTTTCCTGATTGTAGTGCAGGCGAAAATAAAGGAACCGAAAGGAAGAATTAGAGAAATATACCAACATTCATATATGAGGGCGTCATTATTTATACCTACCGTACCTTTGTCCAAACATATAGAAAAAAATAAATAGATGTATCTAGAGAGAAATCAGAGGGAGATAAATGTTCATTTTATAGAAGACAAAGATGTCTACAAGGCGTATAAGTTGGCTGCATGCCTTCTCTCCAACCCTGAACCGGGAAGATAGCGAATATATATAAAAAAAAATCGTTTGTTCTTACACCAAAATCAAATATGTTCCATGAAAAAATATTTTACTTTTTCTGTGTACCTAGATTCCATCCCATCTTCAAGTTCCCTTCCATAGAATTATGTAAATTACCCTCTAGGTCTTTATTGAATGACCGATACAGTCATATGACCGATCAAACGCCGCGGCGTACACTATTTAGGAAACAAGTGATCTTTACCCTAAACTGGCATATCTAATTCTACAGAAATTATCGCCAATATTTGAATCAAGTTCAAGTGCCAATGATGGTGCATTATGGGATGAAAAAATATCCAGATTTTGCCTTACAATCTCCTGGATTATAAATTGATTTCATTGTTAATGATAAAAAAAATCAATGAATAAAAGTAATAGAGCTGTGGAAATGCCAAGAAAGCACTATATTGGAAATGGTAAAACCAGAATCATTGCATTGTACACAGAATTAACATGAAGAAAAAGGATACTCTAACAAATAGATTATATTGTCAGAAATGAGAATGCGGCAGCATCGATTAAAAGAGCAACAGAAAAGATAAGTGACAGCTTATTAATTGCAATGCGCCTAAAGGTCAAATCAGAAGATTTAAAAGTTACTTCTGCAGACATAACCCAGAAAGGTGGGGACCTGAACTTCAGTTTAAATTTCAATTCTTTCTGCGAATTTAAAAAGAAGCAGAAAGATACATAAAACAAAACGACACGCGAGACATGAATATAAAATTAAATGATAAAGACTGAGCAACTGTATGACGTTACAAGAGTAGAGAAACAGGACACAAGAAAAATGTGGATGCAAAAATAAAAAAAAAGAATCAAAATAATGCTAAAATATAAACAAAAAAAACATGCTAAGAATTGTGGGATACTAGAACTCTCGAAACAAAATCTGTTAGAAAAAAAAGTCAGCAAAATATACCCAATGGTTATAAACGATACTGATTATAATTAAATTATAACTAAATAAAAATTTCTAAAATAAAGATGAATTTATTACTGTTAAAATCAAATTTGGACTATGTTTGCAATTACGAAGATTTAAAAAGCTGGGAAATATTTTGAGAAAGTGCTTAAAATATGACAGCGAAATTTGAAGGCGTATTGGGATAGCAAAAAATAAAATAAAATGACTTAAAAAGCTAATTAAAGTGGCAAGAAACAGGAAAATCTCGTTAAAATCCAATAAAATATTTCTAAACTGTTATGCATTATCTATTGTCTTATGTGGCTGGGAATGTTGGATAATTTCTGCAGAGAAAAGAGTTAACCCAACAGAGATTTGGTTCAGCAGAAGGAAGTTGCGAACAACATGTGAGTAACGAGGAAGTTTTAGGAAAATGGAAGCAAAAGAACATTCATACATAAAATTTAAAAAAAAAAATACAGTCGAAGGTTTAGGATACAATGAGAAAAGACAGTATGGACAATTTGGCATTAACATAACAGATTGAAGACAAGCGAGACTGAGGGAAACAGTCAGTAACAGGCCTAATGAACTTGCTTAAATGAATGGTAGAACATAGTTTTGTTAGGAAGAGCGACAAAACAAATTGTAATAAGAGCTACAAAGGTTAAGAAAATGTGGACTGAATGGATCGCTCATGTACTAAAGGTAGATATTTTTGGTTTGTTTTTTTGTTTTTTTTGTTTTACGGCATATCGACCTCAATGCCGACAACATTTTTTATTGGTGCTAATATGTTTTTCTTCCAAAATCTATTCCTGGGAACATTTTTCTTGAAGAAATCTATAACTGGTCATATTTTTTTCAAAGAATGTATAACTGTTTCCATTACTGGTAGTTTTTTTTTATTTTTAAAGTATTGCTGACAATAATTTTTCCTTCAGAAAATTTTGCTGGTAATAATTTTTTTATTATAAAGTATTTCTGCTATTAAAGCCTATTTTTACAGGACTTTGGGTTTTAACTATTTGCCCATACCTGGGACCCTAACAGGTGCTACCACCTCGGGTCAGGGTGGGCCTGGGAACACTAAGTGATTCCACTCTCCTCAAAACCTCCTGATCAGAGTCCTTGCCGTTGGACGAAGTTTAACGTCTTACCCATTTCACGGATGTAGTTTATCGTGATACACAGGACGACAAGGTACATGTTACGTGAAAAAAGTAGTGTTACTAGCAGTAATATTAGTAGTGATTGTAGAAGAAGTAGTATTAGTATTAGTTGTAGAAGTTGATGATGATGATAGATGAGTGTAAAGGTAAACATCGTATGATTATAGATAAATTCAAATTTGTCGGATATATTGATATTGTGACTTGAATGTCATGACTCATATAAAATAGGACGCCATCATTTTTTTAAGTTTAAGAGTGGTATATAAACACATAAAAATACAGTAAGCCCCATATATGATTTTGTTTTATTAACAGTTTCCTGTCTTATAATTAATTTTCCACGAAATAAGGTTTAACAGCTTCCAATATATTTAACCTTAAAAAAGTGGAAGAATATATGTGAATAGTATTAACACCGAAGAATACGTTCTTTGAAGGAATGATATAAGATTTAAAGACAATTAAAAATTAAATCCTACCGTTGATGGCATTGAAATAGTAAATTAAAGCAATTTTAATTGCAACGTTTTTTTTTCTCAGAGCATACATGCCAACACGAAAGTTGTTTCATTGTATTGTGCTAGATAATTTATCTCTCTTCAGAATTTATCTTACGTATTTATAATTCTGTCATTCGCCCAGGCTTTGAATATTGCTGTCACATATGGTCAACTGTTACTCCTATATATTTAAAGATGCTTAAATTAATCCAAAGAAGAATCCGCAATATTATTGTCTTTGACTTGTCATCTCTGCACCAGTCACTATCTCACCACCATAATGTAGCTTCCCTATGACCTTTCTAGAAATATTTTCATACTAATTGTTCTGATGGACTTTCCACAATGGTAACTACGCTTTATTTATTTAATCGCAGTAACAGATTGGCAAAGAGTCTCATCAATTTACAGTTGAATTGTCTAGATGAAACCGTAAATTCTGTGCTAACAGTTTCATCTCATACACTTGTCGCTTGTGGAACTCTTTTTCTATTCCATGATTTCCAGTGAACTTTGATAAGTTTAAATGCAATGTCATTCGTTATCTACCGTCTTCTTGATCAAACTTCTATTATTCTTGCTACTTAATAATGTTTCTGGTTTCAATTTATTATTTTTTACACATAGTACCATCTTTCTTCCTTAGTGGCTTTACTACCTTAATTGAAATATTTGAAAAAGTAAAAATGAAAAATAGAACACCTATATTAAACAAACTGAAAAATCGTGAATTGACACCTTGAACTTCCATACTATGATTCTTTTGAACCACTCGAATATGGCCCTATCATCATCTCAGGACAGTAACCTGTAGTATTGACATCTGTGTCGATAAAACTTACATTTGTCGGACAAGCACACGTTATAAATTAAGAGATCAAATAATCGAAGAGATTATTATACAAAAAAAAGCAAAAATAAATAATGTTACTTATTAGTTTCCGATGTTATTCAGCTCTGTGAAACCGTTCACGACATGACATAAAGCCAACGATATCGTTTTATTCAGAAATGCAAAGCTCGTATAAAAGCAACGCTCTAAGAAATTCTTGTCTAGGATACTGACATCATTTAATTCTTGATTATGGCCGAACTGATCAAAATAGAAATATATTAGAAAACTTAAACAGATGCGTTATTATTTGATTCATTGATTGATTTGTTTTTATGGGTTATCAGCCTTCTGCTGGTTATTCAAAGTCTGAAATATGTTTAGATTGTAAGAATTATTTGGAGATAATAATGATTTTTATTTATAAAAGTTATACTACTTAAGACATAGCTGATAGGAGAAGAGGTGAAATCATACATTTCTCATTGCCCGGAGACGAATATAACGACCTTGAGTGGAATTAAAACTCGGCTCTCTAATTTCCACAATATATATATATATATATATATATATATATATATATATATATATATATATATATATATATATATATATATATATGCCTGTGTGTGTGTGTGTGTCTGTGTCTGTGTGTATTTAGCCAGCAATCCTTCTTTCATGCACATTTCACTGAATACGACGGACAAGGTGCTTTGATTTAGTTTTTTATACAATTTCTCATGCAATCTAATATATTTTTTCTTTTCGGATGATAAATTATATAAAAACTGTCCGAATCTTCTTTTTATCCTAGCGCTTTCAGCCATTTTCAAGGACTGAATATTTTAACTGTTAAATAAATGTTTTTGTTCTTATTAATAAGACTTCCATTATGTAGATTATGCTATTATAGTTTTGTTGTCAATAAGCATGTTACAAAAAGTGTCCGGTAGGTCCCCATGAATATTTAAATGAGATCTAATTGAGATCAGAGAGGTTTTGAGTGAACCTAAGTGTTAAACATGTAGTGTGGCCTATATAATTATTTACGAATTTTGATTGATCAGGAATACAATTCCTTTATGGGCATTTAAATTCGTAAATATTATTTGTCCTATTGAATTTTTTTCTAAGAAGTGAATTTTTATAGTTAAAAATAATAATTCACCTCTTAGAACAACATAAATTAGTATTAGCCTGTAACGGATCCGACCGGAATTCGAACTCGTCTCTCGATTCCTCAATCCAAGCGACTAATTAACTTATTACAATAGTTAGTTTGTAAATGGTTCATAACAAATGCTACGTGCATAAAACTCAGTTTTACATCGAACGATGAGAAACCATTGTATATTTAGTTTTAGTATAAATTTTAGATATGTTACTTGACATAGAGAAATAGTGCTTTGTTCGCCGGGAAGATGTTCTGTCCAGCAATTTTATTGTGCTCCCTGCATTTATAATGAATTTGTAGGAGGTAATTCTCTTGCAGCGTTCTTCGTTTTAGCGTGTCTTCATTCGGAATACTTTATGTTGTGACTAATGAAATGTATTTAGCCAAAAATAATAATAGGATTTTAGTTTTCTTATAAAAAAAAACATACTTATTTTTGTTTTATCAACGCAAGATTGACGTCATTCATTATTTGTTTTTTTGAATTTTTATCTGTCTTTTCGTCTGCCATATTTATTTTATAGTATTCTTTATGTTGTAGAGATTTAGGAGTGGTCTAGGAAACTGCTTGATTCATGGCAGCATTGCTAGTGATTTTCTGAGTAATCATTTGTTATATTTGCACTAATGTGATCTAGGAAGTCTTGGAACAAAATCTCTTTCAATTTTCTTCTGCCAATATGCCTTTTGCGCGAACTATTCACAGTGATAAGTTATGTTGGTTGTCAGAAATAAAGTTAAATCAATGTGAAAATTGATGGACATCCTATTTAATTTTATCACACGGAAATAATTAACACCTAAATTACTGTTTTTTTCGTAATATCAGTGTAATATATATATATATATATATATATATATATATATATATATATATATATATATATATATATATATATATATATATATATATACACACATCTACGAAAGTCTAATTATATTATTTTATGAAAACCCAATGTCCATCGCCGGTAAATTGCAGGAAGGAAAATATGGGAAAACAATTTGGGGAGAAGATATTTTTTGGGAGCAACTGTGAAAAATTGTAAAGAAATATATGCTGACCATTTGCTTACATACAAATATGAACGATATATAAATAACATTATTTCGTCAAAACACATATTGGGATAATAAATGAATGAGAAAGCAGCAGGTGCTGAATTAGATATGCAAAAATAAGAAAATTAAGAAGTGGAAGAAATTGCATTATGTATGGAGGAGAAGCTGGAAATGATAGAACATAAGAATACGAACGGATTAATCATCAAAAGGAATGAAGCTGTTTCGAAATATCGGCATACTGACATTCCATCTTTATACTATAGTGTTCGAGGGTATTTTGAAATTGCACTGCCTAAAATAGTCTGTGGACACCTGCATAACAAAAAAATTATTATGTGTATTTAAAGCTAGCTTAAAAGCATTTAAAAGAGGGCACTATTACGTTCAGAAGAAAGAGAATATACAAAAATAAATAATCATATATATATATATATATATATATATATATATATATATATATATATATATATATAGAGAGAGAGAGAGAGAGAGTGATAGAGCTCAAACACTAATATTCCATGGTTATAATTTATTACATTGTAATAGTTATCACGATACATTTCGTCAGACCTACGAGTTAAAAAAAAATGAATTTAGATCTGACGAATAGGATCGTCATTACAATTCCAATGTAATCAATTATAACCATAGAATATTAGTGTTTGAACCTTTTATATTAGATTTTTGCTCTGTCCTGGATATTGAGCTCTACCTGGATCCTAGTCTCTTGGAAATTATATATATATATATATATATATATATATATATATATATATATATATATATATATATATTATAAACAGAGCATTTATTTAAATACTTGCATCTATAAAAAGAAAGTTAAACATAAAAATGTATTTAATAAATATATATATATATATATATATATAAATGTATGTATATATATATATATATATATATATATATATATATGTGTGTGTGTGTGTGTGTGTGTGTGTGTATGTGTGTGCGTGAATATAAAATTAAACATCGAAGTCAAAATATAGAGACGATAGACTGTTTCATGCTAAACCTAATCATTAGGCCTGATGATTGCGTTTAACATGAAACATTTCGACACCTCTGGAAGTTGACTTCAATGTCCACTTTTATATTTGGATACGCTCTGTCTTTGATATTGAGCAACTTATCCCATACATACACCACAACTTAAAAATATATATTTCTTCATATATAATTCAATATATATATATATATATATTGAATGCTCACAAGTTCAAATTAACCGTATATCATTGCGAAATCCACATTTTGTATAATATTTTTATGTGAGAAGATTGGAGAAAAAACACGACAGAACAGAAAATAGGAAAGAAAATATTGAATATTTTGTTACTTTTCACGGTGATCTATTAATATAAAAAATGTTTTATTTTTCTCAAACACAACCTCTCATTCCCTTCCACTTTAAAATGAAGGGACAGGAAGACAGTATATTCCTCCTTAATAAGAAGTAATGGCGATCATAGAATTCAGAATTTGGTCAAAAGTCACTGATAATGGAAAATTAATCGAAATAATGGGTTCAGTTCGACATTCTATTCACCTGAAGAAAGCTGGAGCGTAGAACGACCGAAACTTTGTAATAAATGTGTCGACAAAGATGAGGACAATAACGTAAATAAGTTACATAAAACGTATTCTCAGTAATTTCGACAGATTGTGTAAACTATATCTACTAGTATGATCATGCGAGAGAATATATATATTTTTTTGTTTATTTCAATGGCTGGACTGTCCATGACGTTAAGCATAATGCACAATGCTCAAAAGATAGGGCGCCTAGCCAAACAAGTATATAAAAAAAAATAACGTTTAAAATAATGAGAAATAATGTTGAATTTAAAGACAAATAATTGATTCCTTAGACATACACACAGAGAGAATAATATATATATATATATATATATATATATATATATATATATATATATATATATATATATATATATATATAATTATTTATTTAGAAAATTTATACCATAAACATGTTATAAAATCACTACAAAAATAGCCATTTTGTTTCAACATTCCCGGTGTCTTATCAAGTGATGAAGTTGAATGCAAAACAAATGGTTTTAATGGTTTCAAATTAGTTAACGATCCTTCACAAGGGAAAACGTTGTTCCAAAAGCTAGAATGACCAATCAAAATACAAGTATCGGAAAATTCAAGCAGCCTGACAACGAAGCCATGTTATAGTAGCTATTCAAATCGTTAAAATACGGGTAAAAATGAAAAAAAAGATTTTATTCTAACCAATAATTATTAAATTATATGATAGAATTTGATATTAAAAATTAAAAACTGCCAATTTTAAAATCCAAATTTAATCCCTATTAAGTTTAAAAGGGGAAATATATTTGTTAATCAATTTATTTCTTCGTTGAAATTACGTTAGAATAGACGCTACGTCATACGGTCCCCTGACAATATATATGTATACATTTTAATCCCAAGTATGTGAATGGGGTCGTAAACTCACGCGTAAAACAGTACAAACACAATGAGATTATAATACATAAGCATCAAGTCATATTTAGATATATATACACACAAAAAAAGTGACGAGACAGAGATCTTCTCCACGGCCCTTTATGAAAAAATAAAAAATGGGAAACTAGCACATACATACATACACAATTAAAAGTGAATGCACTTTCCATACACATAGATACCGATAAATGCATGTATACACACCCACAAACATTGACCTAGACAGTCAGATACGACAACCAATAAATATTTAAGACTGAAGTGTCATTAAACAAATGCTAGGCACTTATTAAAATATAACTTAAGCGGGCAAATATACAAATATAAAAATGGTTAAAGACAATATTATTTAATATATAAAAAACAAAAATTCCAAACCCATAAATATCAATAAAAACATATATTTTAATCATATAAGTTGATAATATTTTTATTATATATTAGGTGAAGTAAAATAAGATAAAAAGAAATACCTACAGAAATAAGTATATAGTCATACGTACATACATACATAGATACATACACATATATACACGTGGCAGCAAACACAAACCAACACACATAAACATATATATATATATATATATATATATATATATATATATATATATATATGAACACACACTTATATAAATACGCGTATGTATATATATATATATATATATATATATATATATATATAAACAGAAATACATACATATAAATACATAAACATAAACATATACATACATATATATGCATATGCATATATACACATACATATACAAACACACACACACATATATATATAAATATATACATAGAAATACATACATATTAATCATAAACATAAACATATACATATATATATACATCTATTATACTAAGTATACATACATATATACACACATACACATATATATACACACATTTATGCACACATACTCACATAAATATGCATATATAAACACACCAATACATAAACATATATACACACACATAGACTAACGCATTTGGCAGTAATGACAAACCAAATTTTCCATACCTACACATACACACCAACAATCTCATATATAATAGGTGTCAACATAGACATATACATCCACAAACATACATATACACACACACATATATATATATATATATATATACATATAAAAATATACATAAAAATACCTCTCTATAATAACAAGTACACGTATATACTTACAAACACATAAATACAACGACATTTAACTAAATACATATATAATCATACATACATATACATACATAAATATACATCAATATATATACACACACCAATATATATATATATATATATATATATATATATATACCCTAACATACATATCTAAACACATTCATACAAACAGAAATATATGTAAATATAAATTTAGATACACAATATATAACAGGACACAAACATACATATACCCATATATACGTATACATACGTATACATACATATATATATATATATATATATATATATATATATACATATACATACACACACATACACACACACACACACACACACACATATATATATATATATATATATATATATATATATATATACAAAACCTACCAACATATAAGTTCACTTATATACAAACTTGCACCTTCCGCAGTACAAACACACATACCTACACACAAATAAATACATACACACATACACAAACACAAATAACACCATGTAGGTAAAAAATACAAATTCATATCGTCAGGATTATCATCAGGATATAAACATAATAATCTATTAAACTTACAGCGACATATCATTATCATTTAAAGTATAGGCCCCCTATAATAAGTTAAATTTGTAACGGTGTTTACAATTAACTGTTAGTTCATATCTTTGATTTAAGAGATCAGCCTTATTTTTAAATCTAATAATTTCAAATTTTTCGTAAAGACATAGGTAACATAGGGCATATAGGGAGTTACATGTCCGGGCTTTCTTAATCAATGTCCATTTAACCGTAGGTGTTTTGTTCTTTTTTTTTAGATTCCAAAAATACTTGGATAATGAAGTCATGTACATATAGTCACTGTTATTAAAAGATTGCATATGCCCCCGCCAGCCTTCTTTGAATGTTTTCATGGTGCTACCAATGTAAAATTTCTTTATATTTGGGTTTTCTATTGTTGAGATTGTAGTAAGATAGACTACAGAATTAATTTTACAGTTATTTTGTAGTGGACAGTTATTAGGATTCCTACAATTACATAAGTTATTATTTGTGTTATTATATTTAGTATTGCCGTTAGTAGCTTGTTGAGTAATCAAGCCTTTTGAGTCCCTATACTTGTTAAAGACCATGTTGTTATGTTTTTTTTAATTATTTTCTCCAGGTTATTAGCACAACTATAGCTTGATATAAGGTATTAGGATTAAATATTTTACTATGTTGGTTAGTTTCAGGGTTAGGGAAATGTTTCTTGATGAGGTTTAGAAATATATGTCCTAATTTAGTTTTAACCATTATATTGAAATGGGGAGTGAACCAGATAATCTTTCTAGATCTTATTTTTATTATGGTTGCAATTAACAGGGTTTTTATATTGAATAGTGATATCTTTGTATCCAGTATTTTTGAGTGCAGGATTGTAAAAATCACGATATTTATTAAAAACATCCTTGTTAGAAGAGTTAGTGCTAATTCTAAATCCATTGGAAGAGGGTATATGTTTGATAACTGAGGGGGGACGGTTGGAATTTGGATGCACGTATATTGGGTTGAAATTAAGCTTCACATGTGGTTGTTAGCAAGGTCTAGGTTGACGTCTAGAAAATCCACTTATTTAACATTAGAAAAAATGGCTTACATATATATATATATATATATATGAAATAAAATAATATGAAATATATATATAATATATATATAGATATATAATATATATATATATATATATATATATATACACACTTGCTTATATATATATATGAAATTGCTTATATATATATATATATATATATATATATATATATATATATTATGGGACCTTACCCATGAGAACATAATGGACTATTCCATACGTAATAAATACTGCGCCTCAAGAGGATGCAGGGAGTTCGGCTGATCGGTTGAAATCTTCGGGCAGAGAGGAACCGGAAGGGCGGAGTCTCTTTCGGGGTGGTAGACTGACCCTGAACCAGTTTATACGGGTTCAAAGGGCATATTTTTGCCCTACACCGAAGGGTGGAGTCTCTTTCAGTGAAGTAAACCGACCCTGAACCACTTTATACGGATTCGAACGGCATATTTTTGGCTGAACCCATGGGCTCGGAGATCCCACGTTAAACCGGCCTTGTGCCACATGATGCTCTTGGTGCGAGGTGACTATATACAGTTCAGTCCGAACTCGGGCGAACGGCTGACCGGCTGATCGGTTGAACTCGCAGCCTTCGGGCGGGGAGGACCCCGAACAAGGCTACGCCGAAGGGCTGAGGCTCTTTCGGGAAGGTGACTATATACCTTTCAGTCTGAAGTCTGGAATGAAGTCCGTCTGGAATGAAGTCCGTCAGGAATCTGTCAGTCAGTCAGATCGAGCGAGTCATCATTCGAGTCAGAGGCAGTCCGAAACAGAGTTACGTTCAGACAGTTACTACTAAACCTGATTGTTCGTACTAACATTTTCTACTTCTCTGTATATATTCATGTTTGTAATATATCTGTGTTATTACATATACGTCTTCGAGTTCTTCATTATTGGTTCTAATTTGGAGTATCACCTCTGATACAAGGAACCGGACCATGACAATATATATATATATATATATATATATATATATATATATATATATACTGAATGCTCAGAAGATCGAATTCACCGTATATCATTGCTAAATCCACATTTTATATAATATGTATACCTGAGAAGATTGGAGAGAGAACACAACAGAATAGAAAACAGAATAGAAAACAGAAAAGAAAATATGGAATATTTTGCAACGTTTCATGCTGATCTATTAATATAAAAAATGTTTTATTTCTTACAAACACAACCTCTCATTCCCCTCCACTTTAAAAATGAAGGGGCAGTAAGACAGTGACTTCCTCCTCTCTAACGAGTAATGGCGATCCAAGAATTCAGAATTTTGTCAAAAGTCACTGATAATGGAAATATCGCCTGTCTGCAAATAGACGACTTCAACCATCTTTGTTTTCGTTTATTCTTTTGATTATATGCAGTTTTTTCCTATTTTTTGCTTGAGCGCATTTCTTCATATATATATATATATATATATATATATATATATATATATATATATATATATATATATAATGTTTTAAAATGTAGACAAGTCGCAAACGTTTTTGTCATGTTTTCAATATATATTATACTTTTTCCGTAAACACACACACACACACAATATATACATATATATATATATATATATATATATATATATATAATCAGTTGGTGCCACCGCATTTAACAATTTCTTTTCCGTTTTGGTGTATATTTACTGGGTATTTTGCAAACGCATTTGGATGCACTTGTTATGCAGAGTCTTCCCATTTTTCAAATGTAAAAGAAAAAAGCTGCAATTGTTAGCCAGACATGAGCCCCCCACACACACACTAAAAATATGAATGGTTACAAAGACACTACAGGTTATCTATTCTTTCTCAACTGAGTGGACAGTAATGGCGATCCCAAAATTCACACTTTGGTCAAAAGTCACGGTTAATGGAAATATCGCCTGTCTGCAAATGAACGACTCCATCCATTGCAGAATGTATATTTTAGTTTTTAATTTAATATTTTTCTCTTGATTATCTACATTGTATTCCTAGCTTTTGTTCGAATGATTTTACTTTAAGTATGTTTCTATGCGTCTTTGTGTTTATATATATATATATATATATATATATATATATATATATATATATATATATACTTCAAATTCTAGTGGATTCCATTATATTCAACTAGATTCTAGTCCCCTTCGGATAGGTATAAATCCTTTTCTTTTCCCTTTAGCTATAGGTAATTATTTGGACAGCCTGAAGTCCATACCCTTGGATGTCAACTAATCTAGGAGAAGGATAATTCTGAATTAAAAACCTGCAGAGGGTTATTTGGGTATTGTGGCCCGTAGTGCACCAGGTCCCTGTATTCAGTCCTTCAAAAGGTGTGGTTGTATCTTCAACTCTATAATCAAGTCATATGTCCTGGTGTTTTGCTGTCGGTTCCTAGGAACTGAGTTGCTGAACCTCATATGTCGAATACGATCGGAGAGTCCAGTACATATGTATGTGTGTGTGTGTGTGTGTTTTGATTGGCATCGCCGCATTTAATCATTTTTGGGGCTGGGGATTTAGCAAGCGCAGTTTGAAAAAGTTGGTATTCTGTCTTATACTAATCCATGCTTAATTATTATACTATTTACTTTATTCGTACTAATGTTCTCATCTTTGTCGCTATGTTTATGCACCGCCCTCTGTGGGATCAAGTTGAGAGCATAAACAAAGAACATCATTGGAAAATTCGTCAACTTAAGGATTCATTACATATGCTAGGCCACAAAAATATCCTGAGCCGATCAATCAAAGAAATGAATACAATATTGGAACCAGTAATAAGGAGTGCCAGAGAAAAGCGATAATAACAATAAAATTGCAATATGAGATCTGGTAAGAAATATGCAATGACAACAGAAAAAATTGCAATATGAGCACTAATAAAATATGTTTGCTGAAGACATTAGGTTTATAATACCTAGAAATTCACACACATGTCCTCAAAGACACATCGCACAGTGAATAAAGGCGTTAGTTAGATCCAGTAACAAGACCAAAGAGTGTGATTTCAGTAACTGGTTAAGACGGCGGAGAACTTTCAGAGGGAATTTATCAGAAGATAACTGACATCCATTAGACATGGCACATGGAACTAGTACAGTTTGATCCAGCGAGCGAAATAATGGGTTCAGTTCGACATTCCAACCACCTGAAGAAGACCGGGGCTTGCAACGGCCGAAACGTTGTGATAAACATGACGACAAAGATGAGGACAATAATCCGAATAATATAAATAGTGTACGTAATACCTCATCTCAGAAATATAGGCAGTTATTTATTTTACATTTTACATATTTGTATGTTTAACATGGGTATGTAAACATGCTTGTGCTGGTGCATTTGGCGACTGAACCTCGACTTTCCAAATCAGCTATTTGAAAGAAAGCTCATTTTTTGGCATAATGTTTCAATTAGTCAAAAACGGGAAACTTTTTCTTTTTCTTATGGGATCCGGTAGACTCTCCTATCGCTCGGTCCATACTTGTCTCGGTTCTCTTGACCGGGAGTAGAAG
Source organism: Acanthosepion lycidas (assembly GCA_963932145.1). Taxonomy (NCBI): domain Eukaryota; kingdom Metazoa; phylum Mollusca; class Cephalopoda; order Sepiida; family Sepiidae; genus Acanthosepion; species Acanthosepion lycidas. The sequence goes on from OZ010582.1 coordinate 27,221,445, forward strand.
CTCATCCTTTGTTTCTTGTCTAGGAAGGGTTTTTTGATTTCATTCCTTTTCTCAGAACTTAATAGTGGTACTGTCATAAATTTATTGTGTTATGCATGGACATTTGTAACATTTCTTCATACTGAGTCTACAGGGTTGGCAGTCCCATGGTTGCTGTTCCTGACTGGTGGATAGGGGCCCGATCTCTTGGCTAGCGTTATGAGAGGCTTCTATGGGCAACAGTTGCATAATATCGGGGTTCACGCATGCAAGCACTTCCGGTAGGCAATCCCAAGGCAACATATGTTGCAGCCTTCCCCAGTCCCTTCTGCACATGTTATATTAGATGACCTACTGCGACTACTTTTCGTATATGTCTCTCCGTCTCTCTATACTTATCACAGTCATATACCTCTTCTTTCCCTATTGTCCCTCTTCCTCAAAAGACTGATTCGTCCTAAATAGTACATCCGATAATATAGACAAGGCTATCTCCCTACACTTGTTTTCAAACATATTCTTGATCGGTAAAGTTAATGCCCATCATACATGTGGCTTAAACACTCTGTCACATATCTCGCTGGAATACAAACCCTTAACTTTTTAATTACTCAATCTATCAACCAAGTGGATAAATTCTTTACGCGATTCCACAGAAAAGAACTCTTTTTTTTAAAAAAAAAACCTCTATCCCTGACTCTTCTCGTACAACGTAGTTCTGCCCTCTTGGCAACTCTGATCATGTGGTAGCATCTGGAAACTTCTTCTTTCACTCCCCCACCAGCTAAGAACCTCCTAACAAGAGAATATATATTTTTTTATCAAACGAGATGATATGGTTTCCTTCCTTGATTTCCTTATTGATGCCCCATGGAAAGAAATGTTAATCATCCTGTTCAAAATTGCGCGTCTGTGGTCGCCCCATGGGCGAAAGCCATCATTAGGGCTCTCATTCCAGCAAAGAAATACCAGGTTTAGCCGCGTTCATCTCCTTGGTTGTCAACTGCATTCTCGGTCGTTATAACCACATGAATCCTTAATGAAGTTAAGTTACCGTTTGCACATAGAATAAGACAACGTATAACAACTCGCAATTTCGTCTCCAAGGATTATTGGTTGCTCTGCAAGAGTGGGCTGGACAACAGCAATTTGTCAATCCCTCTCCTATTCAATGAATTCGAAGTCTTGACGTCTACAGCAGATGAGGTGGAATGCTTTCACGATGTTCGGAACTTCACATCCTACAAGATTATATATATATATATATATATATATATATATATATATATATATATATATATATATATATATATAATGGAATGTGCATACACCTGTGTTCCCTGACGCTGGAATATGATTGACTGGTGTCCTTCATAAATACAGACGGACGTGTAGATACGACTGAGTGTAAGTCTATGACGACGCCCATTTGACTATGCCAATGGCTAACTTTTTTGTCTACACATATTACCTGCGACTACGACGAGTACCAGTCGATTACTGCTACCGAGTACTACTTGGTTACAGTAGCCAAACCCACTTAGCTACTTCGATCAAATGTATCCCTTCCCGGGAAATATTAATATATATATCCACATACATTCCGACAGGTGTTCTTCGTTTCTATCTAAGGATCTGCGTGAGTACTTCATTGATGGTATAATCTGGAAGTAGGTCATTCTGGCCTTGGCATCGAGAAATATACGGGAATCTCAGTGGAACCCCACAGAGCTACATACCATCAGATCTATATTTTGTACTGCGATAAACACTACACCACACGAAATAATATTTTCATATCAACGGCTGTTATCTAGTAGTCGTTCCTTACCTAATTGGCTAGCAGCGCCTGCTACAGTTCTCCTACGCCCTATTGTTTGTGCTAATAAGTACGAGTATTAATTCGACGAGGTTGATCTGATGGAAGCCGATCCATAATATGGCCATGTAGGATTTAATGATGGAAGTGAGTCTGTGCTTGATTTGGATCCAGTTGGGAACAATACGATCGGAGAGAACCCAAATTTAAAGAAAATATATTCTTGCGGAAAACCTAAGTCTGGTATCTATTCGAACCATTGAGTAACCCTGAAATACATTCTTCGGCTCTGAGCATCAGTATTTTACACTGATTCCAGAAGATTCAGTGATGCTAAGACTATCTTCAATGAATCGAAGAAAACCGTTACGATATACAGAACATTAAAAAATACAATAAAAAAGGCGAGAATGTCATAAGCATTGATTCCCTCGATTTGGACACTTCCGGAATTACCCACCATTTGCTGTGCTATATATATATATATATATATATATATATATATATATATATATATATATATATGGAATTTCTAAATGTAGCTTATAAGGCCTGAAGTATGAGGCACCCAGTGAGGATCTAACTCCCCACTCAGTCGCAATTATTCTAGCGAACTCACTACTCAGTCGTAAATGTCCCTGTTGTAAGATATATATATATATATATATATATATATCATTATCATTCATACAGATTCGGGGTTAGTGTAACTTATTGAAATTGTTTGCGAAGATGTATTCTCGCCATTTAAATTATTAACCTCTATATTTGTTTTTTGTATGAATGATTCATGTAATTGTACCCGAGGAAAAAATTGGAAGAAAAAAAAGAAAGAAGTAAAAACATCAGCATAAGGCGAAACACATCGTCAACTGACTTAAGTCCTTAGTCCCAAAAATAAAAAAAACAAGCGAGTATAAAGACAACGAAAACGGAGAGGGTCCAATAAGGGAAGTAGAGTGGTAAATTAGTATAAATCCTTACGCGCCAGGCAAACCTACCTATTTTTTATTTAAACGGATCGTAAGGGTAGACAGTCTACTCTGAAGATACTTTTAGGTGAAACTTAAGCAGGTTTGCCTGGCTTGTTAGGATATATATATATATATATATATATATATATATATATATATATATAGCATCTTTTACTTGGATTCTTTGTAATCTAATTTAACCTGACGAGGGCCACTCTGTTTACTAAAACCATCTTGAAGGTACTTTATTTTAGTTCTGTTTATTATTACCCTCGTAATCTAAAAATGTTTCCTGGCTTCAAATATCCTACAAACAATTATATATTCAATATCAGGCGTTATAAATTTAAATTTAAAATTTAGCGTTCTCGATGTAACATTATTATAATCTGCGTTTGTTGTGTTTCATCATCCATCCATATATATTAATGTCTTCATTGTTAGGAAAATATTTTTAGGCTAAAGATGTCCTTCCTAGTGTCGAAACATGTAAGATGTTTTCTTTTTTCATTTTATCATTAAAATATTCACTATTATTTTACATAACTCTCAACTCGAATGTAGCCGTTTAAGACAAAGCCTATGAACCAAGAACTCTAAATTTTCAATATAATGACAATCCCTTTTCAGATATCACAGAGTTACTTTTAAAGGATGACATAATTAGTACTTTTCAACAAGTATATCACTGGTTTTATTGTTCCAGGATAGTTGAAGATGCCCGGGAGAATTAAGTTTTTTTTTTTTTTTTTTTTTTTTTTCATTTGTGCTTGTTTATTTTTTATCTCTCCTCAACTCTACTACTTATTTGATTAGTGATGATAGCGGTTTCGTGTCAGAGGTAACGTCCCAACGGCAACATCGGGTGTGATTTCAACGTACCTTGCCATTCCATTGTCTATTTTCACATTACTAATGTGATTTTATTTCACAATATTGATAAAACTCGACATCTCACGTTCATCGATGGACAGCCATAAAAAAACCCCAAAAACATTCAAACAAATAGAAAAAAAAATCAATGCAGTACTTGTTATTTTGTTACTTATTTATTCCTGATGAATGAGATTTTGTTACAAGTGTCTGGGTTTCCCATTGACTTTAATCATAATAATGGAGACAATATTATAGAAACAGACAATCAGTTGCGCGTAGCAATATATATATATATATATATATATATATATATATATATATATATATATATATATATATATATATATATATGTTTGTGTGTGTTCGCCTCGATGGTTCTATGTCATTGAGTACAAAATAAACTTTTTACGTCATTGGTAGTATTGTCATATATGCAACATTATACACATTCAGATATATATGTATATATATATATATATATATATATATATATGTATATATATATATATATATATATATATATATATATGTATATATATATGTATGTTTGTATATATATATATATATATATACATACATATATATATATATATTTATATATTTATATATACATGATATACAATTATACATACGCCCAACACACACACACACACACACATATATATATATATATATATATATATATATATAATTTCGCTTTCGCTTTCTGTCCCTGAGACGCTAGTTCGAATCTTACCATTCCCAATTTGTCAGGAAGGCGATTTCTTGATGCTATCGGACTGAAAAAAAGTCATCGAGGGCTTCAGCATGCTGGCCTTGTTCAAGTTGTTATATTGTTATTGGGCTCTGTGGGTGTTGAGTAAATAAATATGTGCCTGAGCTTGCTTCAGCTAAAGGGATTGTTTAGCCGCCCTGTTAAACGGTTATCCTTGAATACTAGTGTCATCTATAAATATATAGATAGATATAGATATGCCTATATATATGGGTGTCTGATTTTGTGTGTGTGTGTCTGTGACTGTATGTAGATATCTTTATATACAGATGCAAGGGTGTCTCAAAATAATGTCTGCACTCTTTGAATTGTTATAACTTATTCAATTTATGTATTTTACTTGTAAATAAGATAAAAGCTACTTGTGTCAATGGCGGAATTTTCATTTAATGATGAGTTCACATCAAGTGCTCAGATTGATTGCCGTTCTGTTCAATGCACTTTTCTTATCTTGAAGAAATAGAACTACAAACGTCCAGTATCATATCCTCTGGAATTTGAGCTCATTCTGTTTCAATTTCTACTGTCATTTCAGCAATTGTTTCAAGTTTCTTGCTGTAAACTTTGTCTTTTAGAAAACCCCACAAAAAGAAATCCAAGGGTGTCAAATCTGATAATCCAGGTGGGTATTCAACTGTCCCTCTTCTTCCAATCCATCTGCTTTGCAGATTTTCATTCATATAAGTTCTCACATCACCGTAATGTATTATTAACTATTGATATTTAAAGCGTGTATACATTATTTTGGAGCACCCTATATATATATATATATATATATATATATATATATATATATATATATATATATATATATATATATATATATATATATATATATATTATATTAGCTCCTGAATTAATTCCAGTTGAGCACTCTCGGGCTGAGGTATGGGTTTGTAAACAGTGACTATTATAGCTATATAGCGAGACTCTTCGCAAACCGAATTGAGTCACTGTCGGTCACTGGGCGTGTTTCCCAAAATAAATAAGCCAAAAATCCACCTTCATCCCAACCGTGCGCCGACGGCTTAGTGGTAGAATATCCGCCTGATACCAATTCAGTCGGGTTTCGATCCTAGCTAAAGGCAACCGGATATCTAGACGCACTGATGATCTGCGAAACAGTCTGTCTGTGGATGACATATATATAAATGTATATTTATTATTTGTTAAAGCCTATTTCCTTTACGAAGAGAAATTAAACTTTAATGTTTTTTATTAGTTGTTTTAAATAGCCTTCTTGCTCTCTTGTTCCATTATCACTTAACATTACGCAGCCAACCACCTAATTTCTCTCATCCGAAAATGTTTTGTATTTCTGATTACGCAACTGTTGCATTAAGCTTTTTCAGTAATTGCTAGTTTAACAATCATTCATCAGATAATTTTTAAACGGGGCAACCAACCTTTTATAATATTTTCCTCGTAATCAAAGAATGAAACGATCTTGCTGACAGAATTTTCCGCCGTTCGTGTTAGTAAATTGTGGATACTATTCTTTAGATGGATATCCTTAATTGGTCTAATTGCGATTAGTACAAACGAGATTTAAACATTTTTTTTTCCCGAAATGTCTTCATATTAGAGAACTCTCTTCCAAACATACCATATACATAGTGTCATTTTCTTTATATACTTAACAAATTTTGGTACAGCTATTATTTTTTATATTTCGATTATTTGAATAGATCATGCGTTCTCCATTAAATTTTGTTTAAAAAAGAAGGAAGATGATCTTATATTACTTCGAATCACTCGAAAATCACCTCACAGATGAAGAAGAGACTTGAAACTACAGAGATGTGCATCTGCAAACCAATATTGGTAACCCGTGGACAAAATATATGAGCAGTGATAAACTTGAAACGGAAATATGTATAAAAAATAAAACTGTTAATTACATTCAGGAAGAGACATTGAAAAATGCTTGGAGACATAACCAAGAAAGAAGACAGAAAATAATTAAACCATTTTGGTCGGAAGTGAAGAAATAAGTGCTCCCACGAACACCACACAATTTTCAAGTGTTTTGAGATTACTGTCAAGAAGAATGTGAAATGAATTCAAAGTGTGACGATCTGATCTTGTTCCATTTAATGCTAAATTGAATTTAGGCAATTATTTGATCCAAACTCAGTAACACTAATACTATTTCCATAATTTGAGGTTTTGCCCGTTGGGTAAAAATAAAGATATTTTTTCACTAAAGAATCCTTTTTTAGCCAAGGGCTAATAGATGAACCGTTCGCGGGTTACCTAGGCTTTTTGCATGTCTTTATTGTCAGCAAAATATTGCTTAAGATTCGCTATCATTCATTATTAACGCAAATGCAGTAACTTATTTTTGACCCTCAAGGATCATAACATATACTGAGAATAGCAAACTGCTAATGGCTCTTGATTTAAGTATAAAACTAACCCGAAAATTAATTTACCGAAATTACCCGAAATTTTTACACGCTATATATATATATATATATATATATATATATATATATATATATATATATATATCCATCAATACATTCGTCTCTGTAGTTTAGTGCTAGCAGCAAGCAGCAATATTTCTCCTCCCGATGATGGCCATTTCGGCCGAAACTAGTCGAGGAATCTAAATGGAATAATAATAAAAAAAACGAAAGAATATTAATCTACAACCCAGTGTGTCTGAAGATTTTATTTTTTTAATTTTTTTTATTGTTCAAAATATATATATATATATATATATATATATATATATATATATATATGAAGAAATATTGTTTTAAGGTGTGCTATATTTATGGGATAGAGTGCTCAATATCAGAGAAAGAGCGTAAGTAAATATAAAAATGAACATTGAATTCAACACTTAGAGGCAGCAATCTGTTTCATGCTAGACACAATCGTCATGCCACGTAACGAATGTATCCTGACAATTGCGTCAAGCATGAAACAGACTGCCGACTCTAAGTATTGACTTCAATGTTCACTTTTATATTTACACACACTTTTACACACACACACACGCACACACACACACACACACATACATACATATATATATAGTGAAAATTTGTAGAGTATAAAAAAGTAACTTTTATAATTTAGAAAAAAGAAACCATAATCCTTATCAGTCATAAAATTGATAGAACCAATGAGCCGATTCTCTTTGGTTCTTCTGTTGTTGCCATGATTCCTCTGATCCATCTTATAATTGTTTTACTGCTGCAGAATCATAATAGAATTAGAAAGATACTCTACGACTAAAGAAAATAAAAAATAATGTTAGTCAAAACATTGTCGCAAATACGACGTATTATTGGAAAGTTCACAGACAATTCTTATTGTACTTGTACTGTTCAAACGAAGGTCACGTGAAGACAGCATAGTTTCTTTGCTAAATGATACACTCTGTTAATAGGCTTGGTTCTATCTAATCACGTTCAATGCACACACGATGTTTTGTGGTGTTATTTTTAAACTTTTTTTTTTACGGTCGTCATGATGTATGACACATTCAAGTAATGCGTCTTTTATATCAACTTCTTCCATCCGTAGTGTCCCTTAAGGTTACAGATAATTGTGAGGCTGCACAATTTCCTCTCCCTTCTACACTTTAGCAATTTTACATCCCCTTTGCTAAGCCTCTCCGTTCCACCATGCATTCGCACATTCTTGTCAGATCGATAACTCGTTGCCTTTTCCAATCTCATGTTTTCAATAACGGCCAGTTATATTTTCTAAGCATTTCTTCCTTATTAGGTGTCTAAGGAATTTCAACTGTCCTTTCTGCATTCAGAGTATAAGTATTCTTTCTGTTGCCATTTTCTTTAGAAATTTCTTGTTGCTTACTCACTCCAACATAGAATTTTCAGGATCCTTCTGCATAATCACGTTTCAAACTGTTTCTATTAGGTTGGTGCAAAAATAATGACGTAATAATGTCGTTTTTGACGTATTGCACCATCCTAATAGATTTCTGTAGGGACATTCTCTGCCACATAAGTTTATGGTTATTACATAGTAATCCAGTACAGTTTTCTTTGGTTCAAACGAATGCTATCCGTTTTTTAGTACCTTGCTTAACTTTTGGAATGTTTCATTTTTCTAGTCTTTTGCGTTTTTGGATCACTGTGTTGATTTTTTTTTTAATATCTTCCCAGATATTTAAACTTCTGCACCTGCTGTTAGGATAGCGTTGTCATACAGTTTGAATAAATAATGGAAAGAAGAGGCCTACTGATTTCACGACCATTTCTAGCTTTATGTTGCTACTCAGTTCATTTTTATAACTATGGAGGCAATTTCATCCACGGTCATATTGTGAAAATCTGCTACGGAGATCTTCAAAATGTTCGCTTTTAAAGAAAAACCTTTAAATGCTGTAGCATGTCGCTTCAAAATAATAAGTGTACAGATGATATAATCACAATTAAAATGCGCGATATTATGATGAGAAAAAAGGGGAACAAAACATCAACATTTTCAATGTTTTTAATCCGTCATTCCGTCGGCGAGAAGATAAAGGTATATATTAGTGGGATGATTTAAAGGAAATATTGTTTTTTTTTCTTTCTTATGGTCCAAGCTAGGATCAAGGAAGAACAACACGAACACAAGAGTAGAAATAATGAAGGTATATTAGACGAAATAATAATACAAGATGTGGATGGTGTTAGTATGACTGTCAGTCTGGTTTGGAGTGAACAACTATCGGCTCGATTCGATTCGTCCCTCTCTCTTGAGAGGCGTAGTATAAATATTGTTATGAAGCGTACATTCTGTAGTTATAGGTAAGGACCCATGACGCTTTCAGCTTTAGTTGAGGAGTTTTCTGATGAAACATCTCAGTCACATACTGCGCTGTCGATTTAATTTTAAGTAATCTGTTTCATAGATAGAATTATATATTATTTATTTGCAAAGACGACTTCTGCTTCTTTCCTTAATGATCATCATCATCTTTTATGTGACGTGTCCCTTCAGGACGTAGGCGATCACTTCTCTCCATTTTCTCCTGTACCTTGTAGCTCTAAATAAGTTTTGACATTTTGTTATTTTTCTGATACCCTGTTCTGCTATCCACTTGCTTAAGTCCTTTAAGCATGCCCCGCGTTTCTCATATTATCCCTTTTTCTATCAGTCAACCCTGTGAGTAACAGATTTTTCAAGACTCCCTTCTTAAATGTCCTAGAATTTCCAGTTGATTTTCCTGGTGTTAAGTATAAATTCCCTTTTCGTTTGCATTATCTCCAAAACATTATATTTGCTCACATGTTCAGTCCATTGTATCCTCAGACTTCTTCTGTAGAACCACACCTCTGCTCCCCAGAGGAGAACGGATAGCACATAGCAATGCAGCACACTTTTCTTCATTAGAAACGAAACCATAATGTCACTTAATACTCTACCTAGATTTTGGAACACGTCCTTGGCCATCCTAATACATTTTCGGATCTCAGCGTCTCACTTACCTTCCTCTGTCAGAACATTTCCCAGATATTTAAATTTTTTCATCTACTTGATTTCAGTGTCCCCGACATCTAAATCGTATTTTGGGCTTATCTTCTTGCTGATAACCTGTCTTCTTGTATTTTATGCTTAGTCCTTTCTTCTCGCTGTCCTTTGCTACCTTCTGTGGGAGGTTTTCTAGTTTCCTTTCCGTGTCTCCTATCATCACAGTGTCATTTGTGTATCTTATTTTGTTAATCCTGGTAGGGTTTCCAGGTCTCTCAGGATTACCTCACTGTATAGGGTGAAGAGGTCCGATGAAAAGATATATTCTTGCCTTACGCCTCTTTCTATCTTTGTATATCTGCTGAAATGATTTTTAAACTTTATGCATGTGGTTTGTTGCCAATATAGGTTTTTGATTATTTTAATGTCTTTCCCTAATATGACAAGCAGTTCCAACATATTTTTTGGCATACTTTGTCCAACGTCGTTGCGTAGTCTATAAAATACAGGTGCCCGTTCTTCTGCATTTTATTGCTTTTTTTGATAATATTCTGCGCATGAATATCACGTTTTTTGTTCCGCTATCTTTAAGGAAACACATTGTTCTTGTCCTATCACTGGCCTGATTTTGCTGCGCGATCTATTCATCAGAATATAAATGATTGTTCGGTGGAGTTCACATTCGTTTCCGCCTGCAGTGATCTAAAAATAGATCTACTTAGATCTTTCAGTATATCTCCGCTGTTGTAAATGTTGACTATTATTTCCGTACTTCTGCCAATGCCAAAATCATCTAAAACTGTCGGTATCTTTATTACTATTCCGTCTGGCCCTGCCGCCTTGTTTCTGATCAATTTGGCCATTGTCGCTTCTACTTCGGTTTTAGAATTTCAGGCTCGTCAGTAATTTTGTGTATTGTCTCTTTCTTCGTCTAAGTGTTCTGCATTTTATTCATTCCAACGCTGTTTTTCTTCTTTAATATGAGGGTCACGTCTTTGGAATTTATGTATTCTATTGGCGAGTAAGTCTTCTATTCTATTAGTTCCTTTATTTGTTTATGCATGTCTATTTTGTGGTATCCACTCTCTCTATCTCTGCACGTTTCTTGTTTAGCCACTTTTCTTTAGCCTGCATATGCATTTGGTCCTTATTTCGCCGTTGATGTTTCTGTATTTCGTTCCGTATCTTGGCAGAGTTTTCTCTCTCCTTTGCATCATGCCGAGAATATCACCACTGATCCATTCGTTTTTCCTTCTTCGTCCATTCTCATTTGGGATGATATAATTTCCTGATGTCACTAAAACTTCTCTCATTGTCTCCCATTTCTAGTTTCCATTTCTATTTTATCCCTCGCATCGATTCTTCACACCGTCCATATATTTTTACTTCAGTTATTTATTGTATTGCAATTTGTGTGATGCTTTAGACTGTTTCACTTTCTGTAGTTTAACTCATAGTTTACATATAACAGAACGATGGTCGCTTCTGCAGTCGGCATATAGGTAATTAATTATTTTTCAGTCAATCATTGAATTCCTGCATATATTGTTGATAGTTATGTAGCAAATTTAGTTTTTAGTTTCTAATTCTGGGCCTGTTTTTTGTTGTTTTAGGTCCACTCGGAAAAGTTAACATGCTTTGGAAAATGCTTTTTTTCTCTTTTTCTCTTTCTCTCTGTAAAGAAACAAACACCTATTTCCATCCACGAAAAAAGAATAAGAGGTAGTGATACATTACTACACAACCCCATCCCAACTATGGATAAAAATTAACTCTCCCCGACTTACTTTGACCAAATGGCCGATGAAAATGAGGTGAATCTTGCCACCAGTAAATGAACGACTACACACGTTATTTTTTCCGAATGTAGTATATGTTTTCTGATCATCACCATAACGAATTCCAAAGTGATCAGGCGTAGACATTTGTACCTGTCACTTACCGTGTTGATATCAGACACAGAATGAAACTACAGGAATATCTACACAACATAGTAAAGGGAAATAAATGGACAGACCAAACCAACAAATGTACAAAGGGGAATAAAGGGAAAAAAAGCGGAAAGATGTGAGCTTTAAAAATTGAACGGAGTACAGAAACATAAGTAACGGAGGAGATAACATATCATAGAAATATAATTAGCAGAGGACGTAAACGATCCCAGAATTATAATTATTAGAGGACGTAAACGATCACAGAAGATGAAAAGCAGAGGACGTAAATAAGCAGAAATATAATTATAAGCGGACCGTAAACGATCACAGATATATGATTACTAGAGGACGTAAACGATCACAGAAATGTAATTAGCAGAGGACGTAAATTACGCAGAAATGTAATAGTAAGAGGACGTAAAAATCACAGTAAGGTAATTAGCAGAGGACGTAAATTACGGAGAAATATAATAGTAAGAGGACGTAAAAATCACAGAAATGTAATTAGCAGAGGACGTAAATTATGTAGAAATATAATAGTAAGAGGACGTAAAAATCACAGAAATGTAATTAGCAGAGGACGTAAATTACGGAGAAATATAATAGTAAGAGGACGTAAAAATCACAGTACTGTAATTAGCAGAGGACGTAAATTACGCAGAAATATAATAGTAAGAGGACGTAAAAATCACAGAAATGTAATTAGCAGAGGACGTAAATTACGCAGAAATATAATTATAAGAGGACGTAAAAATCACAGAAATGTAAATAGCAGAGGACGTAAATTACTCATAAATATAATAGTAAAAGGACGTAAAAATCTCAGAAATGTAATTAGCAGAGGACGTAAATTACGTAGAAATATAATTATAAGAGGATGTAAACAATCACACATATATATATATGATTACTAGAGGACGTAAACAATCACTGAATTATAATTATTAGAGAACGTAAACGATCACAGAAATATAATTAACAGAAATATAATTATTAGAGCCCGTAAATTGTAACAGTGAAGTACAGAAGTGTATTCTAATAGCAAAATATAACTGAAATTCCTTCTTCTGCAAGAAAAACTACTACTACTACTACTACTACATGTCATCTCCTATTCTGTACCATTTAAGTTCTAAGTTATTGCCTGCTATTTCAGAATATTTCTATATCGTCTTCCGATGTTCATTTCTTGATTCGCAGCCACTGAAGTCATCTTTTTTCCTTCATTCCAACTCTTTCCAATTTTTATGCTATGTCATAAGGTGTAACATTTCCTCTCGCCAAAGATTACCTTTGTCATAGAAAATGCTGCACCGAGGAGGTTGCTTGTGAATTGTTGCTGCCTATATGATAGAATCTGGCCTTTTGAAATGGGCATAAAAATGCCGCAGTCTTAATTACTAAAACACCCAAAGACAATATGTAGATGTTCGGTTGTGAAGGCTATTGTCAGGCTCGGTTCAACTTCGCTGATCCCATACGCTTCTGTCGGCAGGATGAAAAGGCGTTTTCTTCAAATCATTATCACACTGGTTTTTACGCCTTTACACATACACCTACTTACATACGGTTTAGCTTAAGTCACATGATGGGAAAGGTGACAAAACGATAAACTCAGAAAGACAGAAAGTTGTAAATCGTCTTTGTTGGTGTTATTCCAGATCGTCGTTCTGTTTTAAATCACACTGCCATAAGACATAGTCATAAGATGAAGTCAAGGATCATTTTGTGAAGAAGGTAATAACGAAGAATATTCCCTAATCGAGTTTAGTATTTTTCACTCACAAGCTGTGGGTATTTTTCGATTACGACATACGATTCTCTGCCCACAATCTTAATACGAATCTGGCGTCTTTTAGAGTCCATTCTCCTATTTCCAACTTCTTTGTCGTAATTGGTTGCTGAGAATGTAATTCCTTGTCTATCGCACTTGAAATCAACTTACATGAATCGTTTATTTTCAAATATTTGTTTTTTGTTAACAATAAATTTCTGATTGGCTCTATTCGCTTTCTATGCGGTTGTAAACTATCATAAAGCGGACAGGATAAAAGGATCGAAATATATTAATAATAGAAGAAAAATTACGAAGATCTGTAAGAAACATAAAAAGAAATTACTTCGTCCTTCTGAATCATATCTTTTCAATTGCAGCTTAGCTATCTCTTGGCATTTCCATATTAAAAAAAATAAAAAATCTACTGAAATGTACCATCTCTTCTTTTTATCGACATATTTTTGCATCAGCAAATGTTTGACTTGTATTCCTATTTTATACAGGAATTCTTTATCGAACATTATAAAATAGAAACGAACCGAGATTAATTACTGTGTTTAAACAGACGCCATGAAGATAACCAAAATGACTCTTTTCAGATTTAACCATAAAATGTTTTGCCACCGTTGAAAATCATGAAATTCTCTTCCTACATCGACTGAACATATAATTCTTAAAACTAAAATAAAAACGTCGTCTTAGTCAGCATGAAATGCTGAATATGGAGATAAATAGATATAAGTAGATGCTTACATTCTAATATACAATCTACTGCATCTAAATACTTTTTTGTCTGGAATATATATAGCTAAAAATGCTTGGCTCATTGCCGAGTATACTCGCCTGTTATTTCGTCTAGCTAATCCTACTTGCAGACACATGGACATTTGTGATTCGTCAACAGCTCAACTTCTCGAGAGCTTCTCTTTGCGACTACTCGGCCTCACCTTGTCTACTGACCTGAGATGGAACAAATACATTGAGTCAATTGCTTCGTCCACCGCAAGGAAAGTTGGCTCCTTGTGCCGCGCCAGGAAATTTTTCTCGCCGGAGTCGATCCTTCAAATCTACAAATCAACCATTCTTCCTTGCATGGAATATTGCTGCCATATATGGTCTGGTACACCTTATGTTTATCTCAAGGTTCTTGATAACATTCGGAGACAGGTATGCAACGTAATTGGCGCTGATCTGACATCTCGTCTGCAGTCGCTCTCTCACAGACGTGCCGTCGGCTTCCTCTGTCTTTTTTACGAATACTTTCATGGTAACTGTTCCGATGAGCTGCTTTCCCTGGTTCCCAAACTTTTACTAGTTCTACTAGACTGGCATCTCGCTCACACCCTTTCACTGTTGAAACTGTTAAATGTAGCCGTCTCTTCTACTCCAATAGCTTCGTGTGTCGCATCTCTCGCCCGTGGAACTCCCTCCCCTCTTTCTGTTTCCCTGATAGCTATAATCTCCAACTATTCAAATGTAATGTCAATTGACGTCTCCAGATGCCCTGATCTATCCGCTATCCTTCTCTTCATCCTTTCCTCTATCACTCTTATTTGCTATAGCTCCAACTCTGTAACTTCTTGCGTGGGTTCACGACTTGCTTGGGGTGAAACGCTTATAAAAAAAATAAAATAAAAAAAAGCATACAAAGAGACATATACTGCAGATAACCTGCGCAGGACTTTGTTACAGTTTCTTAGACAGAGCATATGAATCTGACATGGTCAATAATTAAGCAAGAATAGTACAACCTCGGTCATTACTATTAACATCCTAGTATTAAAACTATTATAGCTTCTTAACAGTTTCGTATATACAATTCATTTCAGTTTTCTTGTGTCAACCGGTGATAGTTTCTAGGCATTTCTCAACTGCTGTCTATTCAGTCTTGATATTATCAAGAATTCTCTTTCTTTCTTTTTATATATCATGTTCTTTCAGGACGTAGGCTCTCCAACTCTCTCTATCGCTTGTAGCTCTCCACAAGTTCCTTCCCTGTGCCTGATCCCCCAGACCACGCTCTGTCATCCACTTGCTTAAGTCCGCTAGGTATGTCCCGCGTTGTTTTCTCTTGTCTCTCTTTCGCTTTATTCGACCCGTGAGGCCCTCCTTCCTCATTATGTGTCCCAGAAACTTCAGATTCCTCTTCCTGATATTAAGCATAAGCCTCCTCCTTGTTTGCAACATCTGTAAGATCTCATCGTTGCTCACACGCTTGGTACCTTTGTGAAATCCTTTAGGTCTATATGCAAAGTCGGGTTTCAATGTCGAAAGGATAACATTCTAAATTACAGGACACATGCGCAAAGAATATAAACAGGAAACCTATAAATGAGTAACCTTTACTTTAAACACGAATATATATCAATATAATCCCCTTCCTTCTCAATTAATTTAACCTAAACTTTCCAGCAAAGGTGGAATATTAAACGGTATGTTCGCTGTGTATTTGTCAAGGTATGCAATTTATGATTAAGCCTATAAATCTTAAATTATCTAAATAGAAATTCGAGGCAAAACAGTATTGTGATTAGATTGAATTGACTTTTATTTAAATTTTGGTGCGTTTTCATCAATTTAATATAATCTTAATCTAGGAGCATTTCATATGCAATTAAAACAGGAGTAAAATCTATGATTCAGATAAGTTACTAAAATCACAAGGACTTCACCTTAGTCGGAATTCAGCTTTTAAAATCTTGTTTAAATGGGTTTAACATGTGACAAATACCTCACTCTGGAATACTCTGTTATACACCCATATATCTATATGAGAAGAAACCCCGAGGTTTTCTACTTGTGAATAGATATGGCAAAATGGAACACAATGCAGCCATATTTGTAAGAAACCATTATAACAGAAGGAAATAAAAACTTATTAAGAGATGACGATTTGACGTAAGTGACGTTATTTTTACATTTTACGACGTTATCTCTCATTTCCATATTATTATTTACTTAAAATGACATTTTTAAATGTTCAAATTTACAATTTCTTTAAATGACAATATTTCTGCAATACTACCTCATTTTGTAGAGATGTTTGTTGTTGTTATGATTAATATCCTTATAATATTATAACTATTTTCTGATTGAAAAAAGTCGATGTTGCGTTATAAATATTATTAAATACTTTTCATTGTGATTTAATGGTTTTATTTATCTTATCTCATAATGTAATAAATGATGTCAAACCTTTGTAAACTGTTATTTGTAAGCTTTTACTTAATTCTTAAATTATTCACACCTTCTTTTGAGTCACAGTTAACACTATAAAGGAAAGGATATGGATCGAAGTGAGAGAGAGAAAGCAAGAATATAATGAATTAACATGGAATAAAATAGACTAATACAAACACAATAATACAAGAAGGCAAATAAAGTTAGAATTGAAAGAATTGAAAAGACAAACGAGAAATTGAAAACTACTTTCTCTCTCTCTCTCTCTCTCTCTTTCAAGAAGGAAAAAGAGTGAGTGAAAGAGTAAATACTGTAGACGGTGATAGAGAATGACAACAGGCAAAAACAGAGAAATGAACCTAGAATACAAAATACAGATAAAAAGAAGAAAAATAAAAGAAAATACAGGCAGATAGAAAAAGAGTGAGACAGGGAAAGAAAGATTTAGAGAAACAGGAAAGCAAAAGGAAACAGTTAGAAGATAACGAGAAAAATGGAGCAAATAAAAGAAGGAAACAGAAAGAAAAAAAGAAGGAAAATGGAATTAAAAAGGCAAGATGAAGAAAATGAAAACAGTCAAGACATGTCTTTCCTGCATTTGTAGATTATCCGATAAATTTAAGAATTGATGCTGGCGTAGATAATAGTCGTTGGTACTGTGCACTGCTCTCGGTCAATCGATGACGAAGATATGATAGGGTTGGCAGCACCTCCATCAAAGTTATCCGATATGCCAAGAAGAAGAAAATCAGCCATAGCAAAGATGAAGATAACGAACAATGATGCCGTCCTTAATTGGGTATTCAGTAGTAAATTCTCTCAAACAGGAACATAATCTTTTATTAAAAGGAAAACAAAAACACTGTTATTTGTCATTGTTTTGTTTGTTAAAAATAATTCTGTTTCAAATGACTGTCTCGAATGATGTCTTGCCTTTAGGAAAGTAGACATAGTAGGGATTTTTGTTACAAACCGGGATGGGCAGCGACTCTGTTGAAAGGGAGGATTTCATAGAGAGATTGAAAGGGAAGTTACTGATGAAACGTCAAATTCTGTTTAACAAGACGACCACTTACCTTCCATATTTTTTCTAGGATCCTGCTTGAGACGCAACCACCATGTTGTTTTTTACCTTTCCATCTACCTGAAAATACAAACTGAATAAAAGGCTTATTCCATCTTTGCTAAACCGTAAAAAGACTTTCAACGATATATGCAGTTTTTCGGTCTTTGATAATCTCGACAAATTTGGGTTGCATATATATATATATATATATATATATATATATATATATATATATATATATATATATATATATATATATATATATATATACACATATATATATATATATATATATATATATATATATATATATATATATATATATATATATATATATATAAATATAAAAGTGAACATTGAAGTCAACATTTAGGGGCGACAGGCTGTTTCATGCAATCCTCAGGCCACGATTGCGTCTAGCATGAAATAGCCTGTCGCCCCTAACTGTTGACTTCAATGTTTACTTTTATATTTACACACGTTCTATCTCTGATATAGAGCACTTTATTCTATAAATATAGCACACCTTAAGACTATATATATATATATATATATATGTGTGTGTGTGTGTGTGTGTGTGTGCATTTAATTTGATAAAGTCAAAAGTCTGATTACTTTAAAAAGAAAAATTAAACTTTAACGTTTATTATTAACTCTTTTAAATAGCATTCTTTCTCTCTATTTCTCTCATCCGATATGATTATAACTATGCACATCAAAATCCATCAAACGCTATTCGCCTGTACGAGAAACATCGACGAATTTTCTAGTGGCAAAGTCAGAAATCAACATCTTTAAAGTTATAAATGAATTCATAATGCATTAATAATAGATTTAGTTGGATAAATCCACTGGTGGGCTTTCAAAAGACACGCCTATTTTAAAGGGAAAATATTTATTCTGTAAAAAATTAAAGGAATATAAAACTGTATAATTATCAACGTTTAAATCATATATCTTGAAGCATCAGGTGACAATTTAAAAATATTTAGAAAAAAAATCCAAATATATTGGTTTCCTGGGTGCTGATTCATTATATATATATATATATATATATATATATATATATATATATATATATATATATATATATATATATATATATATATATTCATCAGTCAAAATAAGCTTATTCTCCATATGAATTGATTTTGGAATTTTTATATATATATATATATATATATATATATATATATATATATATATATGTATGTATGTATGTATGTATAAATGTGTATATGAAACAAATAATTAGATGATTAATGCATAACGTATTACACGGCGTTCCCCTTTCAAACTTTATATATATATATATATATATATATATATATATATATATATATATATATATATATATATATATATATATGTGTGTGTGTGTGTGTGTGTGTGTGTGTGTAGGCAGCACATTCTTCTTTAGGCATGTATGACTGAATAAATTACAGACATTATATTTGCTAATTTTAACACAATCCGTTCATACACAAGAATGACCTTCCGTGTATTAATGTTAAAAGTTGAGAGAAATATGCTTTAGTTGTTTAAATTTCTTTTATTTTCATTTCGAAGTACTTTCGATCTTTTTTCAAGATCATCTTCAGGGTTGCAAGTAATTCAAAACTGTATGTTTTTCATTAGTACAAGTATCTATACAAAGTTGTGCTTTGTTATCCATTACCCTAATATTTTCATTATACTTTTAAATGCAAAATGGTTGACAATGAACTGAGCAATCATTAGGACGTGATAAAATTATTCATAATGGAATTTTTTCATGTTATAATGTCATGGCCATGCGCGTATTAAAGCATGAAAAAAACTGTTCCTTTACAGGCCTTTAAGAACATTACTGCAAATATTCATAGTTCCATTCAGTGCCAGCTTTAATTTTTAATATAAATTGCTTCTAGTATTTCTAGTCTCAATTTGTTGTTTTCTTGGTGTAGGATAGTTGTGTTGGCAATTAGTAATTTTTATATTGTGAATATTGACAAGAATGTTGTTGTAGATGTCTCGCAATGGACGAATGGTCAGACATGTGTAGTGTAAGCCTTTCCGTTATTGTATTTGTTGTATGCCCAACGTATATATATATATATATAATATATATATATTGTTTTGTTTTGTTTTTTTTTTTGTCAGGAAGGGACATTTGAATTCGTATATGATGTTGGTTTGTGTAGGTACCTTCGTGTGGTCGCTAAAAAAAGAGCAAAGGATGACGAAAAAGACGCTAAATTGGACGAAAATAAATTTTATCGTCTAAAGGTTTATATTATTATTAAGAAGAAAGATCAAAGTTTATTTTAATCATTTTTAAAATTTTTTCATTCTTTTTAGAACATTCTAAATATTAATTAAAAAACCTTGTTTCGCTTTGTATCACCGGAACTAGTAAAATAACATATACAATTTTTAGCACTTCTTTTGTGTGATACACATTAATTTGGAAAATCATGGAAAAATAAAAATAATTGTCGGATCTTAATGAAACTCTCGGAAACTATTTTCAGATGATCGAAATTATTATAAATATTTTTTTTATTAAAGTAATGGCAGAAATATGTTTTTTAATATTTATTACTCCCCATAAATAATTTTATGAAAACGCTAGAAATTCGATCGCATCGTGTTTAGTGATTAAAATAGTTAAAAGTACAAGGGTTTGAGGAATGCAACTCATGTTTTTTTGTTGTTTATAATTGGATCCCCTCTATCTGAAAATCAGCTCTGAATGGTAACATAGGAAACTCAATAAAACAAATATATTATTTAATTTCAAATGCTTTTATTTGCTTTTAGTTGTTTTGTTATTTTTTTTATGAATATGGGTAATATTTTCTGAAAGCAAAAAGTTTTTTCGATGAAAAATGAATTTTTAATACAATTATTTGTTATTTTTTAATTATAATGGATTTTTACATATACGTTTTTAAAATATTATAAAATTACTTAAAAGCCGCAGCGGTTTTCCTAAGCGTCCTTATGAGATAGACATTTTTTTTAGCGCGTTGTATATTGTAACATTTATCACTAATCAGAAGATCCGCAATAATTAAGAAATGTAATGTTGTGCTTATAATGGGGCTGTAATTATAACGTACGGAAGACCAACCAGAACACAATTAAGTTGCGTTATTTGAGTTAAGCCTTGTTCTCCGCCGTTAAGGCCTTTACTTTTGCAAAACGCATGTGGAGAAGTTAATTTGATTTTTCAATTTCAACTGAGAAGGGTACCTAAAAGTATCAGTATCATTATATGAAATTTATATGATCTTATTTTTATATTAATCTCAGTTATGACATTTTACAATAAATGAAATATCAAAATTAATAATAAAATGAATGGAAATACAAATCAACACAGTAAAATGTAATAAATGTACATAAAATTATATTATTTTATGTACACTTCTGATAAAATTTCATAAGAAAGGTGCCTTTAAATTAATTAGATAATTTTCTTATGAAATATGATATTTAATCTCTCTCTTAACAGTTTTATTTTAATTTCTTTATAATATATTTTCCATAAACCATCGTAAATGTAAAGGTGAGGGCTAAGTACAAAAACAAATTAGAGCAATGAAAATTGTCCTTAAAAATAACGAGGTAAATAATTTGTTCACTTAAATCTAAATAACTTCCCTTTTCGGCTTCAGTAGAACAAATTTTCCTCACGGAATCAGTCAATATGTCATTCATCACCTGTCAAGTGAGTCGAAAGTTTATGGCCTACTTTGTTTTGTTTTTTTCAAATTACATCTTTTCGGCTCAAAAGCTAAGTTAAGCTTGGTTCAAAATATTTTAAATAAACATTATAATTACTGTTTTTCTTAAAATAAGTTTTGAAAAAATCATAATTGATATTTACAAGAATTTCAAATTTTTTATAAAATGGAAAAAAATGGTTGACATCTGTCAATTTTGCTGACTCAAAAAACAAAAACAAGATATTTAAGTTTTGGACGTGCTAGGACCGATTAAAAAATGTAAAAAAATACCCCCAATATACTTTGATCTGTTTTCTTAATAATAACATAAAGATTTAGACGCTAAAATTTTGTTTTCGTCAAGTTTGGCGTTTTTTTCATCATGCCCGTTTTTAGCAATCTCATGGCGGGTCCTAGTTTTATATCATGGATCAGTTAGTGGGGTGGAGTTATTTCGAATATATATATATATATATATATATATATATATATATATATATGAAGCTAATATGATATTTTTAAAGAAGCTGACATATTTCATATTATACTGTATGATCAATGCAAAATAGAATTACAAGTTAATCTTACACGGATTTCATCTTTCATATAATCTTAACCAATAAAAACATGTGCATATAGTTTTTTTTTATCATTTCGTGAGACTCCTGCATTCATAGCGAATATTAACAAATTTCAACGAGTCTTTTAATCTTATGCCATTTCCCTAATGGAAAATCAGCCCAAAGGCGCAAATTTAAATTTTCATTAACAACGTTCACTAAATCTATGTTATTAAATTCCTGAGTAAAAAAAAAATAAATAAATAAAACTTTAATTTCCGTAAACAGATTCGTAATGCACCTTATATATTTTGGCTTAGATATTGCTAACCTTTGCTCTCTATCCAAGATATATTGAACATAAAAAGAAAATATCATCAAAGATTTAAGTAACGAAACACGAACTGAAAGATACAATTAATATTTCAATAAACAAATATAGAAAGCAAGCCAAGATAAGCAACTTGTAAGACGTCATAATAATAATCATCTAAAATACGTTAATTTATTGGAATAACATTTCTCCATTGTGAAATGCTTATTTGAAATTTCAGGAAGAGAATGTCTAAGCCCAATGAATCATTAAAATAAACTAAATATATTTATTTTTGTTTTCATCGTCGTTTATTATATTAATGTTGCTAAGAGTGTTTAATACAAGGAATGCTCTTTTTATGCTGAGGCGTTTACAAGACTGTTAGCATCATAAACGGTTCTAGATCTGATAAAATTGAGAGAATTTAGAAAACGGGGAAACCGGACTTACACAGATGCAAGACGGTCGGACGTAACATAAAAAATTCTACCTTTATTCGGGATAATAATGGACAGACCTCCATCAAATGGAAGAGCTGGAAATATAACCAAGTAATCAAATAAATACACATACATACACACACGCACATGTATATCATATATCAATATTATTGTTATAATTATTATTATTATTAAACATTTCATACCAACTATGGCGATAGTTCCACTACCATGCAGACGATAACTAAGAAAGAGATTGATAGTAGTTAGAGGTAAGAAAAATGAAGGTACAAGATTCAGAAAGATAAAAAATGTCGTTGCAATTAAATTTCAGAGAAGCCAGACATAGAATGGGAGTTCCACGGGTTGGAAGTGCGATAAAAGAATGCCTGAGACTAGAAATGACGGTTTCCCCTTGCTAGTTCAATAATGAAACGGTGAGACATAGCTGGCGATCTAGGAACAGGTTTTCAACTTAACAGTCGAAGCAAAGAAAATTTCATAAGAGCAGTAGCCATAAAAATATTTGGAGAATAGACAGAGAAGACCCACGTCCTCAGTCAAGAAAATGACTGAAGTCGACATGCCATGCCAAGACAGGATCTATTATATTACAGGGCCTTCAATGTATTTTGGATAGAATAAGCAACATACCAGATATGACAGCAGTATTCAAGTTACGGAAGAATATATATATATATATATATATATATATATATATATATATATATATATATATATATGTACACACACACACATATATATATATATATATATATATATATCATACAAAATCTACATAGGGGCTAACTGAACGAAAAAATATATATCAAAAACATCGATAAACCCAATATTAGACAATTATATTTAAAGTAGTGCTTTCGCGGGATAAATGGAAAAGAGTCAATTAAAATTATATTTCATCTCAACATTCAATGAACGGCATATATATATATATATATATATATATATATATATATATATATATATATATATATATATATATGTATATATATATATATATACATATACATATATATATATTTATATTATAGTTTAATTTCTATATTTTTGCTACATTTTTTCTGGTCTTGTGATCGTCGTCAGGCGAATAATTTTTATTTACACATATTATTCAAATGAATTACTTTTTTTATGCTGGACCTTTTAACTATTGATTGTGTTTGTAGTGGTAATCCAAAGTCATGTTGCACTGGCTGTAGTTCCTTTGCTTAAGCAGTAATAAAACGATTAGGATTTGTGAAAGGGGAAGGGATCAGGTCTTTGTTCTTATCTTTTTATGCCCTAGTGTATATCTTCAGATCTTCTTCCATTCTACCTACCTACCTAACTATATATATATATATATATATATATATATATATATATATATATATATATATATATACATAGATAGATAGATAGATATTAAGAGAGAAGGAACTGCAATCGTTTTTGTTTATAATGTTGAGTTTTTTAATAAATTATATATATATATATATATATATATATATATATATATATATATATATATATATATATATATATATATATATATATATAGACAGAGAGAGAGAGAGATAAAACAAAGTTTGTTTTTTTAAATTTTATTATGATTTTCACTACATGTTGACTCACATCCGTATCGAGTTTATGGAGAATCTGTGCAACGTTCATATTTTTATTTGGATATTTTCAAATGGAAATGTAATTTTGTCAGAGTCACACAAACAACTTTTACCTACTTTATTGCAGTATTTTAAGAAAGACTACATTTCGAATGCAATTATTCGCCCTGCTTTAAATGAAGACATAAAGAAAACCCTCAGAGTGCTTGTCAGCTGCAGGGGACGGAGATAATATTAACCTTTACTCATTCTAACATGTTGTGCATTTCTAAAAATGTAACGCTCACAAAAACATGCACACACGCACCTACATACAAACACACACACTAAATATAACGCGATATTTTTTTTTACTCTTTTCAGATATATGCTTACGCACGTATATATCTACTTTGTTTTGTGAGTCATGTTATTCTTTATATAAAAAGGTATTAGACATATATCCGCGTGTTTAAATTTATTTCAGAAAAAGTTGAATATATTTTCACAGATGGGTTTCCAACTCAGCCTCGTTCCATTAAAAACCAATAGACCCGCAATCCTTTACAAATTAAACTTCTAAAGATAACTTAAATTTTGCACCGCTGTGGCAGCGTACACAGGGGATTTAAGAAAAATCTTGTACTTCTCCATGATAACATAAAATCTCATACAGTATGAGTAACAATGGAGAAAAAAACTGGAATTCTTGTTAATCAGTTCTACCCCACCAAACATATTAGCAATTTTGAAACATTTCTTTAATGAAATCTACATCTGAGTGTTTATTGAAAACTTTTTCTTATATCAAACCTCGGGAATGTTCTCTAAGTTTAATGTAGTGCTGCTTGGTAAGTAGTAACAATTTTTTACCTAATAATAGTAAATTTATTATTATTATATAAGTGAATATTATATATATTGGAAGAATAAATTTGATAAATCAAATCGGAAATTATATACGATTTAATCTAATACAACATTATCCACTTTACATGCCCCGTAAATTAAGATGGATTATTCTGGAGATATCTTATCGCTTTAATCTGGAATATCATGCTTTTTGAAAATGAGTGTAAATTTTAATTATGAATGTTAGTCAAGAGTAGATAGTTTAATTCTTGTCAGTTACATGTTTACTGTAGGAGTTAGTTACTCCTTAATTCCCATATTGTCACCGGGGGTCTCTCTCCCTATACTATAAATACTGGAAAACCTCTTGCCTCTTTCTCTTTTACCTTCAGGCCTCGTGCCGAATCCCACTTTTCGTGGAGGTGAGGTAAATCTCTCTTTCTTCTTCATTTCAGCGACAAAATGTAAGCTCTTAGAAGATCGGTGTTTTCCTATTTTGTGGGGGAAGCCATGAACATTACAAATATACACGTAGGTACGAACAAACATCAAAGAACATACACGAATGTTCACAGAAAAACAAATGAAAACTGTTTATCTGCTTTGTGATTTGTTCTTAATACATACATACATACATATATATATATATATATATATATATATATATATATATATATATATATATATATATATATTTGTGTGTGTGTATGTGTGTATGTGTATGTGTGTGTGTGTGTGTGTGTGTATGTAAATAAAAAGAAAGAACAGTAATATATATAATCCGGTGTTCTTATAGATATTTTTATTTTTACATATATATATATATATATATATATATATATATATATATATATATATATATATATATATATAGAGAGAGAGAGAGAGAGAGAGAGAGAGAGAGAGAGAAAGGGAGAGAGAGGCACGATGGAGTAATGGATAGCGGCTTGGATTGAGGAATCCAGTCGAATTCCAGTCGAAACCATTACATTCACTTACGTGCTAATACCCTTGGGAAAGATACGAATCCTCTTCTTGTCCCTCCAGCTATCGGTAAATAGCAGGCCATGGGTTCTATAGCCTTGGATGGCAACTGGTCTAGGGGAAGGACAACTCTGAATTCAAAACTTTCGGAGGTTCGTTTTGGGGACCTTGTGGCACTTAGTGCATCAGGTCTCGGTATGCGTCCCTTCAAAAAGTGTTGCCCGAAACGTTCAAAACTATATTCAAATCTTATGTGCCGTTGTCGGGTTATCGGTTTCCTTGAAACTGATCTGCTTGACCCTCATACGTCGAACTCGACCGGAGAGTCGCCGACTACTATATATATATATATATATATATATATATATATATATATATATATATATGTGTGTGTGTGTGTGTGTGTGTGTGTGTGTGTGTGTGTGTATATAAATAAAAAGAAAGAACAGTAAGTTATATAATCCGGTGTTCTTATAGATATTTTTATTTTTACAAAATAGTGCTAAATGTAAATTTACAAAGCATTAATAATATAAATTAATTTATTTAAAATATGGTTTTTCCGCTACACAGTTCTAACCATGTTTCAAAAATGGAAGGTCCGAATTTAATTTTGTAATTAAATTAAATATATTAGTTCCATTTCATCCTCAAGCGAATTTTGGAATAACTTTTAAAATTATTGGGTTTTAAAGACACAGCTGAAATCATAATTCATGTTTCCAAGGTTACAGATAAATTCACTTCTACTAGACAGGGGTGTTTGCGTGTTCTTTATGTCTGTATTTTGATGTATCCGCTATTAGCTACATTTTGTTAGGGGGTAGGGATGTATTCTTCAATGAAATCTGACATCCGTTAAATGCATGTCGTCTGGATTTTTTAAAATTTTATTGTTAAGGGTAAAAATTCTTACGGCATTTTATCTATTTGTATATTTAAAGATTTTGGTGGTGGTGGGGGGGTCAGGTTAGAATACGTTTTATTTAACTACAAATTGAAAAATATTTTCACTATTAATTTTTAATATACTATATTTCTTTTAAGAACAAGTAAATATATTAGAATCCCTTACAGTATGTAGAATTATTTTCACAACAACTATAAGTATGTATATTATTAGGTAACAATTTTTTTTTTAAGTAAACTCTCACTGGATCTAACTAACGCCTTTATCCACTGAGCCATCTGTCCGCAAGGACCCATGGCACAGTGATAAATATGGCAACAAATATGAGTATGATAGTCCGAACTATGTAAATAATGTACAATTGGTATATTTTCGATCTTATTTTGGAAATTATTTATCATTTTGATTTATTTTTGGTTTATTTTTTGTTTAATTTGAGAGAAAATTTATATAGTTTATGAACGATTAATAATTTATTTATTTAATTCATTTTTGTATGAATAGTTTTCTATAATCTAAATACATCACTTCATACAGGTTTAAAAATTAATTAATTTGAAAGAACGGATATTTTTCATTTTATATGAATTAGTTTATATTTTTATGTTACTGTTTTATATAGCTTCATCTAACCATATACTTTTGGTCACATATAATATATATGTTCTCTTAAACGTGAAAATACTTGACCTAATTTCTCACTATCTGACTTTATGAGAAAATTTGCGTATTTCCTATCTTAAACTGTTGCTGATTTTAAAATAAATAAGTAAATACGATTGACGAGATTTAAAAATAAAGTCATTCATTTCCTCCAGTAATAAATTTAATTTCTTTTCTTTTCTGTTTTATTATTATTAACATATATTTTCTTAAGAACTATTATATATGAATCATATTCAGCTTTTCAATTTTATTTTTTATTCACATTTTCTTTTTGTTGCTCTGTATTACTTGTTCTTTATTGCAGAAATAGCTTTAATATCGGCTTTATAAGATACATTTTTTTTAATTGCGTGTTGATAATATAAAATTATTTTAAAAATTGTACTGTGTATATTGTCGCTATGAATAATCACTTAGAACTTGTAGAATTAACTATATCTTCGAATTTAAAAAAAAAACAAAAAACTATTCTCTTCTTTCATTCAATATAAGAAATGAAATTCATATACACATAATCGACGAAATATAGACAAAATTTTCAAATAATGTATTAGGAGCCATGTACACCTTGTTTATATATGAAATGTTCGCACGCTTATTGGAGTCGAGTAATTTCAGAATGCAACATAATGTCGGATTATTCCGTTAATATAATTAAGAAGTCAGAATGTGTAAGAGAGGAATATATAAAGACACGTTTTGGTTTATATCAGAACATCAGGATAATGTGCAAGACTGCACAGATCTCTTCCATTTTTTTTTTATTTATTCATAGATTTATTAATGCCTACAGTTTTGTGCGTCGGTCTTTCTTACCTATATTCATAAAAATCCAGAAATGATACATGCAAAGTGATAAACCCAAACCTATACACACGCCTTTTTCAAAAACGACAATGAAAATGCATGCATGCGCACAAAACCATGTGAATATTTCCATCGATTTTCACTTTTCTATTCCATATGACAATGTGTGTGCTTGTTCGCCATTCTTGGATTTACGAGCAATTGTTATCCAATTTACATGTTCAAAGTTATCGTAAATGACAAAAAGCAATAAAATTACATATGAAAAGGCTTATATAGGCCTCGCTCACGTATTGTATAATTTTCCTCCATAAATCGCTTTTCAAACAACTTAAGTAGCGATTTAGATTGCATTCGAAGCTAACTTAAGCTACCTCTTTAAATGGGGAGTGCATTCGATTATTCTATCAATATTTTCATCGTTTCAGCCAATATCTACCTATCTATCTATCTATCTATCTATGGTAGGATTTGTCAGCACACTTACTGTAACCTGAACAACATCAGAATTATACCTGTACTTTTCACCACCCTTCTACATGAATCAGGTGTTTATCACAGCAGAACAATTTGGTCAATATGTAAGCGTACGTTACCCTTTTTGTGTCAAATTGCTGGTAAAAGCCAATAAGTTTGCCCTAATGTTAGTGATCACTTCCTCAGTTGAAATATTGAAGAAACCAAGAAGAATTTAATTGAAGTAATTGAAAATTTTATATATATATATATATATATATATATATATATATATATATATATATATATATATATATATATATATGTGTGTGTGCGTGTGTGTGTGTGTATATATATATATATGTATGTGTCGATTTAATTAAATATCGTCGTTTCCAGAGTTTAGCTTAATTTTGTTACAGGCACACAAGAATTTTAAACCAAAAGGGGATCGTTGCTAGTAGATTGTTAACGCACACAAACACACAAATAAACATATATATATATATATATATATATATATATATATGTTGTCGGCGACTTTCCCGTCGAGTTCGACGTACGAGGGTCAAGCAGATCAGTTCCCAGGAAACCGACAGCACGACAACGGCACATGAGATTTGATTATAGCTTTGAAGGTTTCGGGCAACACTTTTTGAAGGGACGCATACCTAGACCTGGTGCACTAAGTGCCACAAGGTCCCCAAAACTAACCTCCGAAAGTTTTGAATTCAGATTTGTCCTTCCCTTAGACCAGTTGCCATCCAAGGCTATAGAACTCATGGCCTGCTATTTACCGATAGCTGGAGGGACAAGAAGAGGATGCATTTCTCTCTCTCTCTCTCTCTCTCTCTCTCTCTCTCTCTCTCTGTATATATATATATATATATATATATATATATTTATATATATATTAGGTTGGTGCGAAAATAATGACGTAATAATGTAGTTTTTGAAGTATTTTTAAGGTAAATAAACGACATTATTACGTCGTTATTTTTGCACCAAACTAATATATATATATATATATATATATATATATATATATATATATATATATATATTAGTTTGGTGCAAAAATATAATTTCAGACATGAAGATTGTGTTCAAGCATGATGCAGATTATTGCGGCTTGATGTTGATCTCATTGTACAATTAAACATTTACATACGTTTTATCTCTGTTATGCAGCCATTTCCCCATAAATATAGCATAACTTAACACTATATTTTTATCATATGCATAATACCACTAAGAGGATAAGTAGAAATTAGGCGATTTCTTTTGAGGCGATGACAATTTCTTCCGAAAAGTGAAGAACAGATAACTAGATTTCCAATATTCCAACATTTAGTTCTGATGAGGATTTTCGTGCAAAACTCTTGTATCGGGTAACCACTGGAGTTATTTGGGTAATTCTTATCTGTTAGTATATATATATATATATATATATATATATATATATATATATATGTAAAGTATGACGTCGAAAAAAATATGCACATTTTCATACATTGGACTGAAAATTGGACGTGTGTGTGTGTGTAAAACCAAATTGTAATTGGTAGGGATTATTTCTATGGGGAAATTTAGTCCATATGTCAGCTCAGTGTATAATACAGAGCAAATTGTAATAATAATTAGGAAATATCTTAAAAATACCGACTATGTTTTATGAAATGGAATTAATCTATCCTGACAGACAGATATACAAAGATAAACAAACAAGAAATTAAAAAATAATCGGAAAAAATACAAAATGAAACATTAGCAAAAATAAATTGATCTAGAAAAGTAATCTTTGGGGTTTTACATTAAGAAGACAGAACAAGTTAATATAACGTTTAAGGGAAGGTAAAGTGATAGGAAAGTCAAGTTTAACACTGAGTTAAAGCAAGGTGTCAAGAAATGTTCACAAAAGGTTGCAATTAGTACTGTCTGTTTAGTCTACATCATCATCGTCATGTATTGCAATCATCATCACATTATAATTGTATTAATATTAATAAAATTAAGAAAAACATATAAGATGATGTCTTCATCCCACTGATTAATTGGGATATCATCCGTCAGTCTAATACTGCCAACAACTTCTAAAATAGATGCAATCAATGCATACAGGAAAACTAATAATTATATGCAAAAATGCTGGCCGACTGTTGAACCAAAGAATGAAATTATTTTCAAGTACCGGCATAAAACAAATTCAAATTACCCTAGACCCTTCACTTTGCTGGAAATGCACTTGTGATTGTGCTGCTTATTGTCTATGGGTTTAAGTATATATGTGTACATGTGTTTGTATGTATGTGTGTATGTGCATATGAATTTGTATGTGCATGTCACCCACATATACAAATATAGATCT
The DNA here is from genome assembly GCA_963932145.1 of Acanthosepion lycidas. NCBI lineage: Eukaryota > Metazoa > Mollusca > Cephalopoda > Sepiida > Sepiidae > Acanthosepion > Acanthosepion lycidas. Next base: position 27,252,943 of record OZ010582.1, read on the forward strand.
GTTAATATATTTGAATATTTATGTGATTATCACGCTGATGCCTATATCATATATATTATTATTTTTAACATATATGTCAGTATTTTTATTATTATTGTAATTAATTATTTTTAAATATTTTTGATCTATTATTAGATTATTATTATGATTATCTTGACATTTGTTTTTATTACTGCATTTTTGTCATATATAGATATGTTTATATTATATATTTTCTTTAATTTTTGCATTATTATTAGTAATATGTGAATATGATTGCATTATATGACGATGATGATGCCGTCTAAACAGACACCATTTTAACTGTCACCATTGCTTTGACTCAGTTTTAATTTTGACCTTCCTATCTCTTGACCTTCCTTTACCCTTTATATTAACATGTTCTCTCTCCTTAATATAATCCCTCTAAGAAAACTTTTCAAGGGCAATTAAATTTTGCTACTATTTCATCTTGCATTTTTGATTAATTTTTCTATTTCTTTTTTTTTTTTAATCTTTGTATATATATATATATATATATATATATATATATATATATATATATATATATATATATATATATATATATGTCTGGATAGATTGATTCCATTTCCTCAAATGTAGTCAATATGATGAAATGAATATGTCTATATTCAGCGAAATAAATTTATTACCGGCAAATGATTTTTAATGTTTTTCCTAATTATTACAAACAAACACGCCCACCAACCCTCACTCAGAAACACATAGATATATTTATATGTAAGTAATTCTGTGTGTTTGTGTGGTTGTCTGTGTCTATGTGAGTGGGACAATTATGTTTTTATTAAATTAATCTGGTAACAAATCAGGATTTTAAATTTATTTTATGATGATTTCAACTCAATGTGGTTCATATCTGAATGAAGCTTATGATGAGTGTGTGTAAATTTCTTATATATATATATATATATATATATATATATTTACGTAGCATATTCTCTTTCAGGCATGTCTGATCGAATAAGCTACAAACGTTATGGCTGCTTATTTTTAACATAATTCTTTTGTATTCACGAATAGTTATCTATTAGGTTTGTGCAAAAAATAATGTCGTTTTCTCACATATGTAACTATGTGAGAAAACGACATTATTTTTGCACCAACTGCAATAGTGAGAATAACTTTCATTTCTAAACTACTTTCCAACTCTTTCTGAGATCATCACCAGGTGTACAGCTGGTAAGGCAAAAGATATGAGTAGCTATCCATTACTGGATTTTCCATTGGCGTTTAAATTCTATTGTTTATAGTTTTTAATTGGTGTTCATTAAAATTTGAATACTTAACCATTATGGAATTTTTCTTTTGCCTTTGAATGTTATGACCATTTAATTGTTATATACAGAAAATACTCGTGAATATGAAAGGATTATGATGAAAATAAGCAGACATAACTTTTGTAACCTATTCAATACAACACACACACACACACATATATATATATATACAAATGTGAAATAGAACACATGGAGTAAGCCTCTACTGTTCATACCATTCAATTTGACATACCATTGAATTTCAATTACGATCGCCTGAAGAGGTACAACATATATATATATATATATATATATATATATATATATATATATATATATATATATAAATAACAAAAAAATATTTTGAAATACTAAAGAGTAAATTTATTCATTAAAATTACCATTGGTTTCAACCTCGTTCCACAGAAAACTTCGGAATCTCCTGAAACTCTTCTGTACCATACCTTTGCTTATGTTGGTGAATGTTCCCAAATCCCTTGTCTTCCGTTCATTTTTAGTGTTACAAGGAGAGTTGTTGGTCTCTCGCTCAATTAAACCCCACACATAATATTTGTGCAGAAATTGTCTGATAGCCATGCCTGGGTTCTCCAACCTGTATTGCATAGTGTAGATTCCTGTTGCCAGACATAGTGTCTAACAGCATCAACGCTCTTGAACCAGGGTAGCACTACCTCCATAGGTTTGTTGATGTAGGACTCCCTGTTGATTCTGAAGCCTTGTGGGAAATGAATGGAAGCATAATGTTGCCATCATTATTGGTCACTCGAAACATTTTCGTAATCATTTTAGCCTCATTCATCTCTTTCCGAATCCTCTGCACTCTCCTCAGATGGGCATTCAAACACTCTGAAATGTTCGTATTGGAGCTTCCGGGGCTAACACCAAGTAGTACGGCATGCTGTTTCCAAATTTCTGGCGAAGTAAATTGCGTCATGCTGCTTTACTTCTCGCAGATGGAGTCTGACTAACCCTACTATACTGTGCAGTCAACAGAATAAAAAATAAACAACGCGCATGCGCAAATTTAAAAATGTACAATGGCGACTATTTACCCATCGCATCCTATAATTACTTTCAAATGTGATTGTGTTAAAAATTGTTTAGGTGACCTTTGTGGGTTTTATTTTTCGCCCTCCGCCCCTTTTACCACAGATGCAACGTTGAAAACATATCACCATTTCCATGGAAAATTTTCAGTAGAGTTTAATCCTTTGGTGCCATTAACTCAGACCTTTGAAGCCAAAACCCACCTTGCTCCATGCACAGCGTTGAATAGACTACGGATTCTATTGGTGACAACTATATTCTCTTTCAGGCATGTCTGATCGAATAAGCTACAAACGTTATGGCTGCTTATTTTTAACATAATTCTTTTGTATTCACGAATAGTTTTCTATTAGGTTTGTGCAAAAAATAATTTCGTTTTCTCACATATGTAACTATGTGAGAAAACGACATTATTTTTGCACCAACTGCAATAGTGAAAATAACTTTCATTTCTAAACTGCTTTCCAACTCTTTCTGAGATCATCACCAGGTGTACAGCTGGTAAGGCAAAAGATATGAGTAGCTATCCATTACTGGATTTTCCATTGGCGTTTAAATTCTATTGTTTATAGTTTTTAATTGGTGTTCATTAAAATTTGAATACTTAACCATTATGGAATTTTTCTTTTGTCTTTGAATGTTATGACCATTTAATTGTTATATACAGAAAATACTCGTGAATATGAAAGGATTATGATGAAAATAAGCAGACATAACTTTTGTAACCTATTCAATACAACACACACACACACACACACACATATATATATATATATATATATATATACAAATGTGAAATAGAACACATGGAGTAAGCCTCTACTGTTCATACGATTCAATTTGACATACCATTTAATTTCAATTACGATCGCCTGAAGAGGTACAACATATATATATATATATATATATATATATATATATATATATATATATATATATATATATATATATATAAAATAACAAAAAAATATTTTGAAATACTAAAGAGTAAATTTATTCAATTAAATTACCATTGGTTTCAACCTCGTCCCACAGAAAACTTCGGAATCTCCTGAAACTCTTCTGTACCATACCTTTGCTTATGTTGGTGAATGTTCCCAAATCCCTTGTCTTCAGTTCCTTTTTAGTGTTACAAGGAGAGTTGTTGGTCTCTCGCTCAATTAAACCCCACACATAATATTTGTGCAGAAATTGTCTGATAGCCATGACTGGGTTCTCCTACCTGTATTGCATAGTGTAGAGTCCTGTTGCCAGACATAGTGTCTAACAGCATCAACGCTCTTGAACCAGGGTAGCACCACCTCCATAGATTGTTGATGTAGGACTCCCTGTTGATTCTGAAGCCTTGTGGGAAATGAATGGAAGCATAATGTTGCCATCATTATTGGTCACTCGAAACATTTTCGTAATCATTTTAGCCTCATTCATCTCTTTCCGAATCCTCTGCACTCTCCTCAGATGGGCATTCAAACACTCTGAAATGTTCGTATTGGAGCTTCCGGGGCTAACACCAAGTAGTACGGCATGCTGTTTCCAAATATCTGGCGAAGTAAATAGTATTCTACTAAGAGATCGCTTACAGACTCTCGCGTGGATGTTCCCAAGTAAGAACATCTTATCCTATTCGATTCATTAAGAGCTACAAAAGACAAGAGGCTGTGGAAAACCATTGTCGTCCAGCGTTGAAAGAAGAACTTCAACAATATGAGAAAGAATAAGGTCAGAAACAGGGAGAAGTCTTCATCCATTCGTTTTATGTTTGTAACCAACTTTCTCCTTTCACGCCCATATAACAAACTTCATTCCGCAATTCTTTATTATAATTTTCACTGCAAGCAAGTTGATAACGCCAGTAAGACGCAAGGGTTTACTAAGAGGATAGAAAATGAGAAGAATTTAGGAGAAAGAATCGAAAACCCAATAATAACCAGGAAATAACGGATAAATTTCAAACGACAGGGAAATAAAAATGTAAACCGGGTGACAGGCGTACTTATCTATTGCTATTAAAAAAATCTTGAATCTCTCTTACAAATTGTATTGTGTGAATATTTCTAATATTTGACTTATTTCTGGCAAGCTGTCTTTCTCCTGTAATTTGTAATTCTTCAAATTCCAGAAAGTTTCATAAAAGACCAGTCATCTTTGGTGTTCCATGCTATAATATGGAAAACCTGTTTCTGGCAAAGTTGATGCGCTTCTACAATTATTGTTTTAAGATTGTCTCCGTCTATTTCTGCTTTCGTCTACTGAGATATTTTTACATTTATGTGTCTAAATGGTAATTTTATCCAATTGCCGAATACATCTGGAAAATTGTTTACTTACCATAAGCTTCTGTTTCTGAGTTTGTAACAAAGTATATAGTGTATGATATTCTTTTCTCAACCGATTTTTCTTATCATTTATTGATTCAAATTGTACACTTACAAGTTGTACTTCATGCTTCTTCACTATGAGAACATATATAAATTTCCTGCGCTTAAGTTATTATTGTCGATATCAATTATGTATATTTTACCTACGCGGACATAAAGTGTATATCACAAGGAGTTTTCATAAGATACTGCAATGAAATTTTGATCTACAGAGAATTTAGTATTCTAAAACAGACATAGATCGTTCAATCGATCGATAGACAGATGAATGGAAAATCAGAAATGGAGAGAGAGAGAGAGAGAGATAGAAAGATAGAGAGAAATATAGCGAGGGATAAATCAGAGATTAAACAGTAAAATCTAATAGGTATAAATTTTCAAAGTATGGAAATCAACTTTCTCTCTCTCTCTCTCCCTATATATATATATATATATATATATATATATATATATATATATATATACACACACATAGACACACACACACACACATATATATATATATATATATATATATATATGTATATATATATATATATATTTATATAGGTAACTATACTCGTTTCGAAAAACCTTCGAATTTTTGATTTGCCAATAATCAAATCAATCTCGAAGGAAAAAAAGGTTTTAAAAAAAGAAAGACCTAGAAACATGAAAGTATGTCGAAAAAAATAGCTTTCCCTGACGATCCGCTTAGGTGCAACCTGGGTAGGTTTGTCTGGCTCACTAGGTTTATATATATATATATATATATATATATATACATATATATATATATATATATATATATATATATATATATATATATATATATATATATATATATATATATATATATATATAAAGAAAGAAAGAACAGTAAGATTTATAATCTGGTGTTCCTATTGATATTTTTATTTTTACAAAATAGACCTCAATGTAAATTTAAAGAGCTTAAATATTATAAATTAACTGATTTAAAATATGTTTTTTCGCTACACAGTAATAACTATGTTTCAAAAATGTTTCAAATTTAATTTTGTAATTAAATTAAAAGCATTAGTTCCATTTCATCCTCAAGCGAATTTTGGAGTAACTTATTTTTTAAATTTACTGACATTTACAGTCAGGCGAGCAGAACGGAAATGGATGCAAGATGAAATGAAAATTGATACTAAAGAACGATCTGAGGGAATGAGGAAAAACGTAAATAATATTTGCTCACAAGGGGGTAATACGAAAATAAGCAAATAAAATAACACACCTTCGTGATCATATTCTGTCCAGGGTCTAGTACCTACTACTGTAAACGACTAATTTGGTATAACCATTTGACTTGTGACAGATAACATAGTAGCGTTTTAATACTATGTGCATTCCTAGTAAACAAGGTAAAAGACTAATGACGCCGTTTTCTCGAATATTTTAAATTTTGTTTTCAAAATTGTTTCATGTTATTGCCTATTTCTCTGGAACACACACACACGCATATATATATATATATATATATATATATATATATATATATATATATATATATATATAGTAATCAGTACGGAAATACGAAAAGGGGTATAAATCTAACTAGCTCAATATAAAAAAGACCAAATAATATTTATTATACTTGTAGAAACGAACACTTAAAAAAAATCAACATTACAAACGTTAACGGCGCCTCTCTTCTCTTCTTTTTAATATATATATATATATATATATATATATATATATATATATATATACAAAATACGCACGTGATATACTTTAATGAAAAATCTAACCTAACAAAATTTCAAAAAAACATCCTGAAGCGTCTCACTGAATTTTACACACTTTAGCACCCAGAATGTTTTCTTACACTTATTTGAATATTATTTGTTACTTGATTGCACGTGACACGTATACAATCAAGACAACGTATTAAATCTTTTACACACTTTAGCGACGAGAATGTTTATCACACACATTTTAATTGTTACTTCAATACATGTGACGTGTATCCAGCCTGTCATTAATCTCGCTTCTCGTTGCTTTTTATCATTTTTATATTTTCTCTGTTGATCTTTGAAGAAGCTTTACTAAAGTGAAATATGTTAGATTAAGCGGTGTTTCCTACTTTCTCTTTAAACTATCGTATATATATATATATATATATATATATATATATATATATATATATATATATATATATATATATATATATATATATATGTACAAGTATGATATTGGTGCAGACGGATTAAATTCCAATAAACAAAAATACTATTCATAAAAGAGTGCTCAATACTAAGTAGAGAACAAATTATTTATTCAAAAAAATATAACACAAACATGTTATAACATCACGACAAAAATAGACATTTTGTTTCAGCACATGTTTTGTTTCAATGAACGGACATCCTCTCGGGGGATTACCGTGCCTTGAAAGAGTGTTGGGCTGCAAACTCACATCCGACCTCAAATGGAACTCATACATACGTTACATTGTTAAGGATTCAGGTAAAATTGTCGGCTCTCCCTGGCGCTCTATTTACAAGAGCTCGATTATAGCAAAAATAGTTTGGTTTGGTTTCTTATGTCTTACGGCATATCAGCCTCAATGAGTTATTTAATGTCGACAAAATCTGTATTGCTGGTAATATTTTGTTTTGTCAAAAATCTATTTCTGGTAATAATTTTTTTTTCCTTCAAAAATGTATTGATGGTAAGAATTTTTTCAAAAAAGTATTGGTGGTAATATTTTTCCCTTATAAATGTATAGCTGGTAATATTTTTTTTCAAAAATATATTGTTGGTAATATTTTGTTTTTAAAAATATATTGCTGGTAATAGTTTTTTTTTTTTTTTTTTTTCAAAAATTTATTGATGATAATGATTTTTTACGAAATATTTCTGGTATTAAAACCTATTTTTATACTTTCATAGTTATTTTTACCCCAGTTTCGGAGTTTACTATTTGCCCATAGCTGGTACCCTAACAAATGCTAGGACCCCTAGTCAGGGTGTACATGGAAACACCAGCAATTAAGAGGGGGTTCCACATTCCTCAAAGCCTTTTGATCAGAAGCCTTGCTGTTGCACGTATTTTATCGTCATACCCAGGACGCGACCAAAAATAGAGTAAGTTTCTCATATTTGGGCAGGATCTGTCCATACCTTACTCTCCAGCGTCTGAAAGCGTCTCTGATCCCTTGTGAGTGGCGAATTATTCTTAACCCACAGTCGAGATGTGGCAAGCCTCTTACTACTTTAACGCTACTTCCACGGAAAGAGCTCGGAAGAGAACACACCCATGCCACTTACATCGTAGCAAACCACCCGCATTTCCTCCGTATTCCATCAGTGATAAGTAATGTTCACTCGGACAGCTTCTTCGCGCGAACCACTGCCCTGTGGCACCGATTACCAACTGGATGTTTCCCCGATTACTGCAATCTTTACATGTTCAAGGCTAGGGTTAATCGTTATCTTCCACTCTGATACACACAAATGTCCTCCAAATGTAATCCTCTACCTCGACTGACCCTTGGGTTTTGTAAATGGTGAACCTCAATGTCAGAAAAAAAACACACAGATCTAATTCATATATGAATAAGACAAACAAACAGAAAGGACAAACATTCCCTAGGTTTGAACATTCGGAGGTGATAAACTTGGGTAATTATGCTAAGTTATAATACCAAATTATTCTCAGATACATTTTTCTCTTTCTTTCATTTTAGCTGAAGAAATCAAGGTGAATGTAACGCTTCTCCGACGAAACGCGTCGTAATAAAATGCTCCTCTTTTTCTCATGATCTTCGCGTTTTTTTCTGATATTATTACACATTCTATAAATTCACATACTGTCGTTATTGAAAATAGAAATTCAAAACAATAATTTATCGGAAAATACAAGGATCACTTACTTTTGGCACATCCTTGCAAAAATCGAAAAATTTATATTTATTCTAGACTGCATCCATGAAAAAGCCATCGCAAGGGGCACAAGCAGAATACTAATAATATCAAATCCCATGTTCCCCGGATATGATCACGAATACCTTAAGTCCACCGCTGAGGAGCTCGACGTGAGTGAAAAAATAGCAATCCACAAAGCAAGAAAAATCTGACTGGATCTTTGACAAAATAACCTTTTTTATCAATCGCAGAGTCGGATCGTTTACACTGTACTATCAACAATATAAAACAGGTAGATCGACAACCTACATCACAAATTAAAAAACTTATTCAGAAATAGTTTTACATGAAGACATATAGGATGCTCAGACATTATACAAAACCTATCCTAAGTAAAACAGAAACTGGTTATCTGACCAAGGACCTCAAATTCGATACTGGCATTATAAAACGAGATCTAGATGACACCATAGTTTAGAACTACAAAATAAATAACACAGACTTTGACAAATGCTTTGTGCATGGAATAATATCTCAGAAATGGATTCAATAATCGATACTACAATAATACGGAGATATGTTAAAGCACTTTCGAAAAAGAAAAATATCACAATCAGAAAAACTGAAAAAGATGGGAGCGACCTGTTGGACTGCAAAACGTTTATCGAAAAAAATTGAGCCTATCCTCTGGTATCCAGATGAGAAAATTCAACGATATGATATTACCACTAAGACACAAGAAACTCAATAACCCCATCAGAATGAGAATGCCCAACAAAGAGAAGAATTCGGTGGGATTGACCACCCGAATATGTCCAAACCTTACGGTTTACTGATAGTATCAGGTATAAACAGAGCGTACCAAAAATTATCAAAAGCCATAGAAAAAAATCTTAACTCTTTCCTCTCAATAATCAGAACCGTGAACATTAAAACTCCGGCGATTCCCCCAGTAGAATAAAATCTGTAAACATAACAATTAATAACTGGCTTGGATATCAAACCCCTGTAAAAAAAAAAAAAAAACTTTTTGCGTCACCGAAATCTTAAGATGTTTAAGGAGGAATTTCATAAATGTCAAATATAAACCTACCAAAGCCAAAAACAAAATTATAAGAATTATTTTCATTACAGACCAATGTTATTTTCCTTTTCAACGGAAATGTTTTTAGACAGAAATTAAGACGACCGATGGCCTCACCACTCAGTGGAGTTCGGATATCCTAGATATTTTGGAAATTGGCTACCACTTTCAGAGCATTCTCCCCCAAAACGCAAAATATTTCCAATTTATTGACGATGCCATATTAATGTTACGTATAACACACAATTACCAGAACTTATTGATAGACTAGTCAGGATAGAATAGCCCCAGAGATCCCAAGGCATGTTTCTCTTATATAGTTTGAACTGCTTGCAGTATAGCTTAAGGAAGTCGTGGAGAGCATTTACTTCTCAGGCGAAGCGCGTCGTTAATACAATTTTCCACTTTGTCTGAACATCATCATATTTGTTTCGGTTATTTTTATACATCCTACACCCACACACACACACACACCCCACCAAATATATATATGTGTGTGTGTGTGTGTATCTATCTGTATATATGTGCGTGTGTGTGTGCTCGCGCGTGTGCAGGCGCGTGTGCATATAAACAGAGTGCGAGGGTAAATTGTCGACATCCTATATTTTTCATTTTGCGAATGCGCGCTATTTGTTTTTACTTTATTCCAAACGCATTATAGTATGGTCATTTGGGCAGCTTCTGCGAGTAAAAGTGCTCCGTGGCGCAATTCACTCCGCCAGAAATTTGGAAACGGGACTGTACTGTTTGGAATTTGTGCCGGAATCTCCAATACGAACAATATGAAAGAATCAGAAAGATTTGGATGATTCTAATAGTGATTACGAAGATCATGACAGCGTTATGCCTCAAACTCAACACAGATTCCTACATTAAGTGTCTTGAGGAGATAGTGTTGCCCTGGGTCACGTCAGTGCCTGCTGGAAGATACAATTCCTGGTCACTAGACTTTTCACCACACCGCACAAACTGGATTAACCAGTTATGGCTATCAGACAATTTCTGTGACCTTTTAACTATTTACATCTACCCAACTAACATCCCAGACTGCAGCTCTCTTGATTATTTCATGTGATTTAAGTGAGAAACTATTAGGTTGGTGCAAAAATAATGGCGTAATAATGTCGTGTTTTGACGTTACGTCAAAAAACGACATTATTACGTCATTATTTTTGCACCAACCTAATACTTGTAACACCAAAGATGAACTGAAGGTAAGGATCATAACAGCATTCACCATCTTAAACAAGGAGACCATCCAGACGATTGCAGGAGATTCTGAAGTCGCCTAGAGGCCGTAGTTAAAATCAGTGGCGATTTTATTGAATAAATTTACTCTTTAGTATTTGAAGATATTTTTGTGTAATTTTTTTAAAATATATATGTTAAAATGATATGTCATTTTAATTTTAATTTTGCGTAATTTAGACTACAATTTAACCACCGCACGCTTTATATATATATAGAACATATAAATAATATGCGTATCTATGCTAATATATATATATATATATATATATATATATATATATATATATATATATATATATATATATATATATATATATATATATATATATTATAGAGTAGTTGTGCAGATTAGATGAAAGCCTTTCTTTCTGCAAAGGAATCAAATGTCAAGTTCATATGGTTCATTATTTATATAATTATAAACCTTAACTTCGAACCAACACTTCCCCTTTGTCTGTTCTTTTCGATTTGATAGTACAGCTGACACAGAAGCATTGACCCTCAACTCATTATATATAAATGCTAAAACGCACACACGTTCACCACTTCGGGCTCGTGCTGAGAGCTAATCTCGAAACAAGCCAATCTTAGTGAACGCCTGAAGCTAACATCAGACATTTGGTCATCTGATGGGGAAACATTGGCAAAGATTTTTGGGCAAGGATGATACTTTGAAAACTAAATCGTCCGTTCCACATGGCTTTACCCAGCGTCCGGTCGATGAAATGTTAATCATATCATGTGGCGTCCTTCTGTGGGCACAGCGATATTAAGTATGATTTTAGACTAATATTTAATTCATATGAACGGTATTTACGTAGCTGAATTTTGTACAGCATGTGGCGTAATGGAAGGAGAGTAATAGATTGTGTTACCAAAACAGTAAAACCTGACGGATATTTGTCTATAGAATGAGCATTTGATCGTATTATACTGAATTCGAAGAGCTACCTAGAATGGCGTACGTATATTTTATCAAAATTATTTATAATTATAGGGGAAGAATGTCCAAATATAGGCGACAGGTGTAATGCCGATATGGATATGAAACATCAAAGCATGGTGACTCCCAGATGAAATCAGAAGATTGTACTGAAAGCATAAAATTGACAGTCACGAGGCGGTGTTGATTCTTCTATCGAAATACACTTTCAGACTTTCTACACACACATACATATACACGCAAATATATACATACACAGGTATAGACACATACACACACACACATACACACACACGCGCGCACACAGGCATATAAAATAACACACAGTGTAATAATTGGATTCGTTTAATTTATTTTGTTTTACGGCATATCAACCTCAATGGGTTATTTAATACCGAGAAAATTTTTTATTGCTTTTAATATTTTCTTTTGTCAAAAATCTGTTTCTGCTAATATTTTTCCTTAAGAATTGTATTGCTGGTAATAATTTTTTCCAAAAACTATTGCTGGTAATAGTTAACTATTTGCCAATAGCTGGGACCCTAACAGATTCTAACACCCCGGGTCAGGGTGGACCTGGGAACACTAGCAATTTAGAGGTGGTTCCACGCTCCTCAAACCTCTTGGTTAGATGCCTTGCTGCTGGACGTAGTTTATCGTCTTGTCCAGGACGGTGTAATAATTGGTAACAAAACACTAGCCGATGAAAAATAACGAAACTAAAATTTATAATAATCATTATACTACTACAGGGACTGAAAATTGTATACATTCATAATAAATATATATATTCTGCATATATATATATATATATATATATACTGGTAATCGATCCGTTGGTATATAATCCAAGTGGATCCTAGTAATATAAATTATTAAAACTTATCCACAGATAGCTCGATATATTTACTTTAACAAATCATATGTATTTTTTACAGCAAAAAAACAAAAATTATTTCAACTTGTGATAGTCTGTTTCACAATGATATATAATCGCTTCACTTCATGTTGGTGGAAAAATAAGCTTAAGAAGCTGTAATGAGTTTCTCTCCTGTAGGTTAGCATCAGCCATTCAGATAAAAGCCATAAAAGATTATCAGTGTGAGTAAAAAATAGCAGATTTGTTTTGGCTGCAGTTATTTTATACAAGCTATTCCCTGCCACAATTAACTATAGTCAGGTTGCTGCTAAGACAGGAATAAATAATATCATCCTCATATATACACAGTTGGAAACTGATAACAATAGAAAAGACCTGGTTGTGGAATCAGGCTACATTTATACATAGCACCCTGTTGTAACAGTGCTTAATGGGAAATGGTCTAGTGTGTGTTCTACTAACACAATTTTCATCACACCATTAGTTAAGAATGATTAGAATAAGCCAAATATTCATCAAGAATAAACCGAGCTCTTTAGCTTGTGGAAAAAGCCGACATGACAAACCCTGTCGACCGCCTTGGAGATATCTAAATCCACAACCCTAGGTTAACCGTTTTTAACTAAAGCCTGATATACAAATTCAGTAATAACATTTAGCATATCGACAGTTCACCTAGAGCAAAGAAAGCCATATTTCATATCTAAAGGAAGACTGCGTGAATTTTGATACTTATCCAATTCGGCGGAGATTAGAGCGTCTAGTATTTTGTCGAAAGTGGTAAAAGACTATTAGAGCGATGATTCTTAGGGTCAGAATATTCATACAGGAATTACAGGGGCAGATTTCCAACAAGCTGGAAATCAAGAAGCAGTGAGGCATTTTTGTAATGTTTGGAGAGAAGCGGAGCGCGTTCTGGGCCTAATTTCCTTAGGAATGTTGCAGGGATACCGTCGAACCCACAAGCCTTATGCGATCCGCAAATGGCTTGTTATGCGAATAACTCAGTCTATGGCTTCATCGACTTGTTTCGTCAGAAGATGGATGATAATGAGAGTCTACAATTTCCTATTTTTTGATGATACGCACGTAACTCCGTGTATTGTTTCTACTATAATAACTACATTAGATTCTAGTTAAGAGATAATAGTAGAAGCCATAGATGAAAGTATGTGCATATTACTCAGTAGATATTTTTCTAGGTGGAAATATGGCAGATAGATTCTGGAGAAGAAACATCGAGAGCATTTATAATTAGAAAAACTAAAGTTTGATATGATTCTTGAATACGTAATTTTGTAACCTAGAAAAGATTACTGAATGAGGAATAACCAAAACGAAGGTTGGAAATGAAATGGTAATATTTATAATATTAACAAAATACAATACTCGCCAGCGGCGTGAAGTAGGTAAACAACTGCTAGTGGTGGACTACTTAGACAGCATATTACCCCTCACTTACAATAGTGTCCAACGTATTTATGAGGTTTGGGGCATACATCTTCGTGTTTATAGGTACGGTATACATAAACCCACCTTTTTAGATTTACTCTACAAAGAGTCAATATCTTGTACTTTTCGGGTTAATGTCGATTCTCTCTATATACCTTGTTTTCCTCCTACATTTTCTTTTGTTTATTATTTTCTCAGATTTCCGAGGAATAGGCACATCAAATATGACGAAAAGATCTTCCATAGGCTCAACATCCACTGTAGTATCGCTCTCTTCATCTATATGCCTAAGTTTGATTTGATTCTCATTGCTTTTGTGCACTATTTTCGGTTCTTTAACTAAATCTACCATCTTCTTTTGACGATAGTTCCAAATTCCCAATATCTCATTCTTGTTGCCAAAATGTTGTAACCTAGAAAAGGTTACTGAATGAGGAATAACCAAAACGGAGTTTCAAAATGAAATATAAAATTAACAAAAATTAACATAACATTAACAAAATATAATACTCGCCAGCGGCGTGATGTAGGTAAATCACTGCTAGTGGTGGACTACTTAAACAACATATTAACCTCCGCTTAGAATAGTTGCCAACGTATTTACGAGGATTGTGACATACACATTAGTGTTCTTAGGTACGATATAGAACACATGCTAACCACTGTATCTTTACTAAATTAATCTTTAAGCTCAGTTTTACGGCAACTTCACATTGAAACCCTGGTTTCCTTACGATAACTGAATTAAGCAGTGTCGAGCGTGGTCAGTACCTAGATGAATGACGGCTTCTAAGCTTGGATGTACGGATGTTGTAATGGATAATAACTCGGAATTTTTAACCAGAGAGTCGAGTTCGTATTCCTGTTATATTCACTATACTGGTCTCATTACGCGCAAGTATCCTTGGAAAAGGTATGGATCCACCTCCTCTTCCACAGCTGTTGGTATGGCGTGCATCACTAAGACATTATATTTCAAAAATATATTAAAATCTAAAAATGTTTTGTGGCTTTAAACAACTTGCAAAGGGCTGATAAGCCGTAGGAAACGCAACAATAAATATTTATAATCAGCTGGGGATTTAATTGAATTATCCCTTCAGTACGTGGACGATAATTGGTGTCTAAATCTTCTTATATTTTGTTGTTTTAACCATTTTTTTACCCTTTTTTATGTCTCCTTTTATGTGTTCCAGAAATTTAAAGTTTCTCTCTTTCGCTCTCTCACTTTATAATTTTTTTTGTGCTAGACGTGCTGTATTTTCAGCCTCCACCTGTAGAATAATATCTTTGTATCCATATTTTCTCTCTTCTTCTCTGAGGAGTTGGTCCAGCCTGAAAGCCCGAACAATTAGATAATTTACATTGAGGAAAGGATATTATTGCAAATTATTTGCTATAAAGAAGTTTTGAAATTCATACACTATCAAATGTACAGGGCAATACAAATCAATGCGCTTTATTTGGAAGTGGCTTAAAAATAAGTAAATATGAATTGGCCAGTGGTAACGATAGCAAAGGCAAGAACTATTTGGAACTGCAGTAAAAGTTTCATACATTTAATCATTTGTTTATAGCCGTCTTATCATTTTGATTGATAATGTCTAGACGCATAACATCTTCGTCACCTCGTTTCAATCAATTTAAATTGTGAAATGTTAAATGCCATTTTCTCTCATACGAAATATAATCAGAGGTAATCTAGTTCACCGTTTTATGTACAAAGACATGAAAAAGAAATTGAAACTATTTTCTGTGAAATTCACAAAACAATGAAATGTCTTTTGTCCGGATGAATACGTTTAATAAGTCAAAAACACACCAGTATAGACGGATTAACTATTCGTAGGCGTGTCTATCAGTCGCTGCAATGTCGATTAGTGGCGAAAATCTACTCGTTTTAGCTGCGATCGTAAATATTCCCATCACTTACTAAAGTGGACTGAAATTAGCCTGGCTTTTTTCAAGAAACATTAAAACCTACGCTGATTTCGTTATGTTAAATTGTATTAGTAAATAACAAATTCGCCGTTACCGTTAAAACACCCTACCCAACAGAAAAATCAGTTTCCCCTTTGTCAACCGATAACATCTTAGCGCTAATTTTATGAAAAGACACCTGAATTGAAATCTTCTTTACTTCTGATAAATATTTTTTTGCACTTAGAATGTTTTAGTCATAAAACAAAATAACAAACCTTATGAATATTGCGCGATCCTGAACTTGCATCTCGACATCAGTCACTTTATAACCGGCGTGAAGTGGATTCTCTCTGCCTTTTCTATGAATATTTTCATGGCAGTTGTTCTAACGAGTTTTCCTTGATATCCCGACTGCATGATCTTAAGGGCATAACTAGATTGTCAGCTAGGGTTTAGCGTTTTACTGTTGAAAATCTTGATGTAACCGTAGGTTCTATTCTAAAAGTTTCTTTATATTAGAATTCTCACTTGTGGAACACGTTTTCTTGCCAACGTCAATCCTCAAAAAATTAAATGCAACGACAATCTGCATTTTCTGTCTTCCTGAATACTTTTTCTTTTATTGAAAGTTTTATATGTTCAGCGTTCCGTTTAAACATGGTCACGTTGTCGTCACGTGGGCGACGCTGTGAAAACGTATTCCTAAAATTTGAGTATTTTGAATGAAAAATGAAAAATGAAAAGAATTCTATTTTGATCTAAAATTTATATGTACGCTTTCAGTTATCTGTTTGGATAAGTCTTGTTCTTATGTCCATCGTCTTTGTCATGTTGAATTGATAATGTTAATTATATTTTATGAATATGTCCTGAAGATCGTTTATTAGACCGAAACGTCCGACGTTGACATTATATTAACATTAAAACAGCATAATTGCATATAAGGATTTTTGTTTGTTTTTTCCGTATATTTTTCTTTATACTGTCGGATCTATATCCATATATTTGCTTACATATATATATATATATATATATATATATATATATATATATATATATATATATATATATATATATATATATATATATATATATATATGTAGTGACATCTAATTGTCGTAAATATCAGATATAGTAAATGTTTAATTTTAATAGAAAAAACTGATTTATTATTAAAAGAAAAAATTCATAAATAAAAACTTTTTATGGAATACATCCTAATATTTAAAGCACGTGTTTATTTTAGACAATATTAAAGAAAGCTCTATTCAAAACGGATGACATATTGATGAAATTTCCGTAAAAAATTATATTCCACGAATATTTAGAAGAATTTATATTTAGATGTTTTAAATTTAGTTTTGACGAAAATATGAGATCCATCCAACCATCATTCAATTAGTCAGGCTTTCCGCAATTATTTTTTAGATATGTGAAGAATATAGCTATATTCATATTAGTTTATAGGATTATACAATTCTACATGACGATTTTGATGCATCTTAACACTGAAACCATAGAATAATATTTCCATGGTTGCCTGTAGATTTACCGAACTAAAAAAAAGTAGGCACTGTTCGAATTTCAAGCCAAGGTATTTCCAAAATTATATTTAGTGTAAAAGTTTGCTTAATATATTAGTATTATCCTAATCCATTTTGGTCGACTGCGGTGATTAATGGATAATAGACAGAAACCTAAAATAAATACCATATTTTTTATACACATATATTTACATGCAATTCAAAAATAATGCGTTCTATACAAGAATTATTCGGCAATCATTAACGAAATGGTTTGTTATTTTCCTTTGCAATTGATGGGGAATATTGATTATTGTATTTTCGGGAATAAGACTTCTCAAGTCCACTAACTATTATACACTTTCTAAAATTGATGGCGGTTTCCTTCCAATTGTTTTGTCTTTGATAGTGAGGAAAGTTAAAACATTCCGCATCTGAAAATTTAGTCTTCGATTAACACGCGCCACCAACTGACGTTGTTAATTATTATGAGAAGTGTTGAAGGGGATAATAGGTGAGTTTATAAACCTGAAGATAATATCGGAATTTTATTTTTATTTGTAGGATTAATCTCAAATAATGGGTTTTGTAAGGCTAGCTCAATTATTGGAATTGTATTTCGACATGGAGAATAGCATGGATTCGACAGTTTAAGGGTCTATTTATTAAAACAAAGAACTAAACATTAATTTCGTATATTAAAATGAGATCACTTAGAAAAATCGTCCATTATTTGTTTCTTTTTCCTCTTCATATACTATCTCTCTATCCATATATATATATATATATATATATATATATATATATATATATATATATATATATGTGTGTGTGTGTGTGTGTGTGTGTGTGTGTGTGTGTGTGTGTGTGGAGTCCTGTTTCAGATTCGTAGAAAAATACTAATAGATTTAAGTACTGTTACTGAAAACTCATTTTCTTCAGAAACCGTCTCCACTAATTTGAATTTTTGTATTCAAATATATTAACCAAACAACGACGTCGTATGAGAGGTGCGGTATTCTTTGAATTGGCAGACGGTAATTTTTTTCTGACAATGTGCGGTGTCATTCTACCCGGATTTTCGGTGAAGAAATAAAATCTGAGTGTCATGCCAACAAATACAACACAGAATTATAAACAACGCGAAGAAAATTGTATCCGCAGTAAAAAAAGAAAAAGGCTAAATATGACAATAGTATTGATACAGGCAGGTACATGTATTTAAACATTAAAATTCAAAGTTCTTTTTTGTGGTCATAAAGAGAAAAGTAAGTCGATTGTTCGAAATGATTTGTCACAAGTGAGTCTGCAAACTTCGTGGTAATTTTGTCGTAAGTGAGTCTGCGATGTTCGAAGTTATATGTACGTCAATATGTGTATGTGTCAGTGAAGCAGACGCTAATGAGACTATTCCACTGCTGACGGACAGCGTGGAATAGCAGTGATTGTAACTTGGAGATCAAAGAGACACGAGACGGGACTTACTTTCGTCACAGATGTGTGATTGTAGAAAACTCATCGCTGACTGCCACGTTGTCGTCGCAGGGCCTGATTCACTGACTGTTCTGTCGCATAACTAGTCGCTGGGTGATGTTGTCGAGACTAATCACTGTCTAAATTTTGCGCTGCCAACGAACATTTTACAGGTTATTTGAAGTTCAAACATACAGGACAAACCAATTATTTAACTCGGAGCCCCGTTTTTACAGAAATGTAACAAAGGATCGTTTGTACTGAATTTAGTAATATTTGTTTTGGAGCGTCTCTTACTTATTTGGGATTCATTTAATAACCGTAAAATTTAAGAGTTTATATCCCATAATTGAAATTTGGGAGATTCATTTCCAAATATGATGGACAATATTTTTCCTCTTTAAAAAAACATATTTAAAAATTGGGAATATATGTTTTAACCAATAAGCTTGAGATTAATAAATTTAAGTCTTGGTTTCTTTGGGAGACAATTATTTTATTATAAACTAGCAGAATGGCCAGGCGTTCCCCATGCTTGATTCAAAAATAGTACCACTCATACAGCAATCGCTATCACTTGACTTAAAATATTTTTGCCCTTCCTTGCCTTTAAAGGAGTGTCCTTTGCCTGCTGATGTTGCTACATGCCTTACTTCTTGCACTGCGAATTTTTTCTAAGCTCTATACTAAACATTAAATCTCTTACGAAAAAAGAACTAAACAAAATGAACACAAAACGATCAGTTTTAAAAAAGGACTCGTAACTAGAAAAACCGACTGAAAAAAGAATGTTAACAACAAATACTATTTCACACAATAACCCAGTTCTGCGGAATCAGAATCGACGCTGAGTTTAAGCAAGCGAATGAGCCAATTAGAGTAACGTGCCATGCAGATTGAAATTTTTCCCACTTGTGACGAATGCAGCTATCGATTTTTTTGCATGCTATCATGCTAGTAAACATTCGTGTCAGTCAGCTGTTGGCTCTAGAATCTTCCTGCTTATTCGTGGCAGCCAGTTATAGGCTCTTACTCTGGCCAGTACAAAAAAGCCGCAAACTACATGAAAACTGACGTAGAAGCATGAAAAAAATCGATTATTTCCACTATCGATGGGAGTTGGGAAATGCAAAGTCGGTCTTGGCCTTCTCGCTAACTTGGGGCATGTGCATGTAAATTTTGGTGCAAATCTGTCGAAAATTGCGGCCGTGCATTCGTTACACACACACACATACACACATCCTGCCTTTTATAGATAGAGATATGATAAATCTTTGTTTGCTATGTTGTCTTTCAGTGAACCTTTGACTAGTGTGTATTTTTGATCGCTTGTTACACATACAGAACTGAAATTCTCATACTTAGTAAATTACTCACATTTATCTCATATTTATTAGGGTATATTCTATTAAGAAAGTAATGCTTAGCGACATTCCTTAGCGATTGTTTACGTGCAGCAACAGTAGCAGCTAGCTTTCTCCTGCCTTATTTCCATGAGGTCGACAGATATATATACACAGATAAAACAAAACGTAAATTCGTGTCAGATACATCCGCAAACATGTAGATGCATTTTCTGTTTATCGTATACTAAGGCAATTCATTCGGTTGTATTAAAAAAAAAAAAAACGATACACAAAATATTTTGTGTGAAGTTGTTCGCAAAGTATATTTGTAATTCATTTACTTCAACTTGAAAGAAAAATAAAACTCAGAGAAATAAAAATTATTGAAATTTGTAGATCTGTGTTTGAAGATTAACTCAATTCTTCGCTTCTGCATGCGAATTCCACTACACAAAATCACACACAGAGATATAGATATATGTATTCAGTGTTGATTATATGTTATTACACTTTTTCATCTCATTGTCTGTTTTTGTCTGTCGGTTTGAGTCTTGTGTCGATAAGTAGCTTGACTTAGTTCCGATACAAAGCAAATTATGATGCATGGGGGATAGGATTGCGCTGATTTTCCAAGTAGATAATGACTATATTCTTTAACGCATCATTCAGGTTCATAGATTTTATTTAGACCTAAAACGTAAGCTAGTTACACATGTTGTAAAGAGGCATCTTTCTCAGACATCACATGAATTACAAAATATTATTATATTAGCTGCAATTATATTCGATTTTTATCTTATCATTATATTGTATATTTACTCCGTTTCGGTTTATATATACAGGTTGAATCAAAAATGCATTAACAAAACCTGGGGTCGTTTTATTTTTACACCAAAACTAGGACAAAGACCACATAATCATATGTCCGTGAATCCTTCGTTTTAAAGTTATTAACCCTAGAACACTAACCCTCAATTAAAGTTACACCACTATTAACCATGGGTATATCATACCCGATTTTGAAAATATCAAAAAGAATATTAAATATGAATCTTTTTTTGAAATATTTTACATGCAGGCACTTCAAACTTCGTACTTTGAGTTAACATTAATAGGAACTGAAAAAGATTATGTAGGTAAGAAAACCAGGTACTGAAAATTGTAATTAAAAACAGGAAAATTTACGCTGTGTACTATACACTCATGTTCTCGGCTTAAATATTTAACAAAGCTTAAGCTAGATGGCGCTATGTTTATGTAGACTAGTTTACATTTGACATTCATGTACATCTTTAGCTAGTCTCTTCAATGTACAATGTGTGTAGTATTGGGTTGACGAAGAAGGGTTCCGTTTAACAATGACAGGATATTCATATCGTTAGCAGGCAGATATGATTTTTGCATACGGTCGCGCGAATGATAATTACTCGAGGCAGCAGGGCTGTATCAGATTGCGTTTCCAAACCGCAGACAGCCGATTCATCCAATCATTGCTGTTGTTTATTCTCGCATTTCTGAAAAATGTTTTGTGGCAGCACGAACCATGGATGGGCAAATACTGAAATTCGCTCTCGTACGCCTGACCACGAAGAACAAACGGAGACGATCCAGGTACAAGCCTACGTCAATTGGACCTAGAATGTGGTAATGATATATAACTATATGGACCTTTGTCCTTGTTTGGTGTAAGGAAACCTGCCAGCAAAGTTTTTAAATGTATTTTGATACACCATATATATATATATATATATGTGTGTGTGTGTGTGTGTATGTGTGTTTGTGTGTGTGTGTATGTTTGTGCGTGCGTGTGGCCTGACTTGCTTTTACTGATTAAGCCACAAAGGAGCGTTTCATTTGGCAAGGTCGATCTTACTGTTTTTAAACTACAATCCTCCATGATTTTATCTCATACATTCATATCTGCTAGATGCGTATCCAGATGTAAACAAATGACGTCACACATTATTTTAAGACATTTTTTTTTAATTTAAGCAAATGCTGTGTGTGTTTATAATCGGTAAATGCACGTCAGGCTATATTACGTTTGCGTATAGGATACAGGTTCGATTCCTGTCGGAGGACACGTATTTTCGATAAAAATTTCTCGGACATTCAGGCCGGTAAATGTTGTTTAATACTGTTTATTATAAACAGAGCATTTACTTAAATATTTGCATCTATAAAAAGATTATATCAACATAAAAACAAATATCTTAAAATAATTGTCGGACTCTGTCCATTTCATAATGTGTGACGTCATTTGTTTGCATTTAGATAAGCATCGAGCAGATATGAATGTATGAGATAAAATCATGGAGAATTATAGTTTAAATGCAGTAAGATCGATCTGGCTAAAAGAAAGCCTCTCCTGTGGTTCAATCAGTAGAAGCACGTCAGGCTATATGACGGTTCCGTATAGGATACAGGTTCGATTCCTGTCTGAGGACGCATATATAAATTTTATAAATGTTTAGTTTAATATTGAAATGAATCTTTAAGACTTGAGTCAAGTTTCGAAATATAGTTTTTTTTTTCTGTGTCGTTATGGAATCATTTTTTTTTAAATAATTATAATTCAAGGTCTACTTCTGTATCGAGCACAGATTTTTAAAAATAAAATAAAAGCAAATATACGTTGGATAGATAGATTGATAGATATGTATGTGTAGCACACATATATATTTATCTATCTGTACATGCATGTGAGAGGGATAGAGAGAGATTGGGAGATAGATATCTGTAGTTATTATGATAGAGATTTACTAAGCCAAGCTTACATGTGGCAGAAGACAAAATGTAAATACCTAGTGAGGATCGAACTCACTGGTCAGTCGTAATTGGTCTAGTAAAACAAGCCTGCTACCTATTATCTTATGGAAAAGTGTCTTAATGCCTGGTATAGCATTCTGTATTAAGAGAAGGAAGGCATTCAACTCTGAATTCATTTATATTTATTACAAATTAGCTGACTGGACAGAATTAACTCACTGGATTAAAGCCTTGTTAGATTAAATTATAAAAGTCATTTTTGTCGCCTTATGGAAGTTTCTATTTTTGGAATCCTATTTTAACTCGTTAGATATTCTTGTCTTCTGTCATTGTCTTTTGCTAAGCGGGAGAAATTTACCGAGGTAATTCGTATGTGTATTGTACGCTTTTCTGCGAATTATCTATCTTCAACAGATATAGGTAATATATATTAACAAAATTAAGTAATATGCTTTACGCTGTTGCTCCAAATTTTTAGTTATATTGCAACTGCTCATGTTTATGAAAACAAATGCTGGGCAACTAGGACGATATATCTTTTACCATTGTTCAATTCATACAAAACCAAACAATAACAACCTTCTCGAGGTGGAGACTTAATCAAAAACTTTCTATATTATAGATAACGTCCAACCCTAGAATGGAAGAGTTTAAGATTATTGTAACTGGGAAAGCATCCCCTTGAAAACCTTGTTCTTGTGAAGAGTCTGTCTGAATGGATCTTTATTCAAATAGAATACAAAGGGTATGGGATGATTTGACTATATATAGGTGACGGGTGGAATTTCCGATATAAATAAGGATAGATTAGATACATGCTTGCAGTGATTAATCTGGGTGGGAAAAAAGGCTTTAAGGTGATAAATAATTCATCGGCCCCCATGGCCACATAGAGCAGAAAAAAGTGGTTCTTGGGTAGAAGGTGTTTGAATATGATCTTCTTTCATCCCACGGATTACAACGGAAATTAGAATGATTTAATTATGCATAGGTTGCA
Organism: Acanthosepion lycidas; assembly: GCA_963932145.1. NCBI lineage: Eukaryota > Metazoa > Mollusca > Cephalopoda > Sepiida > Sepiidae > Acanthosepion > Acanthosepion lycidas. The sequence continues at coordinate 27,277,183 of OZ010582.1, forward strand.
TGGGGGTCTTCAGTATAAAAAACGATAGGGTAGAGAGTGGTTTGAGCAGTGGGGTTGAGCAACTGAAGTTCAAACATAGCACGAACCATCCATATTTGGTTTGATTTGACACTCGCCAAGATACAGCATTTTACTGTCTGGAGCAGTAAAAGAATTCGACCATTTATCCAGCATCTTTAACAACGCATCTTATATATGAGTTCTATTTGAGGTCTGGAGTGAATTGACTCTCAAACGAATTTAAAAAGATATGGGTTAAAGTTCAAAGGTTTATACTGAGTTGAGAAATATCTGGGTTTGCTCGCTGATGATTATTAATATTAGCTTGGTTTACAAGATTTTGACAATTAAAAACCTCTTTTTAAATTTTATATGTTTATATATATATATATATATATATATATATATATATATATATATATGGGAACTTCACATCACAGTAAATGTGAACTTTGTAGGCAGCCGCTACTGATTCTCTGAGATGAAAACTTATGCACGCAAACTTAGTAATGACAATGTATTATTTTGGAAAAAAAATGATTAACCGATGGCCTAAATAGACCGCGATATTGGCGGTTGAATGTGTTCCTCAGTCAAAGAGATTTAAAAATGGAATGAGGGTCTCGTTTTTTGGGAGTGCAAGTTAAGATGGAATAGTATCTTCTACGTTTGGGTACATTACGCTTTGATGTATTCCGTATGTGGGCAGACATTTTAAATCCAAGACACAAATGTCTTATAGGATTACGCGAGTGAAGAGAAGATTCCCTTAAACTAAACTCATTCTTTTAAAATCCTTTTTATGCAGCATGTTTCCAATACTGGAATTTGAATCTCCTAATCAAAGGCTAAAAGGTTTAGCAGTTACTTTAACGAACCTGTCCCCCTCTCACTCTTGGGGAGTTTTTATATATCTGCTGGTCTCAGTCCAAATGAATGCGTGCACGAACTTGCTATACTGATTTTGTCCTATTCGTTTTATTCATATTCACATAGTAACTGTTCTGCTTTATTCTTATAATAATAATAATAATAATTTGTTACCGTGGAAAACGTCATGATGCCATTTCTAACCTTAGGTCCCTGGGCGGGACCCGGAAAAAATGAGTCCATATCAGAAATCAAAGGAAGTAATAAATGTCAAATCACAGGGATATATTATAAATATCCTTCTGACGAATCAAAATATATTCTTCTACTCATCAACTCTATCACAACTACATTTGAAAAGAAGATTAAAATACAATTTTTTAGATCTTCTTCTAAAACAATAACCGACTTAATTAATACGAAACAAAATAATAATAAGTTAAAACATGAACGAGGAATCAAACTCTATCACCTGTAATAATTGCCGCAAGGAATACGTCGGAGTAACTTCAAGGAATTTAGACAAAAGATTATATGAACACAGAAGTGATAATTTGCAAAACAATAAACCTACTTCATTACTTGCTCAGCGATTCAAAGAAAATACAAACAAGCAGGTTAGGGTTTTGTTTCCTTGTGATAGTTCCATGTAACCCGTTCGTGAAATCCCTGCCTCCTACGAATTGTTGAAAAGTGTTCTAGATTTTCATATCTGTTATCGATATTGTTGATATGATTCCGAGTTGAGTGGAACTACCTTTTAATTTGAGTCAGCTCTGATATTGAAATCTTATTTAGTTAATCAGTCTGTCATACCATCTTCAAAAGAAAACAGATTGCATATTGTTTTTCGACATGATTATCAAATGAAACATTATTCATTATATCGGCATTCGAATCTAACACTGAGAATTTCAACATGCAGCGCTTCCAAAAAGACTGTTTTCACTGTTATAGCATCATTTGCTACCAGATTGCTTATTATTGGCTGTTGAATACTAAAGTAAAATCAATAGTACGACTGAAAATAGTGCCAATATAATTATCCTTTTGATTTATCATTAGAAAAAATGCGAAATATTAAAGGCATAAATAAGAAACATGAGTAAAGCAAAACAAATTTGGAATTATTAACAGGAAAAAATCATTTAGGAGTAATAAATTTGTAGGCAGGCGTACGCGTACACACACGCACAAACACACACACACACACACACACACACACACACACATATATATATATATATATATATAATTTAAAGAAAAACAGTCCACTTTAAAGCCATATTAGTTATAATTGTCTTTTCCTCTGGATCTTTAGACTTCACTTTCGAAGAAAGAAACGAAAAATGAATTTAAAATTTACACTTTAAACGGCCAGTATTAAGCTTATATTAGCTGACATAGAAGGTGGTGAGGAGTAGTGTGAGATACATGGTCGAGTTTAAAGAGGGAAGGAAGAGTTTTTAAATTTATTTTTATTTTTAATACTTAACATTGAGTAGGAGTGGGTAAGGATCAGATTCACACACACACAAACATTTCGGCAACAACTTTTGGATAATTGGTGAATTTTTTATGAGTTTCGCTCTGATATATTCATAGTTAGATATTTATCTGAAAATGATTCGCTTCCCATATATGGAAATTATGAAATTATATTATGAAATAATTCTTTTTTCGTATATAATATTATGAAGTAATGTTTTTCTTTTTACTTTGACATTTAAGTCTAGTGGCCTTTGAAAATAAATAGCGCTGACTTGAAGGTTGTAGAACAAGGCAACGTATGAGCGCCCCGTACCACGATAACTTATTCATCCTACAATCATGGCGAAGACTGTTGAACTTGATATCAAGGTCCAAAATTTAGTTGATGCTTACAAGCAATGTAATGCCTACACTGTACTATCCATGCAATTTAATGTTCCTAGATCGATAATCCGAAACAATATAAAGAAATAAAAAAAAGAGTTAATGTCTGCCAGAAAAAGTTAGTTTCTAAGTAAATTGAAAAGGAATATTAAAAGAGATGTTTTGAGGTATTCCCAACAAATAGGGATGGATATTTTCAATGATGTATAGACCGTGGAATTGAATTTATTGACGAGGACAATGCCATCAGCGAGCAGCACATTTCGTTGTTGTACAAGGAAAACTTGTTTGTTCATGGCTAAAAATAACAAAGGAAAAACTGATTAGCTTAGGCTACAAGCCATGCAGTTTTAGGGAGTGAATATTTTATATTGCATGAGACCAAACTCGAATTATTTAATCATATGAACTTCCGGTATGTATGGATGAAATCGAACTCATACTCTCTATACAATAAATCTAACGCATACTCTCTATAGAATTAATAATGGTTCAGGAAGTAATATGCTTTAGGGAATTTTCGCTACTCCGGTACCAGGAGAACTCGGGAGAGTACAATTTAGCATGGATAAAGAACGGTGTTTGAGAATGCTTAAAAACAATATACACGAACTCTGTACTTGGGACGCCACTGTATTTTTCAACAGGAAAATGACACGTCACGAATTGTTACGAAATACTAAGATGAAGACATTGTAAGACTTTGACATACCCCGAAAAAATACTAACGTATGTTCCCTTTGAAAATTTATAGGTCTATATGAAGAAAAAATAGGAGACAGATATCTTTCCAATTTAGAGATACTTGAAGCTATTGTGAGGAAAGAATAGAGCAATATTATCTCTCAGCATGTGTAGCTTGTAAAGAACTATAAAAATATTTAAAGACAATAATCAAGAATAAACGTTACACTAATGATTACTGAGGGGAGTAGCGCAATAATTATGTCGTATGTTAAATGTTAGATGATTCATGTTATTATAGCTTGAAATTGTAACAACATTTTAGTTTGATCATAACTGCACATTCTATAAAACACATTATTTCAACATTTGTGTAAAAAGCACAAAATAATCCTATAAATTTAATTTTTTGGGGAAATTACAGCATTATTCATAATTATATGAGAGGTGGCGAATAATTCGGATACCAAATCTGTGTGGACATATACGTGTCTCTGTGTATTCTAAGACTCGGTGGAAACAGCACAAGGTTTAATCTTAATATCAACGCGATATACCGAGAAGCTGATTTACTAAGCGCAGCTTAGATGTGACACAAGTCCGAAAGTATGAGGAATACTGTGAGGAATGAACGCACTACTGAGACATTATTGTACTGACAAGACAAATATGGCAACTACTCCCAACGATATACCCAGATATGTGCAGTGGAAGAAAAATAAACATTGAAAATTGGAGACCGAGTTCAATTCGATATACCGTGAAAGTTAAACATTTCGACAAACAGCTGAAGAAGGCCGGAGACCAAAACGGCAGGAACACTGTAATCGGAAACAACGATAAATTATCGTAGACATTAGACGGTATTTATATATCAATATTTTTTTAATCATTTCACTCGAACCAACATGATGAAGCCAGGAGATTACAGTGTGAAAGAATCCAAGGAAAAAAAATATTTAAGAGAGTGACCAATAAAAGAAGCTGAAAAAGAAGACAGTAAATTAATAGTTTGGAGGAAGGTTGGATGACCTATCTATCTATCTATCTATCTATCTATCTATCTATCTCAGTGTGTTTATATCTATCTATCTATCTATCTCAGTGTGTTTATATCTATCTATCTATCTATCTATCTATGTGTCATGTATAAGATTGTGTGCATATATATATATATATATATATATATATATATATATATATATATATATATATATATATATATATATTTGAATAAAAACAGACCACGTTATGGTTCCATGTAATAAATTATTTCACCATAACCCCTTTAACAGGGATCTGGATCATCAGACTTTACTTCCAAAAATTGAAATGAAAAATGAAAAATGAAAAGAAATTCACACATTTTTGACGGACCTCATCAAGTATACGTAAAATTAACGAAGTGAGGAAGTGAGGTGGGAAAGAGGATATGAATGTGTCATATGTAGCATTTCAAATTCTTATTTTTAATTTTTAACTCCAATGTGTCGGCTAGATGTTGTTCGAATTTATTGTGTCTAGTCTCAAGATATAGATGGCTAAGGAGTGCAGGTGTGGAGACCGACTTTAACGGAAGAAGCTACACTACTTTCACGAGGACAGTTTTTCTTTCAAATTTTTTAGACGCTGTTAATTCGCGTTACTTTAACGGGCATGTTTGGGAGGTTAAATTTTTTTCTGTATCTAAATGTTTAAATAATCTACGAAGAAACAGAGCCCTGTTAAAGGGGTTATGGTGAAATAATTTATTACATGGAACCTTAAAGTGGTCTGTTTTTATTCAAACATATCTGCTCTGAATTTTACATTGAGCTCTCCGGATATCATCCTCCTCGGTTCTACCCATACGGTATATATATATATGATCAAATTTAGATTAATCTTTTTTTTGTATTTTTTTTTTTTTTTTTACTTTTGCTTCCCAGCTACCTATATTTTTATATCTCGGTATTGATTGACTGTAAGTTGAAATGTCGCACCTATTTGCTTTCTGCATTTTGAAATCCAAATATATTCCTCTTCCATTAAATGCTCATTATTGATCAATATAATACCTTTTCGCGCTTGTACACATTTTCATGCGAAGAGACCTTCTTTAAATAGTCCATCATATATCTGAATTAATTAACAAAAATTCAGATGAAATGAGAAAATCTATTAATGAAATGTAAATAGAACATCAGTTCGTAATTAAAGACATCTGCTCATTAGAGAGACATCGATTAAAATAATTTGACAGTAATTGGAAATGTCATCACCTCATATCGTCATTTCTAACTGTTAATTCATACGTTAAAGATTTTTATAATTACACTACGGTATTTAAATTTTGAATGCAAATGTAGAAAAAAAAAACAGTTGCGTTTTTCATTGCAATTCTATGAAGACTATTTACTTGCTTTATAAGTAAGTATTTAATCAAAAAATTATCTTATTTTAACGTAATGAGACAGATCAGCTAATAGAACGTTCCAGAGCTGTATATTGACAGGCGTGCACAGTTAATGGTATTAGGTTGGTGTCGTTTTTTCACAGTGAGAAAACGACATTATTTTTGCACCAACTTAATAATTAGCATACAACTATGTTGATTTCAATCTTCATTGGGGAATGACTGCCAAACACTTTCTCTTTCCTTTTTATCGGCAGAAGCGCAGACATTCATGCCGGGATGTTTTCTTAGCAAATAAAGTTGATCGGTTTTCAATTTCACCTGACTCAGACCTGACCTATATTGTTTTGAAGTCAGAACGCTACGTTCCATTGTCCGAACTGGCTTTTGTATGTGACGCCAATTCTTAGTTCTGTAAGAATTTTGGTATATTACTGTTGATTCTTTTTGTTATATTCTTTTTTGCGTTTTTTCCTTTCTTTTCTGACTATTGTTATTGCAGATTCTGTCAGTTATGTTTGTTGGACAATTCTGCTATTTAATGTTTTCATTTGACCATAGCTACTCACTTCACAAACTGACTGAAAGTTTTTTTTTAATAGGCTTCAATCTATCTACACGTCTCTGATAATTTTTCCAGAGTTTGTAACGTTTTATTTTTTCTGGAATCTTTCTATGATTGCGACAATAACAATGGTACTAGCATTATATTTCTCGCAAACAATTCAAGCTTACCACCGCGACCCCAGACTTCTTCGTCACGCATTTGGTAACACTTAAGTCAAACACATATTTATGTGGTATAATTTTTTTTGTTGTTGTTTTTTTTTTGCTTCAGAGTCCATCTTTCACAATTACAAATCTACCATTCGTCTATGCATTGAATAGTGTTGCCATAACTGGTCTGGTGCTCCGGCTGTACACATCGGGATTCTTGAAAACATGCAAAGAAAGATCTGTAAAGTAACCGACCTTGACCACGTATCTAGAAATCAGTCACTTTTAGCATCGACGTGTCTCCCCTGTGTCTTTTCTTTTTCCTTGGTGACCTGAGTATATGAATTTAATCATGCTACTAGATTGGAACCTAAGTCCCAACATTTTATTGTTGAATTAGGTATATGTAACCGCTATTCTGCTGCAACAGTTTCTTTCTCGCACCTCCAGCCTGTAAAAATCTCTTCCGTTTTCTTGCTTCCCCGATAACTAAATTTTCAAAAATGTAAATGCAACGTCAATCACCATCTTTCATCTTCTTGAACACCGGTAATGTTTTATCCTTTCCTCGGACACCCCCTATACCCTGTCATTTCTCTCACGTTCACTCTGTGTAACACCCTGCGTACTAGTGACATTCCCACCTTGATAGGTAGGAAATTATTTTTTTTTAAATAAATAAAAGAATAATTTTTTAAGGCCGCTCGAATATTGGTACAATCTAATGAGCGTTCAAAGGATTTAATCACCAAAAACTGCCAGGTTATTTGACAGAAAACACTCACAGATACATCACTGATTAAAATTATACCTGAAATATAGGAAATTACTTTTCTCAGTTGGGAAGAAGCAAATGGCAAATGGCAAAGGAACAAAGTAGTGGATTATAAACAAGTATAGAATATGAATTCGTAATGACCACGGAAAAAATAGAACGATTAGGAAATATTAATTTATTTGAGAATATTGTAAGAAATCGAAAACATGATAATCCTTTCCACAATAGAAACTCTTGTGACCAAGTTACTGGTTAAGAAATAACAGAACAAGAGGTTAATGATAAATAGTTTATTGAACAGTAAATACAACGGAAGTGTGTTACATTTGGGAGTGTGCGTCGGTTGACCAGCGTTCAGTCTTACTACTGTTAATATTTAACAGCCCCCCAATACACACACGAGGGATGCATATAGCACAAGGCCGAGTTTACTGTGATTTTTCGGAGCCCGTAGGCTCGGTCAAAAATATTCCCTTAGAAACCGTATAAACGTGTTCAGGGCCTCTCTACATCCCCGGACAAAACTTTGCCCTTCGTAAAGCTTCCTCCGAGGTCCTATCTGCCGAGGCAGAGAGTTCGACCGATGAGCAGTCTTGCACTGTTATATTTAACAGTCCCCCAACAAGGTATGAATGTGGCACAAGGTCGAGTTTAACGTAGGTTTCTCCGAGCTCGTAGGCATGGCCAAAAATATTCCCTTTGAACCCGCCTAGACGGGTTCAGGGACTGTCTACCTCCCCGGAAGAAACGTTGCCCTTCGGCAAAGACTCGTCCGAGTTCCTCTCTGCCGAAGCAGAGAGTTTGACAGTTGAACAGTCTAGCACTGTTCCTCCCAAGGCTTACTTTCCTACTACTTTATAGCAAGTGGAAGAGTCCACGTTAGAAGGAGCACACCACAACAGAAACTATGATCTGAAATTAGAATGAAAACAATGTTGACACATAAAATGAATACAATTACCAGGAAAGTATTTATAGAAAAGGTACAAAGAAGCAATCTTACGGCGGTTGGAAAGTGGTTGAAGCCAAGCTGTAGGATCAAGACCAGTAATATTGCTGATTCTTCTTTGGATATTATCAAAGAGCTCATATGTGGCAGCAATTACCCAGGCATGGACGAATGGTAGACGTATAGATATATAGGATAGATTCTGGAGGGAAAAATTGCCTTGAACGACACAGTGAACCAACTTTCTTAGTAGCTGTCCTAGCAATAGATTCAGTATAGTATATCCAATTTACGTTCATTTGTTAAATTTTATTACCATTAGCCCTGTTCTCATTTTAACTTTTTTGTGATATTTATTATTCTATATATGATTTGTCATAGTTATTTGTTGATAGAGTTGAGGTCATTCTCTACCTTAGTCAATGCTACTTCCCATTGATCTAAACGCATTACATTTTCTTCGGTTATACGTGCACCATTAGCGTCAATGGCGTACTGACATTTCGTGAAATTTGAATTAAAATTCCTCAATTTTTTATGTGGAAACGTTTAATCAATTAAATAAATTTCAATAATTTAGAAGGTGATGATCGGTCGATGCAAGATGTGGTAAATATGGCAGTTGGATTAGAACGGACCAATATTTTTGTTGTAAGTGGCTTTCATTTGTCATGAAGAACATTTTTACTATTTAGGAATCCCGGAAGCTTCTCAATCAAAATCTTACGTACACGTTCTAGCTGCTGAACGTACACATGTACATTTAGTCTTTCTTTGCGTTTTATTATCTCCAAAAGTAAGAGGACCACGCACACGATGTTAACTTTCTTACACGCTGCTCTGCTTTCGGGATCTCTTGTAGAGATGTTTTCTTATCAATCTGATGATCATTGCGATGAACATTGTCATAATTAACCTATTTTCCATCACCTGCTATTATATATTTAACGAATGGTTATTTAATGACGATACATTTGTCATTTCAATTGGTTTTCCCAAAAAGAAATTACTTATGACTCGGACTAAAATCTAAATGTATTATTGGGTGATTAATCTTTTCAAATAATGATAACGCTTAAAGTTTTCTCATGAATTAACTCATCATTTCTCGGCTGAGGCCATATACAGACTGATTATTAAATCTGAAAGTTAATTAAGAAGCCTTTTTAAGAAAGAAAAGATATACCTATATAAAAATATTAATGGCTTCATTGTTTTTGTTTTCTACAGAATCACTTAACGAAAAATCTCTCAGATTTACTCAAGCTCATAAACTGATATTTCTTCTTTTCAGTAGGACAAATGCAGATATAGCTCTAAACAAATCACTATGTTTTGTAGCTCCCCTTTATATCCCACCCCATCTTTGCTTTACCCTCCATTTATACAAAACTTTTAGGGAGGTAACTCCGTTTTCCTCGGAGTTTCTAGACGTCACTCTGTTCTTTAAGTTTGAAAAAATTCTCCAAGCCGTATTGTTTCCTAAAATTACTTCAACACTATGTCAAATTAAATGTGCCAATTCTGTTTTCATTTTCATTATAACTTATTTTCTACCAGTAAATTCCATGGATGGCGGAAAAAGGTTTGAGAGATATATAGGAACAATACAATATTTATTAAGAGTAAGGAAGGACAGGAAATAGTGGAGAGCCACGATCACCTAGGTACTGAGTGGATACGGCACTCAAAGAAGAGAACTTGTTATTACATTATTCTCAGCGGTCTTCTGTAGAACGACATCTGTTGTCGCCTGTTTCCTTTTCATCTCTTGAAATTACTAAGCATTTCAACACTTCTTTGTTTCAAACGGCATATTCATACTGGAACCAGTTGGCGGGGTTTTGGAATCAGCCTTCATACGAATATATAGTTACATTTAGTGATTATAAGAGATTATACTAAATATGAAACAGCCAATGTGAAATTTTGATGAACATACCTTCCCGATGCATGCCTTTTTCCGTTAGATTCTTAAGTTTATTACGACAGTTTTGCGTTCGCTTCGTAGCTAGGATTAGACGTATATTTCTCTCTCACACTTTTAATCAATGCTGGAAGTCGGTTAAAAATATCAAAAACTTATTTTCAAGAACATATATTTCTCCCAAACCGGATGACGAGTGCATGTAAATCATAGTAACTAAATTTTATATTTATTCTTCGTTTTAAACTATTAGTGGATTGTGTAATTACTGAATGGCTTTTTAGTTTTTGCACCTGCAAAACGAAACTATCTTTAATCGTCTTAGCGAAATTTGTGTGCAGTTTCAGCACCATGATTGATGCAAACCTTCAAGAGAGTAACTAATTACTTCTTTCCGATCAATCATTTTCCTCTCGCAAGAAGTGAAACGATCATATCCAATCAATTACTAGGTCTGCTACTAGAAAGGATTTTTCATTCTTTCTTTCTAAACGATTTTTCTTGAACTCACAAGAATCTATTCTATATCTCCTATTCATATGTGCACTGAAGGTTGCTGCCACATCTTGTCCGGTGGTTCTATGTATCTGCAGATTCTTAACAAGATTCAAACAGGAATCCGTAGTGTTATCGAACGTGACCTGGCATCTCGGACTTAGTCACTTTCCCACCGGAGCAGCGTGACTTTATTGTCTTTTTTTTTTTAAATATTTTGATGGAATTTTTATCTTTAGAACCCTGAAATGATGTTTTTTTAAGCGCAGTACTCGATTGCCAGTCCGGTCCCACCGTTTTACTACTGAGATTTCTAGATGTAATCATTATTTATATACTAGCAATATCTTCTGGATTCTTGCTTTCTTTTCAACTACGATTTCCAAAAAATCAAATGCAACACCAATCATCATGTTTTCTCTGTCTGAATCCTGTTCTTTTATTATCCGTTCTCTTCAGATTCTTTTACTCTCATTAACCCGGTGCATTTCAGTGGCATCACTTTGCTTAGCGGTTAAATGATTAAAACCATGTTTTATTAGTTTATTCTCTACTACGGTAATGAATATACTGCTAGTAATAATTTTCGACCAGTACGTAGTAGCTCACTGTGACTAACGGAAAGTAAAATGGACAAGATTTATAAGGTCTACATTGCCTTCCTTATATCGACCTACAAATGCATCAGGAGTCCTGAAATAGATATGACGAAAAGGAAAAATATAACAAAATTGCACCTTTTTTACATGAGTAATTAATAAAGATATGCGTATATGCTACTATAAGTTCAGTTAATAGAATCAGATGTGTGACCGAAATTAGTTTATAATAAGTGAATATTCATAGTGCCTGTGAGTTATAGAGTGTCTTTTGGTGTGAACCAGCCTGAGAAGAATAGTTGAAGTAGAACAACCGTTTTCCCATTAATTTCACCCTTTCTTTGGCGTGAACCGAATAGAAACGACTTCATGTTGAACATATACGAATGAAAAGATTAACATGGTAAAAAACTACAACAACGATTCTGATTGGTCCCCAAAAATCCTTTTCTATCTTTTGCGTTTGTTTAACACCACCAAAGACGATGCACTGAAAACATATTTACATAAATCTCTTCTTACTGTAAAAATGCAAACATTCGGTCAAATTCACCAGCGCGGTTCCAAAGAAGCTTATTTTCATAATGCCAAAGAATCTGTGACTCAGTGTTAAGTGCTCTTCATAACCTTTCGTTTCTTTTTTATTGCTCATGCTATCACGCTCCGTCCAACCTTCTAAGTAGTTAAGATGCATATCTTGTCCTTGCATGCAAGCGGCGGAGATTACATGACAGTTTACACATGCATTACATAGCAATAATATTTTATTTCAGGGCCTTTTCGAAAAAAAGCATTTTGTTTTTATGGTTAGCCTGCAGTCTATAAATTTGCTTTTAAAGATAATATTTTTTTACGATGATAGTTTTAAAAGAAGAACGTTAATAGATGGCAAATGGTATGGCGGGGCGCAGTAATGGTAGAGAAAATAGCCACAAACATTGCACAATACAGAAATAAGTAAAATAAAATATAAATCTAAAGCAAAACCAAGGTTACCAACCATTTAAGAATAACGAATTGCTGACTATATCAATTCCAGGTTCAGTAGAAGTTTGATGGAAGACATCTTAAATTTTAAGATTAGTCACAGAAGCAATATGTGTGTGCACACTAGTTTCTTATTTACCTGAGACTTATTGCAAGGTTCGCCCTGAAACAATATATATATATATATATATATATATATATATATATATATATATATTATATGGGTGTGTGTGTGTGTGTGTGTGTGTGTGTGTGAGTGCAAATATACAGAAAAATAAGAAAGAAAACGTTAGGTGATTTCGTTTGAGGATGAAACAGAGCTTGATACGTTAATTCAATTTAATTTTAATAATTATATTGAAATTTTCAGCTCTTGTTTGGAAACATGAGAATTCTTATGTAGCGAAGGAATCATATTTTAAAAAAAAAAAAATATATATATATATATATATATATATATATATATATATATATATATATATGTGGTGCGAAGAAGGAGGAGGTATTTCTGGTTTTCATTTCCCCATTATAGGTATTAGTAAAGCTATAAGAAATGATTCAAGTTCATGATGATAGAATACATAGTTGTTAACTAAAGGTAAGTTACCTTTACCTAAGTCCGAATTCAAATCAGAGATATCAAATTTAATCAAATTCAGTCGAAATTTAAATCTCTGGGAAGGGTTTTAACAGAAAATGGAAAGCCAGACACTGAAATTTGAAGGCGTATTGGGATAGCAAAGGAAGCAATCAAAAAACTAATGGTTGTACTAATTCGCAAGAAACAATGAAAGGTGTACAAAACTGCCATGTGATGTATGTCTCACTCTATGGTAGAGGGTAATAGACTATCTCTTCAAATACAAAGAGGAGAATTGAAGCAAAATACGGGGTTCTACAGAAGGATGCCGTGGACTGAACAAGTGATTAACGACGAAGTTTTGGAGAAGATGGAAACAAAAAGGTAACTAACATATATATATATATATATATATATATATATATATATATATATATATATATATATATATCAGGTAGAGACAGTTGAGGTTTCGTGGGCACATAATAAACAAGTAGGTCTTTCAAAATCTATACTCATCTGATAGAGTGCAAGAAAGACAGAAGAAAACAACGCATTACGTAATTAGTCAGTTTGAGTAAATAGATGGTAGAACAGGGCTTAAGTGAAATAGCAGAAAGACCAACTTTATTAATAGCTACAAAGTACAGGATGTAGTGGAGAGCCATGGTTACCTAAATCCTGAGGGGATATAGCACAAACAAGAATATCCGTAACCGTGGTATACAAACACCATTATAGAATGAACAGAACAAAATAACTGAAAGAAAGGAATGACAAACATGCGTTGTTCACAAATGATTTTTTCTTATACCGTTATGTCAATATATATATATATATATATATATATATATATATATATATATATATATATATATATACCATAATTTGTCTAACAGTGATATTGTGACATATGAGTACAGCAATCAATACAAAACGTCGAGAGAGTCTTACTTGTAATATTTCTAGAAGAGATAACATTCAGGACGGCGGTATCAACTAAGATAATGTTCGCCCTATTGTAGTTGGCTTCTGACATCTGCTTTGTCCCCGGCCTACATATCTTGCCTTTATGCGTGCTAATTAACAACTGAAGGGTTTTGTCACTCCACGAATTGACTTCATCCAACGGCCGTCACATGATGCTCGTGAATAATTCTTAAACAAATCTGATAATCTCCATGTGCATCCATACATATATATGACAGTTTCTGCAGGCTATAAGAAACTCTTGTTGCGCTTCGACCTTTTCAAGAATGAGAAAAATGCTCGACTGTGTGACGATATCGCGCAAGACTATGTAGAAAATTTATAATAGTCGCTGGTCAAAAGCGAAAAATATTTACATAAGTAATAAAATCCTGATTCTATCATAGTAAAAAGAAAGAACAGTAAGATATATTATCCGGTGTTCATATTGATATTTTTATTTTTACAAAACAGTGCTCAATGTAAATTTACACAGCATAAGTATTAAAATATTATAAACAAATACATACTTATATTTGATATGTAATAATAATTTTTAAATAAATTAATTCCATTACATTTATTTGTTTTAAAAAGAAGTATAGTCTATTAGTAATTAAGTGTAAAAATAATATTTTGATATTGTAGTTCAATCTAACGTAAACAAACACCCCTTTTGTGAAAGAAATTTTATGCATACAAGTACAAATTTAACGGGGAAAAAATGCCGAAAACCTTTTTGTCGTTGAGGGAAAAGAAAAAAAAAACAGACGACATGAGTTGAACGGGAGTCATAATTCGTTGAAAAATGCACCCCTACCCTTCCTAGACTTAACCTCTTTTTCGAATGTAACTCATAATTGATAAAATAATAGTTTATACAAATAAACACGCTACTGTCTCCGTCTAAATGATTGGATTTCTCTGTATCCTTGGAAACAAAAAATATGAATTGTATGTGCTTTTAAAACTCAGAAAATTAAAAAAAAATATATATTATTCTAAAATTCGCTTGAAGATGAAATAGAACTAATGCTATTAATTTTAATTATATAATTAAATTTGAAGTTTTTAACTTAGCTTTTTGAAACATGGTAATTCTTGTGTAGCTATGAAATTAATCCCTCCCTAAACTCTACCATGTCTCTTTAACTACCCCTCTTACACTCCCTGTTAAATTACAAAAACTTACACTACCCATCAATTTTAATTTCATTTTTCGTTTCATTTCATTTTTGGAAGTGCCATCTGATGATCCGGCATCCTTTAAAAGACTTCTGGTGAAATAAATTATTATAATTGTACCTTAAATGGTCTTTTTTTTCTTTAAAATATATATAATTTCTTTAAATATATATATATATATATATATATATATATATATATATATATATATATATATATATATATTCGTAATTGGGTATTTGGTAAATAATCCCACTTTTATACATGTGTTATTACAAACCACACTCAAGATACTACCGTTAAAATATTAATTTAATTTTTTCTGCCTTCTGATAATTTTCCAATTATGTAGAAATTGTCCGACTGCTCTGTATATCCGAGCCTTTTTATTTATACCTACAGACATTACCAAGCATGAATTTAATTTTAGCTGAATGCA
Organism: Acanthosepion lycidas; assembly: GCA_963932145.1. Lineage (NCBI taxonomy): Eukaryota > Metazoa > Mollusca > Cephalopoda > Sepiida > Sepiidae > Acanthosepion > Acanthosepion lycidas. Next base: position 27,292,632 of record OZ010582.1, read on the forward strand.
ATCTATTTTATGTACCTATTGTATAAAAGTATAAACGAACGCATTCGGTCATACAGAAAATTGAGACAATCTCTACATAATTTATTCTCAGAAAAGAAGTACATTATAAGAAGATTAAATAAATTAAATATTAATGCAGTACATTGCCATCGTTTTTACAAAACACTTCGTCCAGGCGGGCTTAAACACAAAGTTAACAACATAGAATTAATATATAACGCAATAAATCAAGCCTTACCCACATTTCTCACCTACAAAAGACAGATATGCTAGCAGAGGTGTTGAGGTCTCACACTTATACACACACTCACACATCACACACACTGCCAAAGAACAACAGATAACATGCACTTATCGCACACATCTAATTCCCAGCAACCAATAAAACTGTGAAAATGACCAAGGAGGGAATTCTTATAGTCAGGAATCTCCCATCATCTATTTTAAAAACAACGTAATAGATGGCGTTTGACCAACACATCACTGACGAAAATTAACGATGAAAGACAAATGAAAACTACAGATAAATTTAACTATTTTCAGAAACTGTCATTTACTCCTATAGTTCACTGCTATTAACAAGCATGTTTTTGTTTCTCCTGTTGATGGCCATGCTGACCGAAACTAGTCGAGGAACAGAATTGAAATGATAAAAAAAATATTAATCTACAACCCAGTGTGCCTGAAAACTTAAAAAAAAATATTTTTAAGATTTTTATTGTTCAAAGCACACACACACATACATTATATATACAGTACTGTTCGATAAAAGTGACTCACCTGATTTTTGTTTTACTAAATGTTCTCTTCTCCGATGAAACGAAAGTTGAGCTAAATTCAAAGGATAAGCGATCTAAAATCCGAAGAAGCTTTGAAAGCTCTTTGAATTTAGCGGTAAGTACTGACAAGCATCCATTGAGTATAATGTTCTGGAGATGCTTTTATTTTCACGTATACGTGTCAGAGGGCTGGGTTTGCTGCGAAGGTTATAACTAGTGGAAGTAAGGAATATAGCTCGTCAGAACATTTACCGTGGAGATAGCCATAGTGTATCGAGATCCATGCGATTTTCGTCGGTGAGAAAGTGTTTGAAGGGTGGTAAATAATTAAGCACACACAAGGCTACAAAGACACTTTTGACTTAGAACGAAAGATACAATGAAAAGAAATACAAGTAAACCATTAAAAAACATCCCCTACTCTCTGCTTTTCCTTCAATACTCGGAGAAGACGTTCCAATTTCTCTAATGTAGGATATTTTATGTTAAAAGATTATCCAGATATCTTCGCAATTTGTGAAAAAAAATTAAATTCATCTATCGTTACCAAATACTTCTCTGTGCCATTTTATGTTTCTCTTTATTGAAAAGATTCTCGGATATATGGCGTTGGAGTTTATATCCCGAAGAATCTTCCAATTGCAAAGGTTTGCTTGTTGAGTCCCAGATGATTCTTTCGTTTTTGCTTATTACATTCTGTTAGTTATCTATTTTTCTTTATCGTTCTCTTTCTTCTCATAAATGTAATATAATAAATAATATTTCTCTGTTTTCTCTCTCTCTCTCTCTCTCTCTCATTTTTGTGTTTGGCGATTTTAATGTTCATGATGACAAGCCGGTGAAACATTCTATTACTGGAATATTGTTGCCGGCATTCAGATTTTCAATTTCTCATTTGTTTGCTCGGTCTCTCTTGTGCCAAAGATTGTTCTATTTGAATAAAGCCGGAATCGATGTATAAGCACCTTTATCCATAAATTTCTCCTCAGATACTACCGTCCTGTTCAACCACAATAGCCCAATGTGGGTACTAACGTGATCATAAAAGACGTCTATTTGTGTCTGCTCGTAATAATTGTAAACGGCTCCCCATAATCACTATACGTTTGGTTGCCGATAGAATGAGCCACCGCATAGCTTTTAACAAGTTTGGCTTTCGTGACTACAGTGACCTCAGTAATAATGTCTCAATTTGAGGTGATAACGTCTTCTACAAGTAAGGCAGATTATCTTATTCATCTTTCAAATCTCCTCTTGACACATCTGGATTATCTTTGCCTGACTTATCACGTAGAACTGAGTCTCTTTTCAATGTTATGCATATTACTCCATCTATGGTTTCTGCTATCATCTCTACATTGGAGCCTTTCAAAGCATTTGAACTTGATGGTATCCCTGCTATAGTCATTATGAGCTTTAAAACTAGCACCTTTTCTCTCTAAACTCTGAAATTAATGCCTTGTTGCTTTTTTCTTGCTTGCTTGTTAGAAATCCTCTTCTGTAGTTCCAATTTTAAAAAAATTCAGATGGAGCATCTGATCCTTCTAACTATCGGACAATTAGTCTTATGCCTTTTTTTTTACAAAACACTAGAATCTCTAAAAAGGTCTGAATTGCTTAAAGATCTGACCTCACAGGATTTTCTTTCAGATAATCAATATGTCTTTTCTTTCTCAGGATATCTGCTGCTATATAAACGATAATAGTACTTTATCAAGCTTTATATAAGAATGGTAAATTTCGAGCTGTTACTTTTACTTTACGCTTTTCGATATCTCGAAGACATCTGACAGGGTTTGGCATAATGTTCCTCTTTGTAATTTGAGAGGTTATGGTAGTCCTGCAATTTTAAACTAATTTATCAAATCGCGAATGAAAAGTTATCTTGAACAGCCACACTACTAGATGTTTTTGCATTGTAGCAGGCAGCCCTGGGTTTTTATACTTGAACCTAAGTTGTTCCTTATGTTCAGCAGCGAATTTTTTGGGGGCATCAGTTTTCTATACGGTATCTAAGTTAATGGCAGAATTACTCCTATCATAATAGTAAGTTTGATAAGTTCGATAAGAATATCTTGGCAGATTATCTAAAAAATGATCTACATTCCTTTGTTAAATGGGGAAATGGATGGCTTATTGATATTAACGCCTCCAAAACGAAATTGCTCTCACCTGAGAGAACCTAACCCGTCTTCCGACAGAATGACTGATGCTAACCTCCAGCTGAATTGACCCATTGCGCCATTTCGGGCTATTTTTTTCCGCTGACAAAATGTCGAATGATTTTATTGTATCAATTTTTAAGTGTAGTACTAGTAAAGTTCACTATGTCCTGCGTGATCATTTTTTTGGCCCAAAAGTATCCTGGATATTTATAAGTCTACCATTAGTTCATGCCTTGAATATTGTTGCCAAACAGGCTCTGTTGCCACTGCTATATATTTAGATATCCTTGATAAAATCCAAAGAAAAATCTACAATGTAATTTGTCCTGTCCTCCAGCTTCAGTCACTTTCCCACCAGTGTAAAAGAATCTTTTTCCTATGACTTTTCTATAAATACTTTCGTGTTAATTGTTCTGAAGAACTTTCCTCTATGGTAGCTAGACTATATGTGTTTAAGTGAAGCACCTGGTTGGGGGTAAGGTTTGAATGTTTTAAAGTAGAAACGGCTAAATATAACCATAATGTCTATTCTAACAGTTTCTTCTTTCGAGGTTATACCATCTTCTATTATTTAAATGCTATATCATTTGCAGTTGTCTCTCTTACTGGATCTTGTTGCTTTACTGGACTTACTTATCAATAACTTCATCTCATTTTCTTTTCCTCGCACTGACGCCTTGAGTCTTAGTGGCAATATCGCCTTGAGTGGTATGAAATGGTGATGAAAAATAACAGATTCTCTTTAATTTTAACCTAAGTTTTTCTTCGGTTTGAAACATATATACTTGCCAAATGCATTTCGAAAATTACTTGAATATTATCATCACATTGACATCGAAAAAAAGCTGAATAAAAAAAAAAACACGCACATACGTATATATATATATATATATATATATATATATATATATATATATATATATATATATATATATATATGTGTGTGTGTGTGTGTTTCTCTTTGTGTGTTTTTGCGTTAATTTTCATATATTTTAATATTCTTTCTTCGGTTGAACTTAACCTGAGATTATCTGAAAGTATTCCACGGAGATGATGAGGAAAGGTTTTGTTAAACTAACACAAAAAGAAAATAATTATAGTCTCTAGGTTGTGTCGATGCAAACGTGATTGCGATAATCTGGCCACAATTTAGTGAGTTACAGTTGACAGAAGCACTTCTTTGACACATTTCCAATAAACGAAGCAACACATGAGTGAGATCACGTATTTTTTTTTAACGAAACACCGCATAATACTTGTCTTTCTTTCCAGGTCATGTCGAGAATTTGAATCAAAGCTACTTCGGGTGCTTGAATTTGGCAGAGACGAAATTATAGAGAGCGGGTGACATTTTATTTTTTAAAATATGATTTTAAAACTCTAAGGAAAACTCCATATGCACTGATACATTAGAACATGTACATACCCACTACAAAACTGTACATCTTGTTTCAAAGTTAAAAAAAGAATATATATATTTAACTTTTCATCAGGTGGGGAATCACAATGCTACTAAAATATTTTATTCCGGAATACAGTTAACGAAGCACATGTTCCACTTCCGTCATTGGAAAATTTCCCATAAAAGGTAAAAAAATATTTTACATATGGAGAAAGAAAGGAAGCTAAGGGATTAGTAACAACGAGAGAGAGAGAGAGAGAGAAGAGAAATAAGAGGAAAATGCCAAGAAAAGGAAAAATAAAATTTGAATAAAGGGGGAGGGAGGCGAGATAATCTAAGAAGAGACAAATGCAAGAGGTCTCAATACAAAGTAGAGCAAAATTATTTATTTTAGAATATTACATCGAAAACATGTCGAAACTACTACACAATGGCAGTCGTATTTCGATGCGTATCAATGCCTCTCATGGGGCGATTGTAATTTACTGGCGGGCACATATATATATATATATATATATATATATATATATATATATATATGAATAACTCTGCTTAAGTTCCACAGATATATTAAAGACTAAGAACACTGGGGTGAAGTGCATTGCAGAGGAAGGACGAAAGCGATGTTAGGTAGTATGTTTGGCATTTAATAGCAGAATACCTCCAGGAAAAAAATAATATATGATGGTGGCTTGACATGTACGGTCACTTAAATGGCATCTGTAATAGCGCAGTTATGTAATGTCTGGGCATGTATTCAATGGTATATGAAGGTTTGTTAATATACAGGGTAACACCCTTTCATATTGATTAACATTGATTGAATAAAAAATCATTGGTTTAAGATGCCTTATGATTAACTCTGGCTTAAGTGTTTGGGAATAGTGAAATCTTAAGTGAAGATAGATAAGACAACGTGAAGCAATTGAGTGGCCATAACGATTATCAGATCTAACGCAAGCAGACATTTTGTTGGGTGTATTCAAAGATCTTGTTTTCAGGTTCAAACCGAAAAGAATTCCTGAATTAATACAATCAATTTCTGATAGATTTTCTGAAACTGATGTAGAAATGTGCGAAATGTTTTGCGGAAGTCTTGATAATATGTTTGAGCTTTGTATTGAACATGAAGGGGAGAAACATTAAAAAGTTCGTTAATCATAAAAAATGTATTTTGAAATGACGATACTGAGGATTTTTTTAAACAACTGAAATTTATAAATTTATTTATTTTTGTTCAATAAAAGTTAATAAGTAGAAAAGGCGTTACTTTTCCCGCGTCCTGTATACTCTTAGTTCGCCGTTATAATATTGAGAACTGTTAGTCAAGTGTACTAATATCTGTAATATTAGTAATAATCTGTTATATAATTGTTAACAACAGAATCGTATACGCCACCCGAAATTCAACACTAGTAGATTTAAATAAAAAATAACCAATTTTAACTTATTCTCGTTGGAAGTAGATACATTTAAATGAAACGCCTCATTTGTACCTGTTGTGGAAGAAGTAAATACATATACACTCAAATATACCAGAAATGTATTTCGATATTAAATAATCTAACATTGATTAATGTGTTGTACAATCAACCAGTCACAACCTCAGCAACATATAAAAAGCGTTTGATAATTGTCTGCCGCGTTTCATTAAAATATAGAAGTTATTTATTTGCCTATCATCAAAGGAATTAAATTTTTTATAGATGTGATGACAAAAGTACGCATTGTAGGCTTTAATAAAGCTTTAACCAACTGAGAATACAAGTTTTGCATATAGTGTCCTTTTATAGTCCCAGTAAACAGAAATAGCACTCTCAAAGAGGAGCGTAACAAAAAGTGGAAACCACTCTTGATTAATCATAATAATAGATTTAAATTAAAGAGAAACTCCTCATTTTAGCTGTTGTGAAATACGTAAATGCTGACAATCTCAAATATATTAGGTTGGTGCAAAAATAATGACGTAATAATGTCGCTTTTTGACGTATTTTTTAACGTCAAAAAACGACATTATTACGTAACAGCAATGCATTTCGACATTAAATAATGTAAAGAGTTTTATATTTTGCATAATCAGCCGACCACGACCACAGCTAAATATAGAAAAACACATAACAGTATAGACATCTCAATTATGTCGGAATATAGAACGTAAATATAACTTGAAATGAATCCTGGGTCGACTTTAGAGTCATCATTCTGCGGCAATATTGCTTATATTATAAGTATATATTTATTTTCTTTTTCTTTCATTATTATTCTGAGTATACATAGGTTTGCCCGCAGAGGATTTTTGAAATTGCGAATTATTGAATAAAATCAAGTTATTTGGGTATATCAGCTCATGCGCTTTGCTGCAAACTACAATATTTCCAATCTTTTGCACTATTGACCAGTGTCCTTAGATTCATTTTACGTGACTCTTCGGTCAGCATAGTTGCCATGCCAGCAATATTTCAAGCCATTTTTTATTCTTTTTTTAAATAGACTTTTAAACTAAATTTACGAACACTAGAAAGCATTAGGTGTTACTCTCTCCACCTACTTTCTCTCACCACCTTACTTTCTTTCTATGTCTTTCTCTCTATCTCTCTCTGTTCCACATAACCGATCAGAAGTCATATATCAATATATTTATTTTTCTGAATTTTTTAAGCAATTACATTGTTGTAGTTTGGTATCGAACTATCAGTGATTGAGGTTGTCTGAGGTCCTTTTGCAGAATGACAACAATGATATTCAGGAATAGAAAAAAAGTTGACTCAATTGACGAATCCAATTTTATATTTCGCCAATCTAACCCAATATAAAGATTAAAAAATACGCAAACACACAAATATGTATGTATGTATGAACGCACCCACACACTCATACACACACGCACATATAAATAAATATAAACACACACACATAATTATATGTATTTATGAGGGGGATACAAAATATATCGTCGAAAGAAAATTCGGGAAATTTCGTCTAATAAACACTAACCGAAATTATTATTTTAATCATATTTAAACAATTCGGAAATATTTCTCAGTTTTTGCTTTATATGTTTAAATAGCAACAACAACAACTAAAACACCAACAATAATAATATTATTATTACTTTTACTATTAATATTGCAATAATAATGATAATAATAATGATAATAATAATAATAATTATAATAGTAATTATTATTATTATTATTATTATTATTATTATTATTTTAATAGTTATTATAATCATTATTATTACTGCAATAATAATAATAATAATAAGAAGAAGAATTATTGTAATAATAAGAAGAATTATTGTTATTATTATTGTACTACTAAATGATAATTATTATTATTGGACTAATAAGAAAAATGATTATTATTGCAATAATAATAATTATTATTATTGTCATTATTATTATTACATAAATTATAATTATAATTAATATTGCAATAATAATAATTATTATTATTAGAGTAATAATAATAATAATTATTACAATGATAATAATTATTATTACAATAATAATTATTATTATTACAATAATAATAATTATTACAATAATAATATTGTTTTATTATTATTACAATGATATTAATTATTATAATTATTACAATACTACTACTACTACTAATTATTATTATTATTGCAATAATAATGATTATGATTATCATCATTATTATTATTGTAATAATGATATTTATTATTATTTTTATTATTGTTATTGTTAACAATTGTTGTTGCTGCTATTTAAACATATATACAGCAAAAAACGAAGAAATATTTCCGATTTGGTTAAATATGAATAATAAAATACAATTCTGCTCTGATTATTTGGGGAACTTTTCCGGATTCTTTTTCGCTGGTGCATCTTGCGTCACCCTAATACATACATGCATAATATTAATATTAACCATCTTGTATCAAGTTGCACGTTATTGGCACGCACTCTATATAAACCCGGCATAACAGATTAGATCAATAACTGCACTGGAAAAACTTCAACTTCTACGGAAAACAAACTGCAATTAATTGGTATGAACACCACACAGACACTGTTACGGAGATAGGACCTGTAATAATTCTATGGGACTTTACATTACACGCAGAGAGAATAGTCAAAGGTAATCGCTGAGACATCCCGATTAGATACCGCAAAAACAAAATGTCCCTTATTATTGATTTGAGAGACTGCAATATATCTTTGAAGATCTTCAAAAAACTATCAAAATGCAAAGACCTAGAAATCGAGATCTCGAAAATGTGTCATATGAGGACATTGACAATTCCAACAGTAGTTGTAGCCCTCGGATGCATTGCAAAAAATTCCAATAGACACATTCAAGTGATACCTTGTCGCCAATGCCTTAAAAAATACCAAAAATTACTCTCACAATCACAGTCCACATCCTACGAAGGGCTTCATCTATGTGAAATATGTGTGATTTTTTTTTTTCAAAACTGTTCAGTAGAATATATCATGATGACATTTCGGAACATCGGTCTCTGGCTGAGACCCGCAAAGAAATGTGTATAAACTAGAAATCAAAGGAAAAGAAAATAACAATAATAACGCAAATGAAGGGTAATCAGAATTTGAATTTTAACACGCATCTGTTTCAAACAGTAGGAATAGGAAGTCTGTTACTAATTACATTAGATTTATGAAAATTCTCTCAGTGGTGAGAGTTTCCATTGCGAAACTCTTGAATCGATTAGTCAGATAATTCAATTGGACTTTTTTTGATTCATTCATTAAATACATACATATATATATATATATATATATATATATATATATATATATATATATATATTGAGTTTCCGAGCACAGCTTAGATGTGGCCCGAACTCGAAATCACTCTCCAGTCGTAACTGTTCTAGCTTGTTAACCATTAAACCGCCTCGATGTAGCTTATATATATATATATATATATATATATATATATATATATATATATATATATATATATATATATATATATATATATATATATATATATATATATATATGAGCAAGATCTAAATGGTCAGCTAATCTAACAGTGATCTCATCTCACAATTCTCACCTTTGCTCCATATCTGGCCTCCTTTGTAAATCACTAGCGGGTCTTAAATGCCACGTATGATTATCTCACAAAATTTCATAACTGAATCAATAATCGGTTTGATTCATTCAATACATACATAGATGCATACATACATACATACACACACACACACACACACACACACACATATATATATATATATATATATATATATATATATATATATATATATATATATATGTATGTATCTAAGCATATTTGTAAAATATGTCTATATATATGATATACATATATATGTATATACATATATATTAGATATTTGCTGTTTTATTTATCTATGTATACATGATGCGATAGACAAATTGTCGTCTAAATTAGGCAAAAATGAAAATAACACTGCCATCTCATTTTAACAGATGTACTTAACATCACTACACAAAGATATCTTGTAATACTAAAGAATAAATGTATTCAATAAAATTTCCATTCGGTCTGTCTTGCTTCAATTCTGGATTGTCTTGTTTAAGTTAGTGAATACTACCATAACCTTGACTTCAATTGAACTTTGGTACTACAAGGTGTTTTGTTGTTCTCAATATGCGCACATACAAAATAATCAAGGGGTTACTGTCTGGAGAGTTAGGTGGACAAATGTACGAGATGAGATGATCAGCAATCACACTCTTGACCCAGGGCAGCACTATCTCTTCAATGCGCTTGGCGTAGACCTCCGTGTTGTCTCTGATCCCCTCACCAACAAATTTGGGTGTTATTTCTTTCTATTAAAATAATCAAATTTAGTTTTCTGAACTGCTATAGCTTTGTAAACTGCATTAGATTCACCCAACTCATTTCAAATCCCCTACAGGATCCGTAGATTGCCAACTTAACATTCTGAAATGTTCGTTTTGGAGCTTCTGGAGAAGTACAAGATACCGTTTTCAAATTTCGGGCGAAATAAATTCGTCATGATGATCTTTTTTGCACAGGCAGTGCCCAATTGACCATACAGTCGACAAAATCAGAAACCAACTACGCACCTAAGCGAAATCAAAAATATAAAATAGCGTATGTGGAGTTGTGTATATATATATATATATATATATATATATATATATATATATATATATATATATATATATATATATATATATATATATATATATTTTTTTTTTTTTTAAACATACAACGTGTGTTATCACGTGCGATACCCTGTCTTCATCAGCCGCCAACCAGGGGTGATATCACGGTTTCGGTGACTAAGGCGCCACCAGCAGCATTTGCCACCAGGCAGGGTATAAAAGAAAAAGAAAAAATCTAATTGATCGTTCCTCTTTGTAAATTGTTAATGATATAAATAAACGATTGTACCTCTTTGCAGCTTCTGTCCGTAATGAAAGTTCCTGAACGCGTTAGCCGTTATTGACGCGCTCGTAAAAATTGTTATAAACGACTACGCAAATGTTTCACTTGCGCATGTTAGATCGTGAGGTTGCGCGCATAATAATTCAGTAATGTCTGTTCTGACCGCAATTTTCTTTCCTGGATTTGTTGTCGATTTGGTCGGTTTTCGTCTTTTTCATTACTTGTTCAAATCACTCAAAGCAAACGTCGTATATTGTTCTACAAAAGGAACTGATTTGTTGCCCTATGTGACCCTTAAGATTGTTATTAAGGATAAAAGAAAGCTCGTTGTCAAGATTTGTCCAGACAGCCTTCTGGTTACATTTGGGCCACTGTATTCTTGGTTTACTTAGGATTTCTCTAGGGTGCTGTCGCTCAACCATGGAATCCTGAACGCTGTGGGTGTATTCCAGATTCATAATCCCATCACTCGATTTACATTCTCCGATAGGAGAATTACGTTGTTTGCACAAGCGTGCCTTATGGATACGTAAACCGCGTAAACCGTTAAATCTTCTGCCGCAATCATACGTTGTAGCGGGGTCCATATACAGATCATTTCCATTAAAATCAGTCTGATGGGTGATATAATCTCCCTCCCCGCTACAGACACCCAGAGGGCATTCTACGTCTCTTGTATTCTTCATGCTTTAATGTAGATTCTTGTCTTTCCAAGATGTCATTCCACCTTTCTAGAGGGTCACTTCGTCTTTCCGAAGTGTCATCTTGCTTTCCAGAGAGTCTTGGTAATCAATAATAATAATCTTATAATTATAAGAAATTATACTAGTCCGGAAAACCTTCGGTGTGTCGATTTGCAAATAATCAAACCTATACCAAAAGGGACAAAATGGTATAAAATAAGAAAAAACCAAGAACATGTACGTCAGCCGAAAATAATCATCTAGCATGCAAGTCCAAAACCCAAAGAAAAAAAAAACCGATACGAGTAAGCAGAATAAATAAAGTGCTCAATACGTTAAGTAGAGCAGATTCTTGTCTGGCTCTTTAGGTTTAACTATATATATATATATATATATATATATATATATATATATATATATATATATATATATATATATATATATATATATATCTTTAATACTAATTCAGTTTAATTCAATAATTACAAACCATATAACCAAGAGCTACCTAGTCATAGATACGTCAGTAAATAATGAAACCAACAGCACAAAATTCTAGATAATTTACATAAAGCCCTCGAACTTAGATTATCTACCAACTCCATCAATAAGGAAATATTTAACAAGATTAAAATTAAATATATAACGGCTTTTGGACTAAGCAATCTTTGAGTAAATTTAGATTATTTAGAACAATTAAAAAGGGTAAATATAAACAGAAACAAATCTTCTTACAATTAACTCATTGGCACTTTAACCATTCAGCAACACTAAAAAGTAATCAGATTTTTAACAAAAATAATGTTAAAATCTGTTACAGCCGTGTCAATAACATCGATACATATATGTCCCCGCATAACAATATTATATTAAACATATATATGAAAGGTTTTATTTTAATTCCACAGAAAATTATTGGAAAATTCGTTTCTAGCGTTATCGATTGACTACAGACAATGTAAGATATATAAACTGCTTTGCTCTCTTCAATCGTTTCTGGCAATTGAAGAGTGATCGTAATACATCCATTATTACGCGAGTTAAATTAGCTTAAGCCAGATCTTACAATAGGAAAGAGATAGATTTAATTTATACGTTATATTTTAATTTACTTATTTTTTATTTTGTGTATTTTTATTTACTCTATTCGGTTTTCGATTTTTGAATGACGTAGTAATGTTCTTTTTTTCTCGTTATATAGCACTTATAGCCATTTTACGTCCAATATTTTTATTGGTTGTTGAAGCCTATTCTAATTCTATTTTGGCGGGATTGTTTTGATAACTTGTTTATTATTATTTACTTTCTTTATTTCTTTGGGTTGAATATTTTTACTTGTTTTTATGTATTTTATTTTTATTTATTTTATTTCGACTGTTCTAACGGGGATGGTTTGTTAAGTTGTATATTTTTTGTATGGGTTAATTTATTTTATTGTTTTTTTTTATATTATTTTGTTTATTTGAATTTATTTATTTCAGTTTTCGATTTTTAAGTAACGTAGTAAACATTTATTTTCATGTTTGCATTTTGAGATGAGCTCAGATCGTTTATTTAGTAATTTATTTTGGTCTGGGAAGGTTATAATAGCTATTTTATCTCTCCAAGCAAAGTTTGAAGGTTTTTGATTGATTGTTGTAGGCTAATCTTTTCCTTATTTTCCATGATATTTTTGGTGTGATTTGGGTTTTGTTTTTAATTTCCCAGATATAGTTAGAAATATTTAATATATGTGAAAGATGTTTTGTGTGCATAGTTTCTTTTTTTCCAGGCCCCTTCAGTTAGCTTTATGTATACTTTTTCTTCATTATCTGGTGATTTTACGGGGGCATGGTATATTACGTTGTTCTGTAAGCAACTGCCGTTTAAGGGACTTTCATGTTTTATTCTACAGTTACACGTTTGTTTATGTGGTTTGTTGATAGTGTTCCTGTGGTGATTTTTTATTATTTGTGTCATGTTCTCGGTGCAACTGTACCTGATTGTTACAGTGATTTTATTGAATATTTTGTGTAGAGGGCTTATTCCGGGAAGTTTTTGTTAAGAGTTTGAAGAACATTTTACGTTTTTTTACGTTTTTGCTGTACGTTGGGTTGAACCATATAGTATTTCTCTTCCTGTTGGCCTTTCTTGTGCTCTGTGGTCAGTGTTGCTGGGAATCCACTATCTTTTAGGGCTGTTTCGTAGTCAATTCTTAGCTTCGTTAAATATGGTTTTATCGAAAGAATTTTTGGTAAACCTGCAGTTAATAGATTTTGGTATCTGTTTGATCATCGAAGGTGGGTGATTGGAGGATATGTGTATGTACAACGTTTATCATTGTGTTTTCTGTATGGTTTATATGTGCCTTTTCTTTGGTTGAAAGTAACATCTAGAAAATCTACTTCGTTTAGGTTAGTTTTTATATCTATGTCAAATCCGTTATTTTTTTGTTTTTTAAAAAGTCTTTATTATTGCTTTTCTAGTTTTGTCTGTGTTTTGTTCTTAAGATTATGAGACCGTCGTCACTATAGAGTCCTGTATCATTTTTATCTATTAATTCCCTTAGTTCATATAGTATATATATATATATATATATATATATATATATATATATATATATATACCTATGATTTCGCAGGTCTCTACAGCGTCAAAGCTTACCATTGTAGTGTCAAAGATCCCTTCTTTATTTATCCATGGGTCTTCAGTGTGAAACAGTAATGACTTACCGGAGTGTTTAAGGATATTGATTTCGTTTGTGTTTACTTTTATCTCTTCCTCAGCTAATGTGATGACCTTATCTAACATGGCTTCTGTTAAGGATGTGTAAAATTCTTTTGTGTCTATTTGTATAAACTGGCAAATATATTATTTATTTTGTGGGACCAGTCAATAGTTTCTTTTGTATTTTCCACTGATTTACCCCTATCTTCTTCCTTAGTTGAGAATTAATTCTTTCTTGTATCTTTTTACTTAGTTTACCTAGTTCTCTTTTAGTTGGGTTTATGAGTCTGTATGCAACGCTTTTATCCACTGTGCCATGTGTCCTTCACAGGCACAGTTGGTTAGAGCTAGTGACAGGAACCAATATCCGTTTAAGTCTGTGGAGAAATTGCAGAGGGGAATTAACAGGAGATAACTGATAACTGACATCTATTAAAAGTGGCACGTGGAACTAGAACAGTTTACCCTAGTGAGCGAAATAAAGGCTTCAGTTTGATATTTAAACCACCTGAAGAAGTCCGGGGCGTTCAAGGGCCGAAACGTTGTAATAAATATGGCGACAAAGATGAGGACAATAGTCCGAATAATGTAAATAATGTACCATATTTTGTTATCTATTACCATATATAACAATGTTCACAAATACCTGTAGATTTCTTTGTTGCGAATTTACTGTATGTGCAGATGTTGTTCCCAGAGAAACAACTAAAATAATTTTCAATAAATGCAGGATGAAATGTATAAAGATTCTTCTTTTACAAAAAATGTCCTGGTAATTAAACCATACGTCACTTCTATTAAAAATGTACCAGTTATATTTTCTGCTAGCACTGTAAATACGTATTCATGGTTAGTTTGAATGTTATATCAAGTTTAGTTTATAATTTTGATTTTATTGGTTGTGATATGTTCATTTTTGTTTCGAAAATATTCCATGCCAAAATCTGGGAGAGTCTAATACGTGGACGAGCCCAACAGGCCGGCAAATATGGTAATTGTCGTTGTGTTCTCCCTCTAAAGAGTCTATACTGGACTATTCTCCCAAGGCCTTCTCTCCTAATAATCTTATAGTAGGCGGAAGAGTCCAACATAGACTCTTTAGAGGGAGGAAACCACAACAGTAACTTATGGTTTAGTTTATCAAATTTATTCTTTAAGAATAAAATAAAATGATATTATATTCAAATATATATTAATCATAATTTACATTGATATGTTACTTATATTATACTTTCGACGCAATGTGTTAGAGTCAGTTTTCGTTATCAAAATATTTTGCTGTGATCGGAAAACTTAATAACTGATCGGTACAATGTATTAATGGTTGGTTTACAGGTGGTATTTTTTCTTTGTATTATCTAAATTTGGCTGCTGTATAGCAAATAGGTGTCAGTACACGAATACGTTTATTTAAAGTAGCAAAATTAACTCGGCTCTTACAGATGAATCGTAAAAAATTCGAATGGAAATCATTAAGAAAATTTAAAAAGTAATCTACCATCGCATATGTTGTTTCGTATTCGTAGTTTTATGGAGGGACAGAGGCATATAGAATGTTAAAATTGTGCGCAACGAAAAGAAAAGTTTTAAAATGAAAGGATGACAGAGAAAATTACGTTTTTATTTTAAATTATAATCGGAAGAGATGTGAGAAAAACAATTCCAAAAAATAAAATCGATCAATAAATTGAAGAATGTTAAATTTGAGAAAATATAAAGGAAAAAAAAAAAAACAAAAAAAAACGGAAGCTGAAGGAAACACGACGCAGAATACTATGGAAATAATCAAATCAAAATATTAAATGAAAGGGAACCTTAAAAAGTCGCCTATCGGCGATGAATTTTTAATAATTTAATTCATTTGTTTCTATTTGTTAAGATATAGTTTAATTTTTTATTATCTTAATTTGTTGGTTCAGTCTGTTTTAGATTATTTTCTTTCATATGCATTTTGCAATTTTGAAATGTTTCAAAGAGATCAATGAAATGGAGATTCTAATTGTCATGGTTGACAATGAAGACGTTGGAAAATAACTAAAAAAAAAGAAATAAAGTAAGAGAGAATTTCAAATCCAAAATAGAATATGAAAATAAACAACAAAATAAAAAAAAGGTTGGCATGTTAACTTCAAGATTAAAAGTTGCTGTGACGTAAATGATTTAGTAGAATTTATCTTTTCTTATTTTCTTCTCATATTTTGTTTTCCTTACTGAGTTTTATTCTTCTGTGTTCTTTATTTTTTTACTTTATCTAATGCATTTTTTGGTCTTATGCAAAGGGAATAACTGATAAAAGCACCAAACTTCATGTGAATAAATAAATAAGAAGGAAAAGAAAAATAAATATCGAATTTGCAACAATCAAGAAGAAAAGTTTTAAGTGCTTCTTCCGGGCGAGGAGTCAGAAATGTCTGCATTGACAGATTGTCGATTCAAATTCTAAATTTTAATATATATATATATATATATATATATATATATATATATATATATATATATATATATATATATATATGATATTTCTGATATTTTTCCTTTTGAAATCCTGTTATTATTATTTTCCACGATTTATAGATATATAGTTTATAGATATTATATAGCTTATAGATATTATATAGTTTATAGATATTATATAGTTTTTAAATATTATATGGTTTCGTAGACGATTTCTCGCATTTAGTAATTTCATCTTTTTTTCATTCTTAAGATGTTTTCTCTTGCGCAGTTGTCTGCAATGTTATTTTATATAAAGTCCAGGCATGAAGGAGACGTAACCCTAACATATTTCTACATAGCAACACCCAGAATCATGTCGATACACTCTTGCTTATGAATTCACCTAATCTGTCTCTTTTTTTTTAAGACATCTAATCATAGACGTGGGATTAAGTACGTGACATGCATTCTGTTAATCTCGGGACCACTTGCCAAATGGACCAATCCTCGGCGACTAAAGAACGTCCCTAACTAGATATTTCTGTTCCGGGATGGAGATAGACACAAAGAAGGATTAAACGCAAGAACTATCAAAGAGCAATTAATCTATTTTTAGAGTAAAGGCTGTCTTTGTAGAAGACTGGGTTCCATAGTTATGTATGCTGCAACTATTGTAATGACATATCACTTGACGGAAGGTTTCTTCAACTGAAGTCAACGATCACGGCTCGTTCAGGGTGTGACGATAAACTACATCCGGCATCCGGTGGATTTTTAGGAGCGGGTAACCAACTCTTAATTGCTTTTGTTCCTAGGTCCACCCTGATCCAGGCTGGATTTCAGGTAAGGACAAAAATTTAGCACCCAAAACTGGAGACAAAACTTGGGTTGCAGGTAAAGATAAATAGCTAACAAAACTGGGACCAAAACATTACGAAAGATTAAAGTAGATTTCCAGCAACACATTTAAAAAAACAATATTATCATTAATACTTAAAAAAAATCATGTAAAAAAAGTTTACTAGTAATACATTTGAAAGTCAATAAAAAACCTTTTTACAAAAATATGTCAATGAAAACTGATCTACAAACAGATTTTTCAAAGAATACAAACCTAAACTAAAAATGTTGTCCGCATTAAATAACCCATTCAGGTGTTGATAAGCCGTAAAAATAAACCAAACCAAACGACCACAGAGCAAGGGTTCCCGATGGAATCAAGGGAGAAATCTATGTGATGAAGCCGAGTCTTCAAGATTTCGAACAGCGGCTGTCATTTGACGTTGCAGAGATGGGTTCCACCGGGTAATTTTTCTCTAAACACGTTACGCATGAATAAATAGCATTCCGGTTTTCAACCCAGATATACGGAGGGAACTGGCCAGAGACTTCATTGCGCATCGACCTTAAAACTAGACAATACTAAAGCTACTAATGATGATTCTTTGGTCATTATACTTTACTAATTGACAGATTTTCTTTTCAATTCATCTTCACTGTCTTCCTTACCAGGATATTATAGTCTCTTCAAATTAAATATCAACCATGATCGCCTCTTTCTGAAATGTGCTGTTACAGAATCTTTTAAACTCTTCGCAATATTTGCTTTTTTACAATCATTCCTAGACCCCCATCCGAAATCCATTTACATAATTTTGTTAGATAAGTTACTCATTCTAGTACGTTTGTCACGCAAAGTTCAATAATCGGTTTTGATGATTCTAACCATCAGTATATGTTTTAGTTTTTATTGATGCTCACTTGACCCTTCCATGACTTCTTTAGATATCTTTTGTAGAACCATATTTCTGTCACCTCAAGTCTTCTCTTCATCGGTGAAGAAATTGTCTAGCATTCACTTCCATATAGTTTAGTAGACTATTATTTTTAAGGAAAGTGTACCTCGGTTTCGATTCCCGTAGGTTGATATCGGGGGTCAGATGTGAGCCATAATAAGGAAGTCGATTTTGATTGGCGGAACTAGCGTTAGAAAGATTGATAGGAGAAAGGTTTCAGGAGTTTGTTCTAAACCGTCAACCGATGTAAGCGTTTTCTCTTTCGTGTTCGAAACGGCTCCCCAGTGACGGGGAGGGCCGAACCCACTGGATATTTAGATAACGAATGCGTCGACATGAGTAAAAATAGTTAAGTTAAAATTCTCTGTATGAAGTCTTCCATTGCTAAACCAAAACAGCGATCGTCGGCTGAGAGAAGATAACACCACCGCACCAGGGGAGATGGCTTTGCAACAATAAGAAAGTTGTTATTACGCAGCAGTTCAAAAGTCTTTTCTTTGTTTCAAATTATTTTTTCCTGTTCTTTTTAAGGAACTGTAGGAACTGCTAGGTAAGCCTGACATATTTAGAAAGTATATTGAAATAATTCTTAACTTAATCTGGACGCAAAACGCTTACATATAGATAGAAAGGTGTTTCAGTAAGTATAAAACAATAGAATTATATGGAAGACAAGACTGTCTTTTCTCACCGGAGTTATTTAACCTACACTGTGAGGAGGTTCTGAGAAAGTTAAAATTCATAACAGTATTAATTAGTGGCGACTACAATATTAACAACATAAGATAGACAGACGAAAACACTGTTGATGGCAGACATCGAATGTTTCTTTCTCTACTACGGAGTAACATTGTCTTTGGCTGAATACAGATAATATTCGGATATTTTATGAAATATGTTTTTCAAAACTATATATAAATATACTAAATGACTGTTATATAACAACAAAAATCAACTGTTTACGTCTTCGTACTTAACAGCCATCTTTGTTCCATAAATATTACATCTACGGAAATTTCTGGAATGGAAAAAGTATACCAGTTTTCGAGATAGCTTTCATTCTCTTTCAACAGACACGCATACACACAATATATATATATATATATATATATATATATATATATATATATATATATATATATATATATGTGTGTGTGTGTGTGTGTGTGTGTGTGTGTAGGTGTAGAAGTAATACAGATATGAATTTTTTGCTGATTGGTTTTATCTTCAGCATTCCGAATTCATACTTTTTTTTTACATAGGCCCTCCAGGAAATCATTCCATTCACACATCCAAGAACGAATGGTTGATTTTTAGATTAGAAGGATGGACTCATGCGAAAAAAACATTTTGGTGCGAGGCAGAGAACCAACTTTACTTTATTGTAATCTTTAAATATTAATTGAACCTGTAAAGTTGAGCAGGAAAATCTGACGATAGAACCATCTAGGACATATTTTAACAGACGACGAACTATTGGACATAGAAATCCAATGGTTTATTTGAATAGTGGATCTTGTCTTCCAGAATCTAAGCAAAAATTTACGTATCAGCAAAATGTTATTAGAAACAAAAGACATGACAGAGAATATTTCGAAATATCCTCACATTTGGAATAATGACTTGAGGAAAAATTACTTGCTTCTATGGAACAATGTATAGAATTATGCTTATGGACAGATGAAGTCTCGTGTTCATCAGAAAATAGTATTTGACAGTTCCATTGTGTAGCCTACCTAAGAATAACTGTAAGTGGATGAGAGACGAGTGTCTTTGAGGCATAGTTAGAAAACTGACATTAATTAGAACTACAGAGTTAGAGCCATGATCACATCAAAAGAAAGAAAATGTTTCTGATAAGGTTTATTTATTTGCAAATAATTAGTAAATTAATATTATATTTTGGAAGATAAAAGCATTTTATTTCGAACTTTATTTTAAAGACAGTTCATATAAGGAATCAGTTCAAGTGTCATCTGAAATCTACAGTTTTTCTATAATATCAAATATAAAAATATATTAATAGAGTAGAATCCCTGACAACCGCATTAAAAGGCCTTCCGGATATGAGGAATTCGTTACAAAGTTTGCATATAAAGGGTTATATTTAGATTAAAATAAAAGAACTGGAATCAGGTTTAACATTTATTTTCAATGTTATATAATATACAAAATAAGCTAATAGTGAGTGAAATATATCGTAATTGATTTTAAGGAAAAGGAAATAAATAATGTAATGTCTATATTTCTGAGATGAGGTATTATGTACATTATTTATTCGGACTATTGTCCTCATATTTGTTGCCATATTTATTACAACGTTTCGACCGTTGTACGCTCCGGCCTTCTTCAGGTGTTTGGAATGTCGAACAGACAATCTTTATTTCGCTCAGTTCCACGCTTGATGGATGTCAGTTATCGGTTATTTCCTGCTAATTTCCCTCTGAAAGTTTTCCACTGCCTTAACCGGGTATTGAACTCACACTCTTCGGGTCCTGACACTGGATCTAACCAACGCCTTTATCCACTGTGCCATGTGTCCTTGAGGATAAAGATGTTGGTTAGATCCAGTGGAAATTGTCATGATGCCATTTCGAAACTTAGGACCCTGGGCGGAACCCGGAAAGAAATGTGTAAACGCCGGAAATCGAAGGAAATAATAATAATAATAATAATAATAATAATAATAATAATAATAATAATGATAATAATAAAATAATAATAATAATAATAAAAATGATAATAATATTAATACAACTAATAATAATAATAATAAAAATGATAATAATAATAATAAAAATAATAAAAATGATGATAATAATAATAAAAATGATAATAATAATAATAAAAATAATAAAAATGATGATAATAATAATAAAAATGATAATAATAATAATAAAATGATAATAATAATAATAAAAATGATGATAATAATAATAATAAAAATGATAATAATAATAATAAAAGTGATGATAATAATAATAATAAAATGATAATAATAATAATAAAAATGATAATAATAATAATAATAATAATAAAAATTATGATAATAATAATAATAATAATGATAAAAATGATAATAATAATAAAAAATGATTATAATAATAACAATAAAAATGATAATAATAATAATAATAATAATAATAATAATAATAATAATAATAATAATAATAATAATAATAATAATGGAGCCGCGAAGAGTATCGGCAAGTTATGACATCCTTCTTCACTGCACTCGAAAACCCAGCAAAGAACACCACCAATCAAACATACCAAATATGGAGAAATATGGTGGGAAATGATATAAGACCTAACCTCAATCCAAATATGCTTGCCAATGTCCGCAGAGATATCATGCGAAACAACAGACTCTCAAAGGCAGAAATAGATCAGATAAAATTAGATATAAGGCAAAATACTATGACCCATCACTCAAACTCTGTTGAGACGAATGTTGAAATAAAGAATGCGACAGAGGATGAGGTGGACGCTAAAGCGAATGAAATACGAAATCATCTCCCAGGAAATGAAACCGAAGATTCTGCCTTAGACACAACCTCTAGTTCTCCAGAAATTGTCACTGACGATGACTCCAGGTACATTAATTTAGAATTCCTTGAAAACCACGAAGCTGAAATCACCGAAGCGAAAAATGACGTCATTCAAGTACTCAGCAGAGTAACTTTCATACAATTGTCAGACAGAGACCAGCTCCCGAAAATCCATATGACAAATCCCAACAAGCACATCGTGAAAATATACAATGCTGCACTGGAAACACTGTTAACAGATAAACCACCGGGAAACATAACAGAAGTTAACAACGTCATATACGCAACAGCTCTAGCAGCGACTCGGAAGCTTGGTGTCAAGACAATAAATAGAATTAACAGACACAGAGAACCAGCTTGGAAAACCAAACTGATACGAGAAATAAAACAAATCAGATGTGAGCTGTCTATATTAGATGAGCTCACCAGAAACCCTAATATTTCCACACGTAAATCAAAAAAGATCAAACGGAAATATAGCATTTAATCCCTAATTGATATTCCATCGATCAAAGAAATGCTGAAACAGAAACTTCAGCTAAAAGCACAGAGAACAAGACGATACGAGAAACGTTGTAGATTCTATCGCCAAAATAAAACATTCCGAACAGATCTTAAGAAATTTTACAGGGAAATTGGAAAAACGCCTATACATGTCGAAACGCCACCATCGATTGATAATGTACAGACATTTTGGGAAAATATTTGGAGCAACCCAAAGGAATGTAACCCAAATGCAGAATGGATACGGCGTGAAGAAGAACGACTGCTGGATACACCTCTGCAAGAATGGGTAAATATATCCACAGATGATGTTAGGCAAGCACTAACGAAATCCCAAAAATGGAAATCCCCAGGAAATGACAAGGTGCCCAATTTCTGGCTGTATCATCTCTCATCTACCCATGGCATGCTTGCAAAAACATTATCAACGCTTGTAAATAATCCCAATAAAATCCCGGAATGGGTTACTGAAGGAATTACATACCTCATACCAAAAACAACTGAAACAGACGACCCGAAAAATTATAGACCGATAACATGTCTTTCCACAACGTATAAGTTGATCACGTCTGTACTGACGAACCGTACTTACTCCTTCTTCGAAACAAACAGCATTCTCCCGCTGGAACAGAAGGGATGTAGTAGAGGTTCATATGGCTGCAAAGATCAACTTCTGATAAATAAAATGATCCTGGAAAATTGCAGGAGACGACACAGAAATCTCAGTGCAGCGTGGATTGATTATCGTAAAGCCTTTGATAGTGTTCCACATTCTTGGATCCTTAAGGATTTGGAAATGTACAAAGTCTCCCCTGTGGTATTAAACTTTCTTAAGCACAGCATGGGGATGTGGAACACAAAACTATACCTCAGGCACACCGGGGGCACTGCTATATCCAACCGTCTGAATATCCGACGTGGAATTTTTCAAGGAGACTCTCTGTCACCCCTTCTGTTTTGTTTATCCTTAACCCCTCTTACACATGAACTGAACAACAGTAGCTATGGTTACAAAATAAATAAGAAAATGTTCAATCACCTACTATACATGGATGATCTCAAACTCTTTGCCAAAGACGACAATGAGTTGAAAGGCCTCCTTAATATTGTAAAATACTTTAGTGACGACATATGTATGGACTTCGGATTAGATAAATGTGCAAAAATAACATTCAAGAAAGGTAGAATTACAGAAACACCCTCAATAGATTTAGATTTTGTCACAAAGATTAGGGAATTGGAGCATGAAGAAGCTTATAAGTACCTAGGAATTAGCGAAGGAGATGGCATACAACACCCCCAAATGAAAGAAAAAATAAGAAGAGAGTACTACAGGCGTGTACGTCTGATACAAAATACTGAACTAAACTCAAAAAATAGAATATCAGCTATAAACACATTGGCTGTCCCAGTGGTGCATTACAGCTTTAATGTCCTTAACTGGACCATAGCTGAAATTAAGCGAATGGACGCCAAAACGAGAAAGCTTCTCACTTGCTATCGCATGCATCATCCCAAAGCTGATGTTGATCGTCTGTATGTGCCCAGATCCGAAGGAGGCAGAGGATTAGTTCAACTAGAACTGTCCTACAAAACTACAACAATTGGCCTCCAAAAATACTTGGAAACTACAGAAGACTGGATGATGGTATGCGTCAAGGAACATGAAAGTAGTAAGCGTCTTTACTCCGTAATGAAAGAAGCCAACAAATTCAAACTGGAGCTTCAAATGGGCGTAGAGATGCAACTACAGCACAATACACCGGCTGAAACTGCAAAATACTTGAAAAAGACAGCAAAGACGAATGCAACCGACCAGATACAGAAGCGGTGGCAAGATAAACCGCTTCATGGCCAATACTCTGCCCGTGTCAACCAAGCTGATGTAGACAAAACCCGTACCCATCAGTGGCTACGCAGTGCAGGGTTGAAAGCGGAAACTGAAGGTTTTATCCTTGCTGCGCAGGACCAATGCTTGCTAACTAGGAATTATCAAGCACATATACTAAAATATTGTGTCAGCCCAAAATGCAGATTCTGTGATAAATATCCAGAAACGATTGATCATCTTGTATCAGGTTGCACGATGTTGGCACCCACTGAATATAAAACCCGACATGACAGAGTGGGCCAATATCTGCACTGGAAAATCTGCAACTTCTACGGGAAGGAAACTGAAAGAAACTGGTACCAACACCACCCAGACCCAGTTACGGAGATAGGACCTGTTACAATTCTATGGGACTACACAATTCACACTGACAGAACAATCAAGGCCAACCGACCAGATATTGTTATTAAAGACCACAAACAAAAACGGTGCCTCCTTATTGATATGGCAGTCCCTGCTGACTGCAATGTATCTTTGAAGATATTCAAAAAGCTGTCAAAATACAAGGACCTTGAAATAAAGGTCTCGAAAATGTGGCATATGGGAACATCAACAATCCCTGTTGTAGTTGGAGCCCTAGGACTGGTTGGAAAAGATTGCAGTAGACCAATTGCAGGGATCCCTGGAAGCCCATGCCTCAAGGAGATACAAAAAATTGTTCTGACAAGTACAGCCCACACTTTACGAAGGGCTCTATCTATGTAATTTTTTTTTTTTTTTTTTTTTTTTTTTGTCAGTGAAAAGTGTCATGATGCCATTTCTAACCTTAGGTCCCTGGGTGGGACCCGGAAAGAAATGTGTAAACGCCAGAAAGCAAAGAAAATAAAAATAATAATAATAATAATAATAATAATAATAATAACAACAACAAATGTATAAGTCATTATATATACATGGAATATTGTTCCTGATATCGAACTGACCAATTTGTTTAATCTATGTGTGTAGATGAAATAAAGCGTTTAGTTCAAAGCGTTAATAAGAAGGAGAGGCACCTGATGAACGCCAATGGTTACAGAGGCTGAATCGTTGTGATAACAAGAAGGATGAGGAAAGTATTCCACGTGTACATAATGATAATTCCACGTCGTAAAAGATCAGACTGAAATTAAGCAATCTAACTTCGAGATTTATGATATCAACAGTACATTGTGGGAATGTCCTCTGTGAAAAGGATTTTATTCTTTTAAGATATAAGCAGTAAACATTTGCATAAAATTCCATATTATATTATTCCCTTCTTCCTTTCTTGATATTTTTTGACCCTTCAGATTTATTCATATTTCCAATTTATTTCTGAATTTGGACGTTTACGTATTCATAATAACTGCAGCGTATTCTTTTTCGCTTTGCAAGTCATTACTCACTCCTTGCCAATATTCATATCTCTTTTATATATGCATAAGCATGACCAGGAAGTTTGCTATAACAAATTCTTCAGGTATGGAATCTCTGGAAGATTCCTTGCATTCATTAAGTCCTTCCTATCAGCTCGGCTCTTGCAGGTCGTTTTCAGGTGTCGAGGATCCGAAACTTAGGAGATCAATATATGTATAACAAAGTGAAATAATCGGCCCCTCTTTATGTTAATGATCTGGCTAGGAACGTACTCAGATCTTTATTAAATATATATGCAGATGATATAATACCGTATATGTGCACCTAACAAATCTCTCATCTGACCTACATCTAACAGCCCTATGGGGGGAAATTAGCTTTTGTCTTTCCATACCTCAAAACCTAATCTACTAATTCCAATCGGCAACGAGATGATCATAAATGCTAATATATATATATATAAACAAGTGAACATTGAAGTCAACACTCAGCGGCGACTGATTGTTTCATGCTAGAAGCATACATCAAGCTGGATGATTGCGTCTAGCATGAAACAGCCTGTCGCCTCTGAGTGTTGACTTCGATGTTCACTTATATATTTATCTTCATTTTATCTGTGATATTGAGTACTTTATCCCATAAATATAGCATACATTAAACTATATTTCTTCATATATATATAAGTGTGTGTGTGTGTGTGTGTTTGTTTATTTACATACAAAATAAGAGCCTCACACTTAAAAGATGGTTCACGATCGGTGGTTGTATATTAAGAGCGCCCTAATATCATTTTTCTTTTCGAAGCGCTCTTATATATATATATATATATATATATATATATATATATATATATATATATATATATATATATATATATATATATATATATGTGTGTGTGTGTGTGAAGAAGTATAGTCTTAAGGTGTGCTATATTTATGGGATAAAGTGTTCAATATCAGAGTTACAGCGAGTGTAAATATAAAAGTGAACATAGAATTCAAAACTTAGAGGCGACAGACTGTTTTATGCTAGACTTAATCGTCAGGCCTTATATATAATGTGTTTGTTTATAATTAAAACTATATATATATATATATATATATATATATATATATATATATATATATATATGCAATTTTTATATATATTATTTATATATTATATATGCGCGGTACCGTTAGGAAAGAGTTTAATATCAATGATAGAACTAACATATATACTTCGATTGATGTGAGTTCACACACATATATATATATATATATATATATATATATATATATATATATATATATATATTTACATCCAGTTTTACCGTTGGTAATATATTCGTAGTTTAGTCTATTATTTTACACAAGAATATTCTAAGAGAGAATTGTACACTGTCGAGTATTAGTAATGGATTTAGGTATCAGTATCATTCTCTTTGAATGGAGTATTTTTATAAGTCATTGATCCATTATGTCGAATCTTTTATCATGCCAATTCTATTTTTTGTTCAGATAAACGCATATACAACTCTGTGTTAATCTCACATCAGCGTCTGATAAAACCCACGTATTTGATTAAATCATAAGAAACGTGAAGAATCAATGAAAGGAAAAAAAAAAAGGATTAGTTGAGTCAAGAATTCGATGAAGCGGATAGATGTATGGACACTGGTAAAGAAAATTTATACAATAAAATATGGACTTTATGATCCAAAATAAAAGAAAAAAATATTCATCTACTATTTCCATATGATATGCCGGAGTGTGTGAAGAAATATCTTTCGAAGTGAAAGGTGATGCTGGGAGCGTGTATTTGAAATGAGGCACCTGCATCGAAAATCTTAACAGATCTTGCCATTCATCTGGATCCATCATATTCGATTTCAAAATGCATCTTCATTCTCCAACCCAACCTGACTTACCTCTGCAGAACGCGAATAATTTCTTTCGTGAGCTACGATCGGAAAATAGTGTTTTTCTCTGGTGACATTTAATGGCCGACTGCAGACTCTCTGGTTTCTGATTACATTGCATGGCATACGAAACAGTTTTTTTTTTTCTGTTCTTCATTTTTCTATTTCTTTACTATATTTTGGTCAGAAAGCGTGATTGTATAAGGATCAATTCGAAGACACAGAATCTGATAATTTATTTCTTTCTTTTTTCTGATTAATTCCTTCCTCCTTCTTCATTTTTTTTCTTTTTCTTTCATTCTTTCTTCTGTTTAATTCCTTTCATCTTATTCATGTTTTACTCGACTTCTTTTAACTATTTCCCCTTCTTCACATCTTTCTTTCTTTCCCCATATATTTGTCTTTATCGTCCATTTTTATTTGCTTTCATTCATCATTCCTTCCTTTCTTGATTTATGTGCGAATTTTTTTTCTTAACGAATATAACATATCCTTCATTCTTTCCTTCCCTTCACTCATTCTTACCGCATATAATATCCTTCCGTCATTTATTTCATTCCTCACTTATTCATTAATTTACGTTCTTTCTTTTCTTCCGTCCTTTTCACAACCATTTTTACAACCATTATTTCTTTTCCAATTTCCTTCGATCCCATAAAAAATAATTACACAGCATTCCATTTGGCCATAACAGTCAATCATTCGACATAAGCATGCACGATTCTCTCAAGGAAGATTTAATCAACAATTTGGACAGTTCATACGATCAGTTGAACCATTATGGCTGTGGCATTTTCTTTTTCCAATAGTTCCACTTCATGCTTTGCACGGTCCTTCCAAGGTCAGAATATTGTTAGAACACTGACAGAATCAAAAGGAAAAAGTAAAGCATGATGATTTTGTTTGCATATTACAAATGCAGTAAGTAAAGTAGGCATTTTTAAAATGAGTGTCTCCGAAAACGTTTAATTAGACAAAATTACAGAAATTTTTCCATCAGAATGTTAAGTCAGGTATTACACTGAAAACGATTGGCTTAAAATTACATAACGTTAGAAACGTGAAAACCCTGTGAAAAGGAAACTAGGCACACTAACGTTACTGTATGTTGGATCTTGAAGGTAAGATGTTGTACGCACAAACACATGTATTACATCTCACGGTATTGTAATGGATAGATATTTTTTGATAATGACGTTCCATTTTTATCTAAAATATATATAGACTATAATAATAATCTCTCTCTCTCTCTCTCGCTCTCTCCATATATATATATATATATATATATATATATATCAGTTACGGATCTTATGCTGATAGGAACATACACAATTTAATAACGGTTTTTAAGAGGTAAGAATATCAGCCATGAATCTGTTTGGCTAAGCACACGGAGAGACGCTCTCTCCTCTCTCTCTCTCTCACGATATATATATATATATATATATATATATATATATATATATATATCGATTTTCCGAGCACAGCTTAGATGTGGCCCAAACTCGAACTCACTGTTCAGTCGTAACTGTTCTAGCTTGTCAACCATTACACCACTTCGATGTAGCATATAAATATATATATGGAGAGTCCATTATATATATATATATATATATATATATATATATATATATATATATATATATATATATATATATATATATATATATATATATATATATATATACACATTGTTAACATTTGAGCTTTGTTACATTTTAATGTATAGACTATGAAACTTTTATAGTAATTTGGATAACATTGTTAGTATTTTTTATGTTGCTGTGTAGGTTGATATATTTATTTCCTTTTGTGTGTATGCACATGCATATGTGTATGCAGGCGCGTATGTATGTACATGTTTATATATATATATATATATATATATATATATATATATATATATATATATATATATATATATATATATGTCCCGTGTGTATGTATATTTATGTATCTATCTATTTGTAGAGATGAATATGTCTACACATACGTATGAATGTATTATATATATATTGTTATATATTTGGACTCGTGTATGTTTTTTTTTATTGAGCTTAGTTATTATTTTTTCTTTTCTATCCATGCAGCTGTAACACATTTTTAATGTATTCTCATTGAAAATTTTGATAATTTGCTGTTTTTAGGGAACTGTTTGTCAATTATTTTAAGAATATTTTGCTTACTTTTGGTTTTGTTATATTTTTATAGTGAGGATTGTACTAAATTATATTGAGTTTACCGTTACTTTTATTAGGGTTTTTATTGTTTTATATTATAATTTGTTTGAATATCGGCTGCATCTTAGTTATTATTCGTTTTTGTTTTATTTGTTTCCATTAAATATTTTTAATTGCTAGAATTTGAGGATAGATTTTCTTTGAAGATATGTATATTTGTTTCAATAAGGTAGTGGGTGATTGTATTTTGTGTAAATATATATTGGTTTCTTATTTGGTGTTCTCTATGGTTTGTATGTTCCACTGTTTATGTTCAAGGTTATATCGAGCGAATTTACTATATTTTGGTTGAATTTCATGTCTATTGCGAATCATCGGTTTTTGAAGGATTTTATATTTCTTCCGTTACAATTTCTTAGAATCATTAGTCCATCATCCCTGTATAAACCCATTTCTAGTTTGTTAATGATATTTTCTCCATATTTTCTTATTGCGGTATCAGATGTTTTATGTTTATCTATATCTTTAATAGTGATTATCATATACCGTTTTCCTATGTTTACTGAGTTAATTAATATTGTAGAGTTATAGAATGCGCTTATCACCCTTTGGTGGAGAGAATTCACATGGCTCACATGAGGGATATCTTAGTGATATGAGGAGAGCGGCGGTCAAATTTAGTTGGTTTTACAGCAGCCAAAGCGAAAGGTTGCTTTCTTTGTCCCCCATCCCATAACCCAATCAACATCTCCGGGAGCTTAGAAGTCCATGATGCCCTTCCCTTTTGGGAATATATTTTCCGAGTTATAGGATAAAACTTCAGCTCCCAGTCTTCAATTTAGGAAAACCCAAGTCTCGCCGCTTCCCGTTCCAGGAATATTTCCTCATCTTTCACATAGATGAATCCGGCCCGTTTGAATCAGGAGTCATAATTATGGATTCTCCAAACACAGGTCTATCTCCATATTATATGTATGACTATTTCTTACACTCTACTTTGCTGTTTAGATATATGAGATATATTATTCCCTGCTTGGGACCCTTATATATATATATATATATATATATATATATATATATATATATATATATATTGTGTGTGTATGTCTTAGTGATTTGAAAGTCTCTCTGAGAACAAAGTATGTTTGTAATTTCTTTACCTTTCAACACTTCTATTCCGTCCGTGAAACGACGTTGTTGTTGTTATGCCACGGATATAATACTGCCCATAACGGGTAAATAGAAGTGAGAGAATAAATCTTTATTCAATAGTTCTCAGCCGTTTCTTTCTGAAAGAAAAATTCACATGAAACAAAAACTGGAAGAAATTGGGTACCGAATCAAGGCTAAAGATGGATGGTAAAGGGAAAATATTCCTCAACAGTGCAAAACAAACTCGGAATTTATGAAGAGACTTCATCGCTACATCTTGAAAAATGATGGCATATAAAAGTTGCATTGACAGCTTCAAATAATTTTTTATTAAGTTTTGCGTATTAACAACTATAGTCAAAGAGCAGGGCAGATTTGTGCCTATAGCCTTGGGACATTTCAAATCCTAAAGCTATGACAACACGGAATTTTCCAATCTTGGTGACTATGGTCACACCCATGAAGTGCACGATGCTGTTTTTCTTTCGGAATCTTTCCCTGATCTAAAAAAGAACTCCAGCTTCCAGCACTTCATTTGAGAAAACCAAAAATCGCTATTTCTCGTACGTACAATGTGTCTTTATTTGGACATCGATGAATCCGACCCGTTTAAATCTGGAATGCTAAACATACTTCTCCTGGCACAGCAGTATCTCCATGTATAAAACCCCTTCTTTTTGTTTCTGCTTACAAACTGCTTTGCTGTGTAGATAGAAGTGATATATTATTATCCCCGTTGGTCATGTGCATATATGTATATATATATGGCTTTGACTATGTCTTAGTAATTTAAAAGTCTCTCTGAGAACAAAATATGATTGGCATTTCTTTATCTTTCAAATCATATCAAACGTGAGAATAAAGCAGAAGTTTCTGGGACGCATAATGAGGAAGGAGTGTCTGGAGAATCTGATACTCTCGGTTCGAATAAAGGGAAAGGGAGACAACAGAAAACAATGAATGGCATACCTAGCGGCTTTAAGCAAGTGGATGACAGAAACTGGTATGGTGGAGTTGGCAGAGGGAAGGAACTTGGTGAGAGCTGCAAGAGATAGGGAAGGTGATCGCCTAGATTCTGAAAGGACACGGCATCTAGAAGGAAAAAAGTTCTACTTTTGCTAATAGTTTCATTTTAGTTTAGTGGCTGTTATAGTTTCTTTGTTCATATCACTTTCAGTTTCCTTATTTGTGGTTTTGCAAAATTTCGTAACTTCTTCCTCAACTAGTTTCTTTTAATTGACAGTTTCCTTTTTATATGGGTTTATCTGCTTATATATATATATATATATATATATATTAATGAAAGCACATATACGTATTCTTACGTTTTGGTGTCCGACTTAATTTTCGCTGGTTTTCCAGCTCATCGGGCACATCTGCTTTTGTAAATATTTTGTGTTTATTTCGTTAACATTTTTACATCTTTTTCATATCATTTTTAGAAATTATTGTTGTTTTGTCTTACTTGTTTAGTTATTGATTATATTTATTAAAGCATTTTCAAATGCAATGAGGTAGTTTTGTTGGGGTGGGCATTTCATTGATGTGAATCGAAATTTGTTTATAATATTATTATAACAATTGGTCTTGTTATTGTCATTGACGGAAATACGAGAGATTCCATCTTAGGCCTTTTATAAAGCGTTATTACTTTTTTTCTGTAAGTTTGGTTCTGTAATCATGTAGGCTGGATGTGGGTCTATTTTTTAATGAGTATACAGACAGACACTGAAGGATATTGAGATAGTGATTTTCTAAGCGTAGATGTGGTACAAGGCCGACAGACTGGAACACACAGTTGTAGCTCTTTTATCA
>OZ010582.1:27330331-27347831 GCA_963932145.1 Acanthosepion lycidas
ACCGGGTGGTTTCTAATGGTGTCTTTTACGCTTAACCAACTGTTACCGAGTAGAAGTATTTGAAAACATAACTTCGCATCGGCTTTCAGTTGTCCAATTTTCACGTTATTAAGCAAATGGCAAACTCTTGGATTTCCTAACTGCAATTAATCGGGAATTATAAGCTTATGCTACGGCACGATGGAGTAATGGATAGCGGCTCGGGTTGGGGAATTGGAGAGCTGAGTTCAAATTCCAGTCGGATCCATTACACACACTTTCGTGCTAATAGCCTTCTCCTCGCGGCTATGGGTACTCGGTTCTATAGTCTAGGAGAAAACAAAAAACTGTCAGGCTATCTTGCCCAAGAAACAACACTTCTACTGTGGCTGCAGTACACATAGTGCCCTTACGAGTCACGGTTTGAAAAAAGAAGACTAACCATATCTGAAACTGTCAAGGAAATGAGATTTGTACCATTTTCAAGCAGCGTCCCTCGTTGTGTAGCAATGTGCTTCATCAAAGGGTCATCTCTCGCAATGATTTTCCGTGGGCGTCCACTTTTCCTCTTGTTAGTAGTTTACACATGTGTGCGTCACAGGATAAAAAAATGACTCATCATAGTGTCTTAGAAATAAGATTTCTACCATTTTCAAGCAGAGCAGCGTCTCTCTTATAAGAACTTCTTGGTTATAGTGAAGCAGTTGAAGGCTTATCACTCGCAATGACATTCCCTGGACATCCAGTTTTCTTTTTCTCACTAAATGTCCCTGATTTTTTACGTAACTGTTTTGCTTCAACCTGTTTAACATAATTTCACGTACAGACTAGCATTTATTAAATAGAAGCATAATTTGAGTCCATTTGTAAATGGAATTCAGGAGTTCTGGTCTATGTTCTAAGACTAATGCACAGCACAAATACAATCACAGTGGTTGCTAAATTGACAGTGAGAAATATTTTGTACATAAACAATGTGTGGATAATAGCTGATGATGTAACCAAAACCTCTTGCGTCATGCATTATCCTATGATAGACGGAAATGCACAGAATGAAAATAACATATTCATGCCATGTGTGTTTTATTAGGATCCCAGTGAATATGCGGTATTATGGTATTATTGAACTGAAAGATAATGAATAAGTTATTGGGTGTATGAGTAAACTGTAATGAATTATTGAGTCGTGAACCAGATTAACTAGTTGTAGGATAGTCAGTGGTGAACAACATTTAACCACCCACCTTTTGGCCTTGTGCCACATGAAATGTAATATTGGCCTTGTGCCACATGAAATGTAATATTGGCCTTGTGCCACATGAAATGTAATATTAGCCTTGTGCAACATGAAATATAATATTGGCCTTGTGCCACATGAAACGTAATATTGGCTTTGTGTCGCATGCAATGTAATATTGGCCTTGTACCACATGAAATGTAATATTTCAAAATAAAAATTGTCACAATGAAGTGTTCTTAGACTGATGTTAATGACTATATAAATGCACATGGTGCTAAGGACAAAGTATTTAAAAAGTTAATGGCGTTTGTGAACGAAATGTAGTACAGAAATTTTTCGTTATCCATTTTGATATATATATATATATATATATATATATATATATATATATATATATATATATATATATATATATATATATATATATTAATCAATTTGAATGCTATCAACAAGACTACTTGTTTGGTTTATACATTTTTTAAGACCTAAAACTCACAGAACTTTCCATTTGCACATTCACTGTGCGTCCATGTTTGTATGGATATCTGTGTGTGGGAGGGACAACTTACGTGTACTATAAAATACACACGAAAGACATTTTTGCTATTGTGTCTGTTGTAAGAGGATCTGGGAAATTCTATTAAATGTTGAGATTTTTTTTTTCATGTGAATATCACACTATTTCCATTTTCTTGGTTCTGTCACTGCATCACCCTTTCATTCGACTTAAAACAATTTTCAAATCTGAGAACATTTCCTGAGGAAAAAAAGGAAAACGAAAGAAAGAAATGAACACTAACAACTACAACAACGGAAGGAATCAATAAGCTCAAAAAAAAAGACAAGATAAAACGTATATGAAAAGTCTGTAGAATTTCACAAAGAGAATAACTTATATATTGATGGCTTGAAAAATAAAAACAAGAAAAAATGCGCCATAAACAATCAAAGAGAAAAGCAAAAAATAACCTGATGCCCATTTCAAAATATTTCTAGGATTGAATATATCCTAGGGGCCCCCCCATAAAACTTTAAAATCAATTGCAGCAGAACTTGAAAGAAATAACTTACATCTTAAAAATATATATATAATTTCCTTTCTTATATTTTGCGAAAAGAATGAAAAAAAGTGTACATGAATTTTAATACGGGAAGATATTGAAAAATGTTCAGCCTTGACAAAGTGGCCAAGCATCGGATGTTTTGGATAGGCTTCTTCGTCAGACTGGAAATTTACAGCCCACCTTCCTATTTAAAGAAAATATTGGGCACATTTTATTATTTGATTAATTTAGCTTTAGAGTAAGCTCGACTTTTAGACTTTAAAATATTGATAGCTTTAGTTTCTTTGAAGATCTCTGATTTCGGTATTTCTTTCAGGTTTTCAATTCAATTTCTATGTAAGGGCGTGTTTGATAAAATGTGAAAAGATATTGATTACATTCATCACGATCTCTTAGTTTTTGTGCTTATTTCAGAGACAAGATCTATTTCCATATATAATGATTTTTCATTTGGACTGCTATGCAATATAGAATCACCTATATGTATCTGAATGCGAGACATGTTCATCACAAAATTAACGCGACAGAGATTGGGCGCCAACGACAATGATGCGGGAAATAATGAAGACTTTAGGGTAATCATAACTACACAGAAATTGCTGTAGGCTAATAACGATGCAAGTTATATTGGAGAATTTAAAACTAATTGGACATACGAAATGTAAGAGATGCAAAATAGAACAGTGGAAATAATTCTTCATTTATTTAAAAGAATTCATAGACAAACTCGTAGCACAATCAAGTAGCAACTGCAGCTGAGCACAGAAAAAGTAGCTGTGGAGAATTTTTCTCGCTCCATCCTAAAGGGAATAGCCCAGATTTATTGGAATCTAAGATAAATCTTTTGTGAGTGTGTGACGCGTTTTTTGTGCATTCGTTTAAACTTTCCCAAATATATATATATATATATATATATATATATATATATATATATATATATATATATATATATATATGTATGTATGTATGTATGTATGTATGTATGTATAACATTATATTATATCAACATTATAATATATTGGTACAAAGAGATATTTTATAAATCAAAAAATCCATGCATTACTTGTTCTCACTAATGTGTCAGACGATGAATGCGACGATTGTGGAAGAATGTCTCCTCTCAGAGGCAATAAATTAAACTACATTATTAGATCCGACGACCAAAGATTAGAAAGTCCTTTTTCATTTGTTATATATATATATATATATATATATATATATATATATATATATATATATATATATATATATATATATGTGTATTTGTTGAATTATTGACATACACACACACATATATATATATATATATATGTATGTATATATATATATATATATATGTATATATATATATATATATATATATATATATATATATATATATATATATGGCAATTTCTGTTTGTCTCAATCAAGTTGCCGCCTGAACGCGTGAACCAGTATTGATGAAACTTTGCGTACATGTTAAACTGACATCATTGTACAACTAGTTTAATTGGACTTTTATAAAAAAAAAATATAAAATGAAACCGATAAAGGCCCATAGATCACATCTCACCGCCTTTATATGTTTATAAAAGTGCTAAAGCAAGGGAGATAATTGGCCTCGTAAACATTTTTAGAAATGAAGATACACGTGTTTTGAAATAATAACTCTTACAAAGCTTAAAATTCTAGACAGATATGGATTTTGTTCGATTTTTAAAAATTAGAGGACCACATTTGAATGAATTTCAGGTTATCTTGTAAATTACTTAACAAATTTATTCGGCATAATCTTCCTTTGTAAACGATCCCAGTGGTGTGTTTACATTGTAAATGTATAATTTGACGCGATATCCCCCAAGTTCATCATTAAATTCACCAGGTTCCAGTTTATTAATTACAAAGAATGTGACTCGATCCATTCGGTCAATTAAACGTAAAACAACATATGAATTGAGCTTATCTGCGAATAGAAACATTACCTAAATCATATTTTAACTTGCCCTTAAAAAGGCATATCGTGGTTGTTGTTGATGATGATGTCTGTGGAATAACAACCTGTTTGAAGGACATTTTCGTACTATATTTCCTGTGTGTAAAACAAATCTAGCTGTGGAAATAGACATCCTTCTTTAAAAATCCAAACGTCCTTAATCGGCATGATTCATATACCCTTAAGTTACGTTTTACATTTAATTACGGCAGGTTAATTGGAAGATAGAATTTTTTAATACCCTAACAGCAGGAGGCTTCCAACCTCACAATGTGCATCTCATTAGTGATTCTGCTAAGAAACATGTTTCTACCGAAGCTTTGCAATGTCATACGATTTACAATTAAGATGTAGCCAACTGTCTTGGAGGCGACAAATCTGTCAAAACAAGCGGTGAGTCTGTATTTGTTTTTAACATTCCACATTCCGTCGGATATCCCTTTCCAGTTCAAATGACTGCAATTCCTGGTGAAACTGAGTTTTGCAATCAGCATTAACAAAGGTCAGGGACAGTCCTTGGATGTGGTAGGCCTTAACTTTACAGAACCGGTTTTCTCACATGGCCAACGTTATGTGGGATGTTCACGAGCCGGCAATCCATATCACTTGTTTATTTAAAGACTAAAAATGTTGTTTACCAAGAGGATCTGAAAATTTGATAGGAAACAATGATCATGTATTTAAAACCTAACTCTACTATTTATCAGTGTCGGAAATCTTTTGTTAATCTGTATTTTATTCTATTTGTAAATCTATATATAAATACTTTTGCGGGTATATTGTGAAACTATATTTCACTCCTGTTGTGTTTCTACTGTAAATTTATTTTAACACCATCACCGTTAAGGGCTCTAATCTCTATGAGCGCACAAAAGCCCTGTACAAGACTACTTACTTTGCATTGTTACTTTCGGATAACCGATTCGCCTGTTATTACGTAAGTCGCTTTACGATTTTGGTATTCATAACTTATTGGAATTTCCTCCTCAAATCTTAGGGACGGCTGTTTGGCATTGTCTGTGAACGAACAAAAGCCCTTTTCAGTGATAGTTACTTTGAATTGTTACTTTTGGATAACCCATGAAAGAATATGAGAACGGAATCTTTGGATAATATCCGCTTTTCGGGCAATTACCGGGTAAGACGGCAAGTGCATATCTATCTATCTATCTATCTATCTATCTATCTATCTATCTATCTATCTATCTGTGTGTGCACACGCACACACACACACACACATATATATATATATATATATATATATATATATATATATATATATATATATATATATATATGAATATAGATATATGTATGTCTGTATGTGTGCATGTCTCAGAAAAAGAAGAAGAAATAGAAAAAGTGGGAAGAGAAGGAAAGCATGTGTACTGTAAATGCATTAGTGGGGATGGAAAAAGGAATGTAACCACCACCATTACATTTACAATACATTGTTTTCCCTCTCTTCCCCCTTCTTCTTCTTCTTCTTCTTCTTCTTCTTCTTCATCTTCTTCTTCTTCTTCTTCTTCTTCTTAACACCCTCCTCCTCTCATTTGTTACACTCAACGTCGTGCGTTTGTTTATTTATTTTTGCTAATAATAATGTGGTGTTCTTTATTTCTTTTTTTTTTTTTGATAAATAAAATATGGTTAGATGGTTATTTGAAAAAAATCGCCTGAGGATACCGTAAGTTTGAAACCAAGGTAGCGGAATCAAATGACCTCCTGGTTTTTACAGATAAAAGGTCTACATATTATTTTTACTTTTGTTTTTTTTCACACGTATATTGAGCACTTTTTAATACTATTGTTTCATGGTCTGATTGAACTCTGACCAGTAATCTTATATATATATATATATATATATATATATATATATATATATATATATATATATATATATATATATATATATATATATAATTTGTGTATTTAGGCAGCAAAATCTCTTTTTGGCATATCTGTTTGAATAAATTGCAGACATTATGTAATTTATTAATATTCTTAATTATATTTTAAGTATATTAATAAATTAAGATTAAAATAACAAGGAGGAAGGGGAGGAAAGTACTTGGGAAACGAAAATAAAATAAATTTAAACATCAACACATATCTCTCATGGTTTAACATCAATACACGGAAAGTTATTCGTGAGTATGTATGGATTTTATTAAAAATTATCAGACCCCCCCATATATATATATATATATATATATATATATATATATATATATATATATATATATATATATATATATAATTGGGGATCTCTTTGTGTGAGACTGTACGTGTGTTTAAAGTTCACTCAATGCAATATTCTTGAATCACTTATTGCAGAGTTGTATTTGATGTGTGACAGTAATGCATGTGGAGGAAGCGATGTTTTTGAAGATGAGGAGAATAGATGGCAGATGTCCCTTGAATTGAAAAGGCTAAGATTATAGTGTCCAAGAAAATATTCACGTAGAAATCTTTTCCACAAGGTATCAGTTCTTGGAACAGGCTAATTGAAACTTCCTGCTTATATCTAGTCTACATAGGAAATGAGAGTTTATTCGACAGTGTAAGGTTCATGGAGTTTCCTAATTTAAATACTTGAGGTTTGGGATCTAAAAATAATGGAATCTCACAGAGCACTTTCTTGTATGACTCATCTTTTAGAGATAATATTCAATTCCCAATTCCGCAATCACTTCCCTATTAATCTTTTTTATCGTATTGATTAGATATATATTCACACCATCGAGCGATCGGACTGATTCCATGGAAACGTATATCCGGGCCTTTCAGCTTGACAATTACAACTAAAGCATCATCCAGAATTCTGAATAGCATATCGATGTTCTCGGGAGGAATATAGACCACCACACCCCCACACGACAAACAGATAAAATGATTATTTATGAATATGTATGATCTTTTTGTAAAGTTATATTTATTCGGAAATATAAATGTAAATCTGTCATAATTTCTTAAAACAAGTGTAAAATTTATGTATAGACTTTAATGTTTTCCATCTGTCATTTGCAATCACCTACGTTCCTTCCCACAGAAAAATAGGGAAAACTTCAACAAATAAACAATCTGGCCACTCTTTCAATACATCTTAATTTCCTAACACAGAGTTCATGACGAACACAGTTTTATAGCTGGAGGAAGAATATTACAAGTTGGAATATTAAGATACATGCAAATCAAAAATGAAAACAAATGTAAAAGAAAGCCGCATTTCAATAAAATACGGAAATTGATTTGTTATACAAAAGCCTAAATTATATATATATATATATATATATATATATATATATATATATATATATATATATATATATATATATATATATATATATATGCTTAAAAACAGACGACAAAGAATAATGTGTGAAAGAAGACCGGGGCAACGAGAGGGAAATGGAATTTGGTCTTGAAAAGTTAAGAAAGAAAGACTACAAATGAAGAATTTGATCGGAAGAAGAAAATATTAAGATGCCAAAATAGATGCAGAAACGCGACTTACATAAAATAAATTTGTCGATTCGTTTTTATATTTCAAATTCGTTGTATAAGAATAAAATAAAGTATTTCATAATGCTTGGAAAGAATTTGCCGACATATAGCTGTGCATGCTGGCATGTCGATATAACCAATTTATTTATATTGTATGTTTTTGCATATAAGCAAACTCAATTATGATACACACACACACACACACACATACACACACACATATATATATATATATACATATATATATATATATATAAATGTGTGTGTACATATATGTATTTATGTATGTATATATATATATATACATATATATATATATATATATATATATATGTATATATATGTGTGTGTGTGTGAAAGTTCTTGTATATATTTTGTAAGAGATTTATCGGAAGTGAGAAGCCTGTGTGTGTGTTTGTATGTAAGTGCAATTGTAGTAATATGATAACGAGGTGGCTTCTGTAGTTTTCGTAACGTTTTTCCACGTGAAATGGAAGAGCCGAGTTCAAATGTCAACTTCGCCTTTGTGTTCAATTTCGCAGAAATCTATTCTTGGGTGATAGTCAGTCCAGGGGAAGAGCCATTCTGATTTTTACACTGTAGAGCATGCAACATAAAACTAGGCAAATATCTTTTTTTAAGTAGATTAAGATTTCGCACATATAAAATTATACACGCTGTACCGAATTATCAATGTTTACGCCGCCCTCAAAGGCCATCCGATTTAAATTTTAAATGGATAAGATCAACTCCTTGTGTGTGTGTGTATAATAATGAA
Source organism: Acanthosepion lycidas (assembly GCA_963932145.1). NCBI lineage: Eukaryota > Metazoa > Mollusca > Cephalopoda > Sepiida > Sepiidae > Acanthosepion > Acanthosepion lycidas. The sequence goes on from OZ010582.1 coordinate 27,338,875, forward strand.
AAAAAAAAAAAAGAATGGATTTTTATGTAATAATGCGACAGATATTTTATTAGGTTGGTGCAAAAATAATCACGTAAGAATGTCGTTTTTTGACGTTAAAAATACGTCAAAAAACGACATTATTACGTCATTATTTTTGCACGAACCTAATATTAGTTTCAAATCATACAAAACTGTTGGGTTAATAAATAAAATTCCACCCCTTTCTTTAGAATTTACGTTAGGATACGTTTAACCAGTTACATCTATTTCGAGAGTCAGAAAAACCTGTATTAAAAAGCGCTATTCAACTTTGTGTACATTGGCCCACTCCATAGCTGAGAGGTTCAAAGCCCGTTAGAACTAATAACGTATTTTGAGGGGGAAACAAGTTCAAATCCTGCCGTAGCGTGCATATGTTCTCTAATCATATTTCGCGAATATTCCTACCGCTAAATAGCATAAATAAAACATATACTTATTAATAAATAATCAGAGCTTCTACTCGAAATACGAGTATCCACCAAATGAACGTTTAAGTAATACACGCAGACAGGGTGTGTTAAAGATATTTTTACAAACTTTGGGTCGGTTTTCCCAGACGAGAAAAAAAAGGAGAAAAGTTCATAGAAGGATATGTCCGTTAATCTTCATTTTTGAGTTATTAAGTTTATGCTTATCGTAGAACCTCTGAAATATAAAATCCTTGGTAGAATCCAAGAATTCTTATTACTATAGTTTGTGGTACTACGTGTCCTGTCACAGCAACAGGACGATAAGAGTGGCAAGAGTGGCTGAGTGACTCGTTTGCCTTCGGTCTGGAAATGCAATTTTATACAGACGTGCAGCCTCGCGTTCATTACTTTTCCTTCAGCCGTATGAAAAAAATCAAATATGCCCGATCAAGATATGAATATCCTCATATTGTTAAACGGAAAAAAAAATCTTTCTCAGTTTACTCATTACTACAGACGTTAAAGGTTCAGGACAGACTAGCAAGAAATGTACACGAATGACGAATGTAACCTAGTCTACATGGCAAGACAGCGGCAACTACCGTAAACTTTATTTAAATTTAATAACTCAGAAACCCAGGATTTTCTGAAAAATGTTTATATGGATTTTTGTCCCTGTTTTGATGTGCGAAATCGCTCCGAAATAATTATTTTTGATACACCACACACACACACACACACACATACACACACACATATATATATATATATATATATATATATATATATATATATACTCTTAAGATGTGCTATATTGATGAGATAAAGTGCTCATTATCAGCGATACAGCGTGTGTAAATATATAAGTGAAAATTGAAGTCAACATTTAGAGGCGACAGGCTGTTTCATGCGAGACGCAATCGTCAGGTGGGCTGACGATTGCGTCTAGCATGAAACAGCCTGTCGCTTCTAAGTGTTGACATCAATGTTCACTTATATATATATATATATATATATATATATATATATATATATATATATATATACATATAGTGACAATATATATATATATATAGTGACAATATATATATATATATATACATATACATATATATATATATATGTATATATATATTTAAGTGAACATTGATATAGTGACAATATATATATATATATATATATATATATATATATATATATATATATATAAAATGACAACTTCTCCCATAACTTGCTTCTCTCATTTTGTCTTTATGGGTTTTTTTCTTCTCTACCCCTTCGATATCAATATATAACTTCCGTTAAGTTAACCATTTAAATGTGTCAATATCTGCTAACTCACTCATGTCTTCTCTCACCCCCTCATTTCCTCACTTCGTAAATTTACATATGTTTAATACAGCCTGTCAAAATTTGTAAATTTTCTTTTCATTTTTTTTTGTTTGGAAGTAAAGTCTGATGATCCGCAGTCCTTCAAAAGGGCTCTGGTCAAATAATTTATTGCATGGAACTTTAAAATGCTCTGTTTTTATTTAAATTATTTGCTCTGGATTTATGTTGAGCTCTCTGGATTTTATCCTCCTTAGGTTTACCCATACGGATTACCTAGTTTTTCTTAAACTACATATATATATATATATATATATATATATATATATATATATATATATATATATATATATATAACGTTTAGCGGCGAATAAAAACGGGGAACCTAGTAACCGAAATTAAAATGAAATTCCGTGTGAGATTGTTTCTTTCACAAAGCGTCAATGTCCTCTAAAAATGCATGATTTCATCTTTCAAGAGATATTGCAATCTCTTCTCCGTTGTAGAAATCAGCCTAATAAATTCTAAGTGTCATTTTATGTATATACTGTGGGGTTCAAAAGTAGGTATACACTATCATATTACAGGCTGTCCCACAAAAATCAAGAAATTTCACAATTACTATATAAGGAAAAAAATTACGTAACATATAAAAAATAATTATATATTTTATGATATGAATGAACTAAATAGATTAACAAACAAAATTAACAAACGTATATTTTTCAATCATTTTTCCAGGATAGAAGGCACGTTGGTGTAATGGATGGAGTAATGGATTCCAGTCGAATCTATTACATTCACTTGCGTGCTAATACCCTTGGGAAATGTATGAAACCTCGTCTTCTCCCCGAAAGCTATATCATTGGCTGGCAATTGGTCTAGCGCAGAAAGAAATGGCAATATACTGCAGGAAAAAATCAATCTAGTCAGACATGTATCGAAACATGATCGCCTAAGCGTGTCTTATGCATAACACATAACTGACTGACTGTTCCAGGATGCGGCAGTTATCAAACTTTCATCAAACATTGATGGTTCTCTTAAGAACATCTAAATTCGAGACTCAAAAATTTTGCCAGATTTCTTTAGTTTGAACACCAAAGTTAACATTTGTCTTTTTAATCTTTTTTCAGACATTAAATTTCTATACTTTGCATTTAATTCAAATAAGTAATAATAAAAAATAACTAACTAATAATTAAAAGAAAAAACTACCAAATTTCCTCTTTTATTCTGAGGTACTATGTAGTATTATAATAGTCGTTCTATGATTCCTTTGTGTTCATCTATTATTTCTTATCTTTGCATATCTACTTTTTCATTATCCAATCAAATCATTCCAGAGAGAATTCTCTGAAAATACAATATGAGAAGGACCCCTCAGAGATTTGTTGGGGTGGGGAAGAATGAGCAATAATTTCACTGTTTATTCTATAGAAAAGAGTGACTGACTATACGCAAGTATTTACGAATATAACCAAAGCTATGTGCTGGTCATCTCGCTATTTACGTTCGATGTTTCGAAATCCACGAGAGTCTATCATATGTTAAGATAAGGAAAATATAGTCATAAGTGTAGAACATTTTAAACAGCTTTTCCAAAATGGGAAAAAAAAAAGATCAGTTTCCTGATCTTTTCACTGAATTGTAGAGTGAAAATATAAATTGCACGGTGAAAATATAATTATCACAAAGGATTTAAGTTTTATTATCTATATTTTAAACATGAGTAATCTAGGCATTTTGATTCAACTCAATTGTTGCAAGAGAGTATCCGAAGATTTCAAGCGATATCATAAACATGCTCAACGAAAAGTCACGTGAAATAATGCAGTTCAAGTAACAGAAAACAATGTATGGTATTATGAACTTCTTATTTCTAATTACAAATTGACTTTTGACAATGAGTAAAACCTCCATAAACATAAAAATATCGGAATATGATAGAGAAAGGGAACTCAGGTAGCGTGACGAATAAAAAAAATTAGTGTTTATTATTATTATTATTATTATTATTATTATTATTATTATTATTATTATTATTACACATTAGATACGGTGAAAATAAATTTTACAAATATTGATTTTTATTTATTTCATTGAGTTTTTATGTATTCATCTTCACCTCATAAGCAATAACTTCATACATCCATTAAAAGATTCGTATAAACAGACATACATATATATATATATATATATATATATATATATATATATATATATATATATATATATATATATATATATATATATATATATATAAAATAACACTTTTTATATATTTATTTGTTTCATGCTTTGCGATTTCCAAAATGGGACTTTATTTCTTTTGGATGCTTCTGAAATCTAAAATTATTTTTAACATTCTCCAAAAGAAATGAAACAGATCGTCGACAGCTTGAACTATATTTTGTTTATCGATGTGTAGGTGTTGTTTTGTGTTTGTGTGTATGTGTGTGTGTGTGAAAAGAGAGAAAAAAAGGATAAAACTGAAGGAGATCGGTGAGATTATATATCTGTTTTGTTTGTGGGGTGCTTATTCGTGTCAAATAATAACGGACACGCTATTCGAACTTTTTATACATTTTAGTCACTATTGGTAACCAATAGATGTACGAATAAACAGTGGATTACAAGGGGATGTCCGAGTGAGAAAACGAAGGAATGCCCAACAACTATCTTGAAATATCTATTCATCTTTTTGGAGAGTTCTTATCAAGGGGCATAATTTGCTTGCGACTTAACTTCCCTGGTAATGACACCCTGTCTAACACCTCCATAAAGCGTGATGCTTATAGAATGTTGGTTAGTTTGCTCTTACTCTTTGGCTTTCTCAATGTGTCTTTTTACTCCAGTGTATGGTTGTGTATTAAGTGTCACTAGAACACTTTGTGGAAGTACAAACATGTCCAAGAATATATTGAGAGGAATGACTGTATCATTTATTTTGGTCTTTGGAGGGCAGGAATGGTGTAACTGATTTGCATTTTCAACCCAGATAGATGACTGCAAGTCAACATCATAGATGGCATTTCAAGCGCGATGCACGATGTAGCCTTGTATCCACTTTTCTTTGCCGTTACGGCAAGCCTTGGCAAGTACAGGTCGTCCTTGTACAAATAAATGGGGCACTGCTCCACGATAGTGTTTGAACTGTTTATCCATCACTCTGTTTCTTTTCTAAGAACGATTTGGAGCTGGGCGAATGGAGTCCTCTGGTCGCCGTATTTCCATGTTCACCAGGGATTTTACAGGGGAATTACCGTTTGGTGTGTTTGGATTTGGAGATGATCTCTAGACAGATATCTCGATAATATATCTTGTAGTTCCCACCACCATTTAGTTTTAAAAGTGCGCACTTAAAGGTGTCCCAGAGCGACCAACTTTTCCATTTTATTGTGGATGGAAAGGTGGGGATCTGATCTCCTGAAAACCGTACTGTCCATAGATTCCAGACAATACTGCTGAGGTAAATACGCTGCAATTATCGTAGACTAAGGGATCTAAAATCTGCTAAACACTTGTAGCTTTGTTATAGTTTCTGACCATTTTGTATACATATCAACCAGGATCATATACTGTGATGCAAGAGTGATCCTGCTAGATAAACATGAACCCATATCCATTCCGGGGAGTGTTACATACCTGTTATAACTTTGAGCAATTTTGTCCGAGTTCCTCTAAATGCATGTCCATATTCGGTCATTAGACATAACTGCTCGCTAAAGCATTCATTCGGTTTATTCCCTGCTCTCCTCAATTAAATTGTCTATGACCACTCTTTTACAGGTGTAGTGCTACGGCGATGCGTTAGCTAAACAGAATTGTTCCACCAACGTCAGAAAAGGAAGAACTAACTTGGAAGAATTGTTGGAGCTCTCTATCAGCACATACTGACCAGTTAGTTGTGTGAAAGTGCGAGGATTTCTATAGGAATTGATTCGTTGTAAACGGTTGGATGTGTAAACTAGGATGCCTTTCTTTGAACAAATAATACTAACAAGAGGCCTGTGGCCTGTGATGAAGGTAAAGTGGCATCCATGTAGCCTTCATTTAATTTTTTTATGGCAAAGATAATGACCTAGCTGTAATTGCCCTCTGTGCTTGTAAGTGTTCTGGATGTGTGTGCAATAGCTTCTTCGTTTCAATCCGGAAAGATGGCTGAAATTCCAGGACCAGTGACATAATTGAATCACTTTAAACAACAACATTTTGTAGTCTGTAAATAATTGTTCTGTTTTAATTGACAAATGCCGATTTGCATTCAGATAACCAGTTCCATTGGGCATATATTTTCAAAAGATTGTTCAGGGGGTCACGTACCTGGGGGCATTCCTGACAAGAATATTACACTGAATTGCTTACATACATTATATATATTTCACAACACTGAGCCTTTAAAGTTTTTTATTATTAGCCATAAGAAGACGCTTTCCGTCGTAATTTTATACTTTACTAATAGAAAAATAATGACTATTTTGAAAAGTATTTTTTTTATTATTTCTAATCAATATTATTTTTTGATGTTTTATACGCATATATATTTGATGTTCTAGTTTCTAGTAAAAATGACAATGGTAACTACTGAAATTAAACATAAAGAATAAATAAACTCCTTAGACACCTGCCTGGACCAAAAATGCGCATTAAAAAAATTGCCAGTTAATGTCCTGAAAGAGGTTTTTCATATTGGTTGATTTATTTGTGACAATTTTGCTAAAACTAGGTATTGTTAGTCATTTTTTTTTTCATCTAAAAATTTATTGTTGGTGTATTTACTATATAAATGTATTTTTACTATATAAATATATTTTCATAATTTTCATAGTGTTTTGTTTTTGTTTGGATGTCACTGTTTGCTGGAACCCTTACAGATGCTTCCACACTTGTTCAGTGTAGACCTAGGGACAACAACAATTAAGAGTTGATTCCACGGTCATCAAAACCTCCAATCTCCCGATCAAGGGCCATGTTATCGGATGTTGTTTATCGTTATAACTAAGACAAAATATTTGATGAAAAATTGAGGAAGGAAACCTTTACGTTGTTAAAAGTGTTTCATTATCAGACCGATCATTATACAATCGTACTTCTTTTATTCCGATTTAATATTGAGCAAGACATAGAACATGAACAGAAAGAAGGAGGTAATTAATTTGCATTATTTTCTATTGTCTGAAATTAAACATAAGGAATAAATAAACTCCTAAGACACTGGGCCAAAATCCGCATTAAAAGATTGACAGGTAATGAGTTAAACAAGGAAAGTAACTAACCGAATATGTCTGTTATTTGTTTAATGGTCTCCGAAAAGGTGAAATAATTAGCCTTTTTGGGCAATAAAAAATGGGTGAATTCACTACAACCGAGCTATGATTTTCCTTGCGACATTCGTATGATTTTCCTTTCAACTTTCTTATGATTTTCCTCTCAAAGTTCTTATGATGTTCCTTGCGACTTTCTTATAATTTTCCTTTGAACTTTCTCATGATTTTCCTTTCACCTGTGACATCAGCCGATCTAGGGTCTTGTCCTGGTCACGGCGCCAATTGTGACGTCCGCCACTCCCGTTCGTTCGTTCGTTCGTTCGGGTCGGTGTCGCTCCAAACGTGATGTCCGCCTGTCTGCGTCAGTCGTGCTATCCCGTCCTGTGACGACCATCTGGGTTGGTATTGGTCGCGGCATCCAAGTGTGAGGTTCTAACCTTTTGGTGATTCGGATGGGAATCGGGTTAGATCCGATAACAGCCTCGTCGTTTCCAAATCGCCTCCAACGCCTGGTTACCGAAGTAACTACTTTGATTTCCAGTCTGCCTACCCACGTTGTGAATTGATCTTAGGCAGACGAAATCAATCAGTCGTCGGTGCCGTAATGCAAGTCGGGTTGGAATAAGGGTGGTATCGCACAAATAGATGTAAGAGAAAATAAAATAACAACTCGAAAAGTTCAAAGGTATTAAAAAAGGATAAGAATATTTTATATCTGGCCGCTGGATACAGGGCTACGTCTATCTCACAACCCGCTATGTGGATTCGTGACACGTTGTTTTTGTTAAGCGAGTCTTAACATCTAAGTTTTCTGTTCTTTAAGAAACTGGTTCTTGGTATGTCTTCAGGCGAAATTCGTAAAACTTGTTTTGGTGGTGTGAGTCTGTCGTTCTTCAAAAATAAATTGTTCTTGATTAGAAGATGAGTTCGGAATTTGCGCGAATCTTGGTCAGCTAATGCGTGGTGGGTCTTCAGAGCTCTCAACTGGAACTTACTCGAACTCTCTGGAACTCGGACTCGAACTGATTTTCGCTCGCTGCGACTTTGCTTATATGGACGGGATGGGCTCGTCGGGGTCTGAGGTTCCTTGATAATTCCAAATCCATAGTCCACTTCTATATTTTCAGTCAAGAATTTTCCACTCCTTTCCATTTTTGGAAGTTTTCTCTTACCCCCACCTTCTCCTGTTCTCCTATGGATATCTCACCATACTTCAGAGGGGCGTCAACGTTTTTCCCACTTCTTTGCAGTAACATCTCATACCTATCCTCTCAATGGGCGGTGGCAGCCCTCCTCCCTTGCGTCACATGATCCCCTCCGCCTGTCTCTCGTTAACATTCGACCAATGGGCGTCCAACAGTGTGGGTGTGACCAGACTAACCTTGTTTTAAGAAAAAAATATATCTTGCTCAAAAAAAAAAAAATTATCTTTTTCTTTTCCTTTTCTTGCCTTAATCGCAGCTCTTATCCTCAATGTCACCTGGGATCTATCAATGAGATTTTCGCCAATTATCAAGTGGGTGGTCATCTAGCGAAACACAGCCAATTTTTGTCCCGATAAAGCAGTTTCACTATCCTAGCCGTATTTGCATTCTTGGTGCCAATTTCTGGTTTTATTATCATAGCCGAATTTCAACACAATGATGTCTTGTCCAAACGACAAAGACTTAACCCAGGGTTGGGCTTTGTGTGTGGTTAATAGATGGCCTATTAAATCCTTTCCCGATAATATTGTTTGCCACAATGACACAGTTAATTTTTATCTATTTAGAATTCTGTATCAACCTGGACTTTGTCAGCTAGCCCTACGACAATGGCCGTCAGAATTTCCACCATTTTTTTCATTATCAAAATAACATCGCTAAATGTCCCTTTTTGTGGGTGGCTTTCCTTTATCATCTAAGTTTAAGTCTCGCCTCTCTTT
>OZ010582.1:27352831-27387831 GCA_963932145.1 Acanthosepion lycidas
ATCATCATTCCGGCTTTGAGTATTTTAATATATATATACCAACAAGAAATGCACGTACAATTCTAATAAATCTTCCTGAAAATATATACATTTATATATCACTATAAATATAAAAATGGACAATGAGGTCAATACCCAATGGCAATAGTCTGTTTCATGCTTAAACGCAATCGTCAGACCATGTATTTTTGGTTTGATTCACTATGTTGATCAATGGTGCATTATGGGTATAAGCTCTGTCCTTTTCTACGAATGGTAATTGGGCGTGCAGCAACGGTTAATTTTCAAATTATACTTGAGGTATTAGAGTAAAAATAATTCTTGATCCTGTTGTAGTAATTGTAGCCATGTTATAGTTTTGTTTTTTTACTTTCTTTACTAATTATTTATTGATTAATTTATTGTTTATTCTATTTACATTATTCAGACTCTAGTCCTCGTCTTTGTCACCATGTTCATCACAATGTTTCGGTCGTTGTACGCTCCGGCCTTCTTCTCGTGGTTGGAATGTCGAACTGAACCCTTTATTTCGCTTACTGGGGTTAAGTGTTCCAGTTCCACGTGACATGTCTAATGGATGTCAATTAACTTCTGCTAATTCCCCTCTGAAAAATCTCCACTGCCTTAACAAGGTATTAAAATCACACTCTTTGGGACCTGTCACTGGATCTAAGTGACGCCTTTATCTACTGTACCATGTGTCTTTGAGGAAATATAGGCAGTTATTGTTTATTGCTGATCTACTTGTATTTTTGTGTCCATTCAGAGTTTGTTTATTGTTTTTGTTATTTTACTAATTTGTTTACTTGTTTTTTTTTTATTTTTACTTATTTTTTAGGTATTCGACGTTAGTTTTCGATTCTTAAGAAAAACAAAGTAACATTTTGTTTTGCCTATGTGTGAAGATGTGGTCTGGACGTTTATGTAGTAAGTGTTGTTTGCCTGGAAAGCTAACTATAATATTTTTAATGCTTCTGAAAATCCACTATCTTTCTAAAATCTTGCCTGGCTTTATCTGCCTTATAATTTTCTCTAGCTTTGTTAAAGATGATTTCACAGGAACTGTTAGATAACCTGCGGTAAACAGATTGTGGGAGACTGCTTATTGATGGCGGGTGGTTGGAAGATGTGTGTATTTAAAGTGGTTAATCTGTGTTATTTATATATGGTTGATATGTGAAATGTAGGAAATCTACTTCTCTTGAGTTAGTTTTTATGCCTATAGCAATTCCTAATTTTTTTAAAAATTGTTATGGTTTTTTTTCTGATTTATCTGTTATATTTTCTTATGATTTTGAGCGGCCTGTCTTTAGAGGCCTATATCATTTTTCGATTTTTTTATATAGTTCATGTCATTCGAAAGGTGAAGCACCATCAAAGCTTCCTATTGTAATATCAAATATCCCTTCATTCTTTATCCATGCGTCTGCGTTGTGAAATAGCACTAATTTTTTGGAGTGTTTAATGAATTTTACTTCATTTATGCTTATTGTATTTTTTTTTATGAACTAAGATGGTTTTCTCGAGTGTGGGTTCTGTTACAGAACAGGAATTTTTTATATATATAGTTACGTTGTACCTGAATAGATTGTTTGTGCGTTTAGGGGCTTAGTATATATATATATACATACATACATATATATATATATATATATATATATATATATATATATATATATATATATATATATATATATATATATATATATGTGTGTGTGTGTGTCCGAAAAATACAAATTGGTTATTTTAGTTCTATATACTTTTAATTTTTCCTGAAATGTGCCTGTTTATCGGATTTGTGTTTCTTATGTTAGTTAAGTCTCTTTTGAAGTTATCTAGAGTTCCTTTTTTGCAGCGGTGCATCGTATAAATTCAAATGAAATATCAATCTTCGTCTACTAAAGCCTTGAGTCCTATTCTATTATTGTCGTTTCTGCTCACTTACGTCCTTCGCATTTTCTTTCACCTACACCCATTGCATTCTAGTAGCACTATTGCCTTACTTAGGTTGAAACGATTAAAAATGTTTTCATTTCTCTGTGCTTACTTTGAGTTTTGGGGAGATCGTATCCACTAGTAATGAATGTCGTTAGCAACATTTGCTGCTAATTCGAATTAATATTACAATTAAAACTTAATTATTATAAACCACGTTATTTTGTAAAAAAAATATTTCTATTATAAAATTATTACTAATTCATTTATATTTTATATAGCAATAAGATTTTGTCATGCGTTCTTTTGACATGCCAAACCTTTCAAGGATTTCACAATTCATGATAGTTTTTGACTTTTTTTAAAATCCACTCTTTGTAATTTTTCTGGGAGACATTCCCAATATCTCCTTAAGTAATTTATTCGCTTTTTCTTTTTCATTTTCTCTTTACTATAACCTGTTCGTTGTAAATTCCCCGAGCTTCCTTTCCTCATTATATACCGTAGAAATTTAAAGTCATAGTTACAGGTTTACGTTGTCTCTCTATATCCTAATTTCTAATGAAACGAAATCTTTTTTTCTTATTTGAGTAGAGACTGATTTCTGCTGTTTAATTATTTTTGCTGGTGATACAATATAATTCATGAACTGCTGGTGCGCACAAATATTTCAGCTGATATCGGAAAATTAGTTAGAAGGAAAAGGAATTGAAGGAATGGCAGGGAGATAAGTTTAGTGTGATGGAATCTGGAAGATGTCGCGGTGTGCATGTCTTGTCGTTTCTGCTTAACGTCTTCTAGAAATCAACGGGGCATGTCGGCAAAACGGTAGTACCCAGTATAGACAGCGCCCTAAAGCAGTCACAATACTAGGTCTGCTCTGCTTTTAAAATCCCAAGAATCACTGCGTAAAGCGAAATCATAATGATCGTGTTGGTAGCAATTACATTTCATTACAGATTTCTGGAAACATTTAACAGGATATATTCTTTTATAAACATTTCTCTGTTTAAAACATATCTCTGTTCGAAATAAATTATCACTGTAGAAGCCACAGACTCTTCACTGTTCTCTAGACTATTCAATCGCCTTTCAAATATTTGCACAGAAATTCTTAGCCCTCAAATGTTTCAAAAAATGAATACTGAATACAGCGCATGATTTTTTGCATAATTTAAATGTTTTTGACGGGCCTAAAATGCCATTGAAAATTTTAAAAATATATTGGAAAAAATATAATATTACAGACAGCCAGTGATATCATCTTGTCTATGACTTCTTTTAGCTTCTGTATTAAGTGGTTCACTTGAGCATGGATGGCAATATAATAAAATGTCGGCCACTTTTGTAAATATCATGGGTGAATGTCTGTCAAAATAATTGTGACTTCTTGATTGAGGCGTTACTGATTTCCAGAGTTCAGGTAATCGTTCTAATGTTTGTAAGAAGATGGTATTTATCGACATTCGTGAATTTAACTTGAGATTCTTGGTTAACGTGTATCATTTATTGAATAGATTATGCCATGAATCACAATATGAAATTTTAGCCTTACCTTATTCCGAAAAAAAAATCAATTTTAAAAGTTGCATACTACCGGAAAATGAAATAAAAGATAAAGGAAATATTACTAAAGAATAAAATAAAATAAATTTTCTCATGATGCGACTAATAAAAGAAAAATGAAAGGGTGTTTGTTATTTTCACAATATTATTAGTACACTTGACTTCGCTAAACGCCATAGGTTGGCGCTTTTTATTTTTATTTTCTATACAAAAACAAACGGTTCCTTGTTCGAACACAAGAAAAATTAAATAAGATGCTTAATGGCAGTAACTTGTCTGTCATATTTAAGTGAAACATATATATATATATATATATATATATATATATATATATATATATATATATATATGCGTGTGTGTGTTTATGTGTGAATCTAATACACTACACTATCCACATACATATGGCAGCAAAAAGACAGAAATATTACACCAAAATAAGCTGGAAAATATTGAAAAATCAGCTGCCTACGGCAACATTACAAAAAAACGTATACACAGTCATCAAAAACAAGCAAATAATAACAAATAAACTTTAAAATAATAACAAATAAACTTTAAAAAATTAAAAATAATAGCAATTTTTACCTATCATAATTTTACACAGACCCCACCACACGTATATACGTGCATGCGAGGGAATGTTATTCAGCGAAAGAATAGAAAAATGTTCTGATTGCTGACACATTCACGAGACATTCACGAGAAATTTTCGCTCCACCTCCGATCTTTGAATTTCAACATACTAATGCGTATTTATATAGACAAAGCACACATATACATACATATGTCAAATCCCATACTGTCCCCATATGTTTATGTTTTTATGAGCCACGGCGGGCGAGCGAGTGTGTATGTGTGCCTGCGTACCTCAACAGGTGTACGAACATGCACCTATGTTTGCGTTAACATGAGTGACATCACGACGACGATTCCCCCATTTCCATCATAACACCAATACACGCTATCTACATGAATCCAAAATTAAAAAAAAATAATCAGTTTCTCTGACGATCGCAAAAGCGTCAAACCCAGGGTCACAAACTTACATCAATCCAACCAAATATGTTATCTCTATCTCTGATATTGAGAGCTTTCTAACAAGTACCGCGCATATTATATATATATATATATATATATATATATATATATATATATATATATATATATAAAGATCTTTTCTATGTCCATACGTTCTTTTTGTAGATATAAATATGTAAGTAAATGTTCTAGTTATAATAAACAGTATTAACAACATTTACCGGCGTGTATGTCCGGAAACCCCCATAAAAATCCTGCGTTTGCCGATAGGAATCGAACCTGTATCCTATACGGAACCGCCATATACCCCGAAGTGCCTTCACCGATTGAGCCACAGAGGAGCGCCTCGGCCAGCAGGGTCAATTTTACTGCCTCCAAACCAAAAATCACCATGACTCTCTCATACATTCGTATCTGCTCGATGCGTATCCAAATTTAAACAAATGACGTCAAGCATTATGAAATGGACAAACTCTGACAATTGTTTTAAGACATTTTCTATGTCCATACGTTCTTTTTATAGATACAAATATTTAAGTCATTGCTCTGTTTATAATAAATATATCGACAGAATCTATCATATATTTATAAGTCTAAAATTCGTCTTTGCATTGGATATTGCTGTTATATCTTGTGTGGTTCTGATGCTATATATTTAGTGATTTTTGAGAAAATCCAAGGAACAATCTTCAATGATATTGGTTCTGACCTGTCAGCTAAGGCTCTTGGTATATTCTTACCACCGTAATGTAGCTTGCCTGTGCCTTTTCAATAAATACTTAAATGGTACTTGTTCTCATGAACTCTCGTCTATGTTAAGCTCAGTACCAGTTTCGCCATGGACCAAACATGGAAGTAAAAACGAAGGTTTGGAGAAAGTAGAAACAAAAGGAATTTAATATTAAGCAGGACGAGACAATTTAGGTTTATAGGGCATATAATGAGGAAGTGCGGGCTAGGATACTCAAGGGACAGATAGAGGGCAGGAGGGACAGAGGAAAACAACGCTTAGCATAGTTTATTAGCTTGGGTAAATATATGGCGGGAAAGTGCTTAGGAGAAATAGCAGGCAGACAATGTTTATTAAGTGCTACAAGGGGCAGGATTTTTTCGAGAGTCATGATCCCCTACGCCCTGAGGGGACATAGCATATAAATAAGATGACTAGAGTCACGGCAAGGTTAAACCATTTTTTTTTATAGATTAAATGTCTAGATGAAAACGTAGGAGGTGCGGAGGAGTAATGGATAGCAATTGAGGAATCGGAGAGCCGAGTTCGAATTCCAATCGAATGCATTATATTCACTTACGTGCTAATGACATTGGGAAAGGTATGGACCCTCTTCTTCTCCCCGCTCAGCAGACCGGGTTCTATAGCCTTGGATGGCAACTGGTCTACCGCACAAAAAAATGCGAAAAAAAAATCTGCCTCGTGAGTTATGTATCGAATGTTACATGATCGTCTAAGCTTATATCACGCATGGCATATAAATGGGATGTAACCGTAAGTTCAATGCTAACAGTTTCTTCTCTTGCCCATCTCGCTTGTGGAAATATATTCCCGCTTTTTGCTTCTAAGTCGAATATGAGCTTCAAAAATTGAGTTGCAATGTAAATCGTTATCATCTTAATTCTTGTTTTTATTGTTCTCTCTATTGAAAAGTCTCTCTTTTCTCATATTCTATCACACTCAGTAACCCTTGCGTCATAGTTGCTTTAATGTCTTGTTTGGGTGAAATGATTAAAATAAAAATCATTTCGATACTCGATAATTTTTTTCATGATCTCCTTTACCGAAATATCACATTAATTACACATTAAATTAAAACTCTCCCTTTGATTGCATTGTTTGTCGTATTCTGTATCTTTTCATTTTATATTCTCAACATTGATTATTTAAATATTTTCTCACTGGCCAATCCACTTTCGCGCTATATCAGTTATTTTCACTTCAAATCCTTGCTCTTCTTTTTGTATTGTTCTATGACAACCGTATCATCCTCTGCTTTTCTTTCGCTCGCGTTTTATATTTCTAGCACTGGCTTTCTTCCATCATCTTTTCAACTTTTTCTTTATTTTCTTCTTTGAAACTTATCTTCTTTCGTCTCATACTGTCATCTCTCTACCTCCTCAAACTGTAACCAAAATATTTCTTTCTATATTTTCCTCTGTCTATATACACTTCATTTTTTTTTTATTAATAAGAAAAAAATTCATTATAATCCCAAACTTTTCCCCCACATTTGCCAGTTATTTAGATTCTCTAAATATATCACTGCTTGTTCTCTCATTGTGGATAAAACTTACCTTCTATTTAAGAAGACATTGTTGATATATTTTATACTCACCCTAGCAACTATTCCTTTGAGAATGTAGATGTCTTGAAACGCAAAACACTCCTTCTTGGCAGTTCATTGTCTTCTCTGGCGCCGGGTGTCTGCTTTAAGATATTTTTCCCTCCTGTCAACAATACACCCAAAAATATTTTTAAAAATGTTCCTAAATATATAACAAAGTAAATTTAATCTCAGTCACGGGGAATACAAGGTTCATCGGATGAAAATATTTACTCAGCGTCATGTAATATTTAGATAATCTACAAAATAATGTAGTTAAGATAAGTGATTTATTTTCGCACGCAGTTCAGTATTATTACCATCAAGTGGTACTTCAACGTTTGAAATTTATCTTGTCACAGATTGATGTTAATTACGAATACCTGATAGAATATTTTTTGAAAGTAAATACTCTAATGATAAAAAATAGTTTCAATGAAAATATATTATTTAAATACGATTATATATATATATATATATATATATATATATATATATATATATATATATATATATAAATATATATATATATATATATATATATATGTGTGTGTGTGTGTATGTATACTTATATATATATATATTAGGTTGGTGCAAAAATAATTTCGTTTTCTAACATATGTTACTATGTGAGAAAACGAAATTATTTTTGCACCAACCTAATATTTATATATATATATATAAATATATATATATATATATATATAAATATTTATATATATATATATAAATATGTATATATATATATATATATATATATATATACATACATATATATATATATATATATATATATATATATATATATATATATATATATATATATATATATATATAGTGTATCACAAAAGTGAGTACACCCCTCACATTTCTTCAAATATTTAAGTATATCTCTTCATGGAACTGCACTGAAAAAATTACCTTTTGACACAATGAAAAGTAGTCTGTCTGCAACATATATAACAGAGTTAATTTCTTTTTCCCTCAAAATAACTCAAAATATAGCCATTAAAATCTAAATCCCTGGCAATAAAAGTGAGTACACCTCTAAGAAACTACACCCCTAAATGTTTAAATTGAGTACTGCTTTTCATTTTCCCTCCAAAATATCATGTGTCTCATTAGTGTAACTATGCCCATGTGTTTATGGGGAGCAGGTGTATTCAAATTTGTAGTGCAGCTCTAACACTCTCCCTTACCGGTCACTGAAAGTTCCAACATGGCACCACATGGAAAAGAACTCTCTGAGTATCTTAAAAGACGTATTGTTGCACGGCATAAATATGGCCAAGGCTACAAGAAGATTGCGAACACCCTGAAACTGAGCTGCAGCACAGTGGCTAAGATCATCCAGCATTTTAAAAGAGCAGGGTTCACTCAGAACAGGCCTCAGGTAGGTCGCCCAAAGAAGCTGAGCGCACGTGCTGAGCGTCACATCCAAATGCTTTCTTTGAAAGATCGGCGTAAGAGTGCTGTTAGCATTGCTGCAGAGATTAAAGAGATTGGGATTCAGCCTGTTAGTGTTCAGACCATATGCCACACACTACATCAAATTAGTTGGCATGGCTGTTACCCTAGGAGGAAGCCTGTTCTGAAGGCAATACACAAGAAAGCCCGCAATCAGTTTGCTGAAGACATGTCAACAAAGGCCATAGATTACTGGAACCATGTCCTATGGTCTGATGAAACGAAATATAATTTGTTTGTTTCTGATGGACTTAAACATGTGTGGCGGCGACCAGGTGAGGAGTACAAAGATAAGTGTGTCATGCCTACAGTCAAGCATGGTGGTGGGAATGTCATGGTCTGGAGAGTTACATTTCATTGGGGGAAACATGAACTCCAACATGTACTGTGAAATACTGCAGCAGAGCATGATTCCCTCCCTCCAGAAACTGGGTCGCAGAGCAGTGTTCCAGCATGACAATGACCCCAAACAGACATCCGAGACAACCACTGCTTTACTGAAGAGGCTGAGTGTAAAGGTGATGGACTGGCCAAAACTTGAACTCAATAGAACATCTTTGGGGCCAGCACCGCGGCGTCGTCATTGAGGAGTGGAAGAGCATTCCAGTGACTATCTGTGAAGCTCTGGTAAACTCCATGCCCAGGAGAGTAAAGGCAGTTTTGGATAATGATGGTGGCCACACAAAATATTGACAGTCGACATGTTGTATGTTAATATTGACAACTTTTCCTAAGGGGTGTACTCATTTTTGTTGCCAGGGATTTAGATTTTAATGGCTATATTTTGAGTTATTTGAGGTAAAAATAAATTAACTCTGTTATGTACGTTGCACACAGGCTACTTTTCATTGTGTCAAAGGAAAAGCTCTGTACAAAAAGACAAAGCAAAATACTTATTAACTAAAGAATATCCAATACTTAAATTGGCATAGGTAATAATTTTTATTTCATGAGGCCTCTAAAAAAGCAGTTCTCATGAACTAAAATTATTAACTATGTGATTTTAAGGTTTTGATATTCTTTAATTAATAACACATATATATGTGTGTGTATGTGTGTGTGCGTGTGTGTGCGTGTAGATATACTTATATATGTATATATAATTCTAATGCTTTCGTGATGTTTAGCAATGGCGAAAGATACTTAGAATCTAGATAGATAGATAGATAGATAGATAGACACGTACATCTTGAAAAAACATATTCTCATCAGCTTTTAAGAATTTATCTCACACTCTCTGTTTATCATCCTATCTGTGTGTGTATATATATATATATATATATATATATATATATATATATATATATATATATATATATATATATATATATATATATATCTATATATCTACGCACACACAAGCATAAATATATACAGTGATAGGTACAGTGTGGATATATTAAACAAACATGGCGTGGTTATCCGCTGAGCCGAGAACCTAACCCTCATTTTCGTATTTAATGTATCATTGGATTCGTTAGCTCTATACTTATTATTATCATTATTTTTATTACTTAAAGCATTATTGGGTATTAGTCAATCAGAATATACGTTGTTCTTCATTAAAATTACTGATAGCATCAGCTACTGTTATACTGCCCAGCTTAAGAAGACAATTAGTGCATCTGTCGAACATAAACTGTCTTAACGGCCTGCAAGGTGCGCACGTTCGATTCTTACCAAAAGATTATTCCTTATTTGTAATCCACACCTTTTGACTCAACCAGATGAATTATGAAGAATAGTCCGTTAAAAAATATACATTATTCTGTAATATGCTTGTGCACTTGAAGACAAGTGGATTTACCTTCGCACACACACAAAGACCTACACAGTGCATATTTTGCTGAAACATATTTCATCTTACCGGATCACAGGCTGTTCGATTAATAAATGTAGAATGTTTCCTTATAAGGAAACAGTTATTATTAGATTATCATTTCCATTGCTAACACATTTGACTTTAATTCAGTTTGGCTTGCAAATGAGCTAAGTCTATTATTTCCACGCGAGAGTTTAAGGAATTTATTCCTAAGGAATGATATTCGGTTAAACACAAATGATTCACGATATAGCAGAAACATTGGTCATTGTTATAGATATAATGTTCAATGTGTTAGATCACTTCAGGATGTATACGATTATGACTCTCCACACTTTCCTATACTTTGTAGCGCTTAACATTAATTGCGTATATACTTCAATCCAAGTCATTGTTCTCCCAGCCAGGTCATTTAATTGGTTTCATGCGTTTCCCTCTGTGTTTTCAATAAGTGCTGTGAGGTTCAAATTTTCCAAGCGTGCTTTCTTCATGATGTACCTTAGAGTATTCAGTCGTCTCTTTCCTATTTTAATGCAGAATTATTTACTTTCAGGATAAGCATATACCTCCTCTATAGTGACAATATAAATCTTCTAAACCATTTCCATTAATCTCAGATATTTAGTCTTTTATTTGGTTGTTCATTAAAATGGTCAGTATGCTTTGGCACAAAGTCGAATGTATGGGCACCCAGTGATAATCAAACGCACTATTCAGCACACAAAGAGACCGAGTAGCTAATAATTACACCACGAAGAGAAGCCGTGTATTTATATTTAGGATTTATTAAAGTGTTATCGTGCTACTCATGAAACATGTGTGTGTGTGTGTGTGTGTTTTGAACAATAAAACATATTAAAAATTAAAATTCTCAGACACACTGGGTTGTATATTAATATCCTTTCGTTTCATCACCTAGTTTCGGTCAGCATGACCATTATCAGGAGAAAAACAATCTGCTTGTAGCAGTGAACTACAGACATAAATGAGTTGATGGAGCGCTCTTTCTCTCACTCTATCTCTCTCTCCATCTCTCTCTTTCTCTCTCTCTCTCTCTCTGTATATATATATATATATATATATATATATATATATATATAGAGAGAGAGAGAGAGAATGAGAGACACAGACAGACAGACAGACAGACAGACAGAGAGAGTGCGATGGATAAATTATTGTCTAAATGATACAAAAATGAAAATAACACTGATATCTCATTTACCAAAATTAGATTTAAAATATCTTCGAGCAGTAAAGTGTTAATTTATTCTATAAAATTGCCACTGGCTTCAACCTCCATCATGCAGACGACTTCGGAAACAAGTTTCACTTTCATTAAAGTTTCTTCAAAGGTTGAGAATAACAGATAAAATGACAAAAACTCTGATAGTTTTCAATATTCTTTAGGTCTGTTCTCATTGGCCAGTCAAATATCATGTAAATTAAAACTTTACATAATTCTATATGTAAGTTTGAGAAAACTTTTATATGTCTAATCTTCACTTAAAAATGAATAGAACACTTTGGCATGTTGACATTTGTTTATATTCTTAAAAAACAATAGGCTCGATATAGCTGTATGACTCTACCGTGTGAAGAAAGCTTAGTGGTAGACGTTCTGACTGACAATAAATCAGTTGGGTTTCGATCCTGGCTTGAAGCATTCGGATGTCTAGTGGAACTGAGGAGTTGTGATACAGCGAAACAGTACTGTCTGCGAATTGTATTATATATATATATATATATATATATATATATATATATATATGTATGTATGTCTGTTGCGTGTTGTATATGTATGCAATGTTAGATAGATCAGCAGCTATATTTACATTCTGTAGTACAATAGGTACCTAATCTAAGACGATTATAAATGCTACTCATATTTTTATGCAAAATAATTGATTATTTTGTATATTTCTTACATGAGTGTCACAAACTATCTACCTTGATTAATGACTGCTACACATATAGAGCTATCAATTCATGTTAGTAACCAGACGAACAGAAATACTAGATTCCTTTTTAGCCACAATTACAAAAAATAGTAGAATTTAATATAAATTTCTATATATCCATGCTTGAAACTCTATTTGAAACACACATACATACATACATATAATCGTCAGCCAGACGATTGCATCTAGCATGAAACAGACTGTCGCATCTAAGTGTTGACTTCTATGTTCACTTTTATATTTACACACTCCTTTATTGAGCACTTTATCCTATAAATATAGCACAGCTTAATAGTATATTTCTTCATACATATATATATATATATATGTTTATTACATTTATATATATATACATATTTATATATACGTATACATATATATTTACATACATATATATAATTGCATATACATATTCGTATATATATATATATATATATATATATATATATATATATATATATATATATATATATATATATATCGGCCTGACGATTGCGTCTAGCATGAAACAACTTGTCACCTCTGAGTGCTGACTTCAATGTTTATTTTTATATTTATACTTTTATTTAAATACTATATACATAAAATTATTATAATTTAATATATATATATATATATATATATATATATATTATTATTATTATTATTATTACATTATATATATATATATATATATATATATATATATATATATATATATATATATATATATATATATATATATATATATATATGATAATATTAGTGATAAATATACATATATATGCAAAATCCACAGGTGCATATATACACATGTATATTTTAGAATAAAAAATTTTTGAGAGGATAAAAAATTTTTGAGAGGATATTTATATATATATATATATATATATATATATATATATATATATATATTTGTGTGTGACCTACTTGCCATATATATATATATATATATATATATATATATATATATATATATATATATATATATATATTGCCAGAGATTGTTCGACGTTAGGTAAAAAACATGGAGATTTCTAGGCAAGTAGAAAAATATATTATTTTCTATACAGATTTTATGTACTGGTTAAATACTCGTCAATTGGTTTTATCCTCAACAATTGTTATAGGAGCCCCTGATTCTTTTACAGTCTTATGGCAGAAAGATTTTGTCAGATATTTTTAACTTGTAGAAATGCAGAATTATTATCTGTTGTTGTCAGAATAAGCCTAATTTTCGATATGATTTCTAAAAAAGTATATTTGTTTTTATTACGTTTTTGGCATTAAGTTTTGGTTCATATTTTAGTGAATCGTTTTAGATAGCTGTATATAAATTATTTTTATCCGACAATATAAACTGTCAATAAAACTTAAATGATTATAAAATATGATGGTATTGTGTCGGAAAAAAATTCTTTGTTTTTTTCCAAAAGAAGTTATTAAACATTATGGACTTTCTGACACATATATATTCGATAAGTTTACATTTCCAAGCGTATTTCTATATGATTGCCTCATGAATTTTGATTTTAAACATTTTTACATTTAAAGTGAAAATGGATGAAAACCAAATAAATTTTTATCATGTTATACTCTTTTCATTCCGGAAATATTATTTTTATTGACATGACGCCATATCTGAGGATTCTACTCGTATTTTAATCTGGAAGAACTAAAATGTAACGGCAGTTCTGCAGTCAATGATCGAAATGTTGATAAAAATGCTCCAGACTAGACGACACGGGATATCACAGAGATAATTTACATATATCACATATGAGCGTCATAATGCATTTGAAAATACATGAAGTCATGAACGCTAAGATGATCGTCTGTTTCACAGTTCGTAAATAATTTAAGGAAAAAAGTTCCATATATTCTCTAGTGAAACACAACAAAATGGCGCTGCTTTTAAAGGATCGATCACAGGCGATGTGGAACAAATAAGTCCTGTGCAAAACGAAATGCGCCACTGACCTTCTTTATGTACCGTGTCTCCTCAAGTCCTAGGCGATCATGGCTCTCCACAATTTTCTATACCTTGTAGCTCTTAATAAACTTTATTTTTATATTATTTCTCCTACCCCCTGTTCCGTCATCCACTTTTGTCAAGTTCACTAAATAAGTTAAGCCATATTTTCCTCTATCCTTCTTGTCTTTTATCTGTCCCATGAGTATCAGATTTTCCAAGCCCTCCTTCCTTATTATGTGCACCAAAAACCTCAAACGTCTTTTCATGATGTTAAGTATTAAACTTCTTTTTCTTTTCATTTTCTCCAAAACTTCGTTGTTGCTTACAAGTTCGGTCCAGGGTATCCTCAGCATCCTTCTGTAGAACTATTTTCTGTTGTAACAAGTCTACGCTTCAATCTTTGAGGAGAGCATCTATCAATGCCATACAGGAGGACAGATATCACGAAAGAGTTAATATTCTTTTCCTTGTTTCTAGTGAATCTTTTTATATTGCAATACTCTGCTTATCTCGTTGAATGCTTGTTTGAATATCCGAGAGGTCATCAAACATTTTTCACAGACGGCCAGATATCTGAGAGAAAAAGAAGGGGGGGTCAGGTAACCTTTTTCTTCAATACAATACACTGAATACACAAAAATAAATAAATAAAATTATCCGTATCAACACTCTTTCGTTTGCATAAACAACCACATCAATATAAACCTAACTTTAGTACGATGAATACCTAAAATGTGTCACACGAAAAATTTTACTAGATATGTTTATATGTAGGGAAAAATATATGACAAAGTGGAACACGTTTTCTTGTGAGGTGTTTCGTCATTTAGAACATAATTGGACTGGATTTGTTATATTAGTGCAACTACACATGCGCACGAAAGAGAGACGCTGGGAATTTTACATTTTATTTTTATTTATTTTATCCACCGATTTAATGTAGATTATTTTTCTTTTTCATTCCATCAATTTTTTATCACTGTGATACTAGGGGTTCTGCCAGTCATAAGAGCAAAATTACAAATTTATTCTGAAGAATTTGGGTCAAGGTACTCTCTTGTTATTTTCGCCATAGCAAATTGTTTTCTCCTTTGGTCAGACTGGCATTCCGATGTCAAAATTGTAACCAGTCTCTTTAAGGTGAAAAACCAACGCATTTGGTGTATTTTCTTTGTAAATTATCCATTATGTGTTCATATAATCTTTTATTTAGTTTCTTTGAGGTTTCTTCTATATATGTTTTGTGACAATTATTACAGGCGATCAAGTAAATTCCTCCTTCAAGTTTTAGCTTATTATTTTGTTTAATATTGACCAAATATTTTATGGTTTCAGATATGCTAGTGAATTTTTTTTTTTTAAGTTTAAAGTCTTTCAAATTGTAGATGTGATAGAGTTAGTTGCGAGGACTAAATATATATTTTGATTCATTGGCGTTGTCAGGAGGAGCCGTCTTTATATTTTGCAGTTTTTTTATGAGCCTTTTGTTTCACATTGAATATAAAATAATTAGGGAAATTGTTTAGTTTATCTACTAGATGTAGCAAATCAGTGTCATAATATTCTGGATTTTTCTAAGCACATTCATATATGATCCATTCAGTAGTCTTTCAAGACTAATAAATAATGTCCAGCTTTCTTATCCGTACAGCAAGACTAGCTCAATCAGTGTTCGAAAGAGGATGGAACGATCGAGCGCCATATCTTGTGAACTTTGTGACACGCATACCATGCACGAGGATTGCGGATGTTGAAGACATTCTGGGAATCTATCATGTGCAATCCATGATATTTGAAGCCCTCAACTCTTTTGATAGATACAGTGTAATCCGGATATAAGAGACCCGGATATAAAAGAAACCCGGATATAAGAGATATTTTATATGGTCCCAAATGAGAGCCTTACTTACCTAAACAAAATAGACCAAACCCGGATATAAGATAAACCCGGATATAAGAGACTTCTTCTCCGGTTCCGACAACTCTCTTATATCCGGGTTACACTGTATATTATTGAGTGACTTTAACTCGGATGGTTCAGCTGAAGTAGTGATATCTTCTGTTATACTCACATTGCAATTGAGCCCGATCCGGTTTGCTTCTTTCTTAAGTGATTGCAGCAAGGATTCTGCATCTTTGATACAGTGAGAAGTTAAGGCAAGGTCATCAGCAAATTCAAGGTTAGTCAGTTATTGTGGAGGGTACTGACTACTCTGGCGAGATTTCAAAAGGAGTCATTTTTCCTCCATGTTGTCGAGGGAAATAGGTAGAACATAGTCCAAAGCAATTATGAACAGAAAAAGAGCAAGTACGTCGCTTTGTAGATTTACTGCTTTAACTTCAATGTAATCATTCTCGGCAGTAGGCGATGAAATATTGGCAGTGGCGTTTCTATACAGATCTCTAATTGTCTCAACATATGTGGAGGGTACGCCATAGAGTTGAAGGATTTCTCTGTTGACTTGCGAAAGTCAACAAAACAGATTTTGACCTCTTTGTTGAATTATTTCTAACTCTTCCACTATACAGCGAATGGAGACGGTTTCAGCAATTGCCAACAAGCCTCTTCTAAATCCATTCTGGTTCTTTCGGAGGAGTGGATCGATGGTAGGGACAATCATATTTAGTAGAGGCTTATTGCAAACATTTGCTGCAATTGTTATGAGAGCTGTACTTATATAATTTGTTAGATCGCCCGTTTTGGAACAGGGTCTTTGGTGTCAGAATGTGTGGTTGCAAAACCCTAGGAGAAGTTCATAAAATTATTGGATCTTTCCACAATAATGCTGATATGTTATAATCCAGGCCAGTGTCAAGATGAAGATACCTGTATTCCTGAAGCTCAAGATGTAAATTTTACTTTGCTTTGTGCAAAATAGAAGCACTTGTTTTTTTACTGGTCTTTGAGAATTTCATGAATTAAAATAATAGGACTTTTGCACTTCATGAACTTAATGTAAAATTTGTGTTTGTTTTCCTCTGTCACCTCTTTCGCAATTACCTCGCTCCAAAGAGTTGAGCGGTCACTGGTTATCCGTGTAATGAGAAACACGGTTTGAATTGTGAACTGATTAAGCAGAGGCTGGAAGCCTGGTTCAATCATTGGACCTCATGAGAGTACTTTCAGTATCCGATATAAAATGTGGGACGCCAACCCTACATCCGGGTGTTTTTGTCGAAGCACCATCTCTAGAAAGAAGGCTAAAGAGTTGTTTCAAGTCATAAAGTGAATTATCCCTCGCCAGATACCATCTTGAAATGTGAATTTCCGGGAAGACACCATCTCCGGAATTGTTTTCAGGGTTTACTCCTAAAGTATTTCACATAGTCTTACCGTAATATTAGAAAGAAATATCTAAGATCTAATATGACAACACATTCACCATGGGTCGCTCACATACTGGCACCATGTATTTACATTAATCCCTCGTCCGATAATGTTTGCATGGCAATGATCAGAAAGGCTTCCGCTGCTGCTAGTAAACAGCATGTTTAAGCTTGTGGCTCAGCTCCAGTCGGGTTTAAAGTCTTTGAAATACTTGTAACAGCTAAGTACTGTTGCTACATCATATAAAAGGATGAATTAGATAGCTAACATTAAAGTTTAATGACTCAACATATAAATCCACGCCCCTATCAGTCAAGCCAATTAGGTGAGCATCCATGCTTACTTGAGCCTGGGTGTTGACTTATATTCGTCTTGGAAGACGAAAACGCATTTTCACAGTAATTTTTAGGTAAAAGAATGCGTCTTCTAAGCCCGAAAATATGGCACATCTTAAAAGAGTAACGTGAAAAGAAATTAAGAACAATTAACGCCAAACCTCCCTTAGCGAGGCTCGGAATGATCGCTTTTATCATACAATACGCATCACACAATTATATCTTAATAAAGAACCGTGAAAAGAAATTACCTTTTCCGCATTGTCCTAAGGGTTTACTCTCAAAGGCTTACTCATGATTGGGTATGGCAGCAAGGGAGCAAAGGTTTAAAATCAGCGTTTTCCTTTTCTTAGATGTACTAACCTCACGGGTTGACGTATTCCATCAAATGTTTTGGTTGTCCACCGCAACGAGATGGATGACAATTTTGACATAAAAATGCTATTCTGATCGAGGGAGAAAACAATTCATGACGATGAAAATGCTTAGAGAATGCGTTGATCGCAAGGACATCCTACATTAAATGTGTACCGTGGGTCTTACAAAATTTCACCATTCCTGGCAAAACATCTATTATCACAGTGTGTGATATCCGCTAACAAAATTGATAGAAAGAAAAAGAATTTAAATGAAATCGACTAGATGAAATTTCTTTTTTAAAAATTAAAATAATATTAAATTCGAAGCATCCCTCGATCGTTCGTGCCAACATAAAGCCCCAAAAGAAATCTTTTCCACTTTGTCATACAATTTGCCCAGTGTTGTAAATAAAAATATATATCATTATCAGACAGCTACACACACACAAGTATATATATATATATATATATATATATATATATATATATATATATATATATATATATATATATATAAAGATATTTTTGTATGTACAAGATTTAATGATTGAAATAAAAGTGTAAAACTTATTATTACGAGACATATTAAAAACGGGCGAAGGAACCGTTTTCGCTCCCGCTCTTCAGGCTTCAACGGGAGATTTAATTTAAAATTAACACAGAAAAATGTACAATAAAAGGAAGTTGTGGAAAGAATAAAAAAATAAAAAAAATATAAAATAAAATGAAATAGCAAAAGGAACTAGAGACAAATGACAGCGAGCCCCAACAATCACTTACGTTGTTTACACAAGGATGTCTTAAGGGACCGGATGTAAAGTGCCTCCAGAACATTTAGATGAAATAATGAGTCAACCAGGACAACACGGTGAACCAGTCAGCACGAGAGAATCATGTGGCACATGGCCGGTTTAACGGGGGATCTCCGTACCCGTGGGCTCGGACAAAAATATGGCCTTTGCACCGTATAAACGGGTTCAGGGTCTGTTTACCTCCCCGAAAGAGACTCGTTCGGGTTCCTCCCCGTCAGAAGGGAGCGAGTTCAGCCTTTCGTCCGACTTCAGAGTATCATGTGGCACAAGGCCGGTTTAACGTGGGATCTCCGAGCCCGTGAGCTCGGCCAAAAATATGCCTTTTGAACCCGTATAAACGGGTTCAGGGTCGGTTTACCTCCCCGAAAGAGACTCCGCCCTTCGGCGTAGACTCCTTCGGCTTCCTCCCCGCCCGAAGGGATGGGTTCAACCAATCAACCGATCAGCCGGTCAGCCGGACGTCCGACTTCAGACTGAACCAGTCAACACTAATATTTAGTCACCCCCCACGAGCGCATCATGCGGCACAAGGCCGGTTTAACGTTGGATCTCCGAGCCCGTGGGATCTCCGAGCCCGTGGGATCTCCGAGCCCGTGGGATCTCCGAGCCCGTGGGCTCGGCCAAAAGTATGCCCTTTGAACCCGTATAAACGGGTTCAGGGTCGGTTTACCTCCCCGAAAGAGACTCCGCCCTTCGGCGTAGACTCCTTCGGGTTCCTCCCTGCCCGAAGACAGAGAGTTCAACCGATCAACCGATCAGCCAGTCAGCCGGACGTCCGACCTCAGACTGAACCAGTCAACACTAAATTTGGGTGCACAATCTCTGTTCTTTAATAGGTGTTCGCATATGGCGGAACCATGGGTGTTCGGGACGAGTTCATTCAACGGCAAGCTGTGATTTCTAATTTTTGTAGGAACGTGTTGTTTTATTCTCATGTTTAATATATATATATATATATATATATATATATATATATATATATATATATATATATTTTAAATACATATATATACTTTAAATATATATATATATATATATATATATATATATTTTAAATATATGTGTGTGTGTGTGTGTGTGTGTGTGTGTGTGTGTGTGTGTGTGTGTGTGTGTGTGTGTGTGTGTGTGTGTGTGTGTATATAAAAATATATAGGAGGAACGGTGGAGTAGTGGATATCGGCTTGGATTGAGGAATCGAAGAGCCGAGTTCGAATTCCAGTCGAATCCATTACATTTCCTTACGTGCTAATACCCTTGGGAAAGGTATGAATCCTATTCTTCCCCCTCCAGCTATGGGTAAAATAGCAGGACAGACTGGGTTCTATAGCCTTGGATGGCAACTGGTCTAGGAGAAGGACAACTCTGAATTCAAAACCTTGGGAACCTTGTTGTATTCGGTGCACCAGTTCTCTGTATTCGGCCCTTCAAAAAGCGTGGATGGTCCTGCACAAGGCCTTCACCACTATAATCAAATCTCATGTGCCGGTGTCGGGCTGTCTGTTTCGTGGAAACTGATCTGCTTGACCCTCATACGTAGAATCTCGACGGGAGAGTCGATCATATATATGCCCATCGAGATTATGTGGAATTTAATCTTTTTCTTTACTTCTCGTGCCAAAGATAAATATAATATGAGCTCATCTTTGTTGTCCATATAGTAGATTCTTTTGTCATGTTGGCTGTCGTAGTTTTCATTTCCTGCTTCTTCAAACAGGAAGTAGTAGTTGTGTTTATTTCCGTTTTACGTTGCTAAACATAAATCGCTTTTAACCCCTGGAAATCGAGTTTGCTTATAATTTTCTTTCTCTTAGTGAGAGATTATTTTCGTTGTAGCATAATTGAATATTTGCTTTTAGATTCTGGAATTTATTGCGTATTTCTCCGTTTCAAAACTCTCTAAAGATTTAATTTCGTTTTTAATTTTAGGCGATACACAGGTTAAAAGCTTTACAAATGTTTAATTTTATCTGTAACATGTTAAAAATAGAACAAAGTAATAAAATAGCGACTATTATTTCTTAAATAATTTCATGTCTGTTATAATCATAATCAAATGCTTGCCTTCATGCATGACTGTGAATAAAGTTTTAAATTAAAATATGCTTGGAAACCCTGTAGATAATTTCTATATGCATTAAATAATCTCCTTTAAAGTTACATATTCCTGTAACGTACAAAACTAACATAATTGATTAGTTAAATACCATAAGATATGCTAAACTGGATGATCAAGTCACTGTCGATTCTTGACTGACAAGGCAGATATCTACGCGCAGTGTTTTGCCGTTTCTTTCTGCGCTAGACTGGTCGCCAAACAAGGCTATAGAATCCAGTCTATCTTGCTATTCAACCCATAGCTGGGAGCAATAGAGATGAATTCATATCTTCTCCAAAGTTATTTACGTGTAAGTGAATGTATCGGAACCGACTGGATTTCGAACTCAGCTCTCGGATTTCTCGTTCCGAACCCTTATCCATTACACCGGCAAAATAATTGCTTCAATTTAATTCAGAGGTAAATAATTTAGAGTTGCCCAATTTATCCAAAATTATCGCTGGGACCAACCAATTTGATAAAGCCTGTCTTTCCTGCTATTAATCCTTTTTACGGTAGAAAAGATGCATCCATATGGAGACAATGGATATGTCTAGAATCTGAACTTAAAACGCCAATCCTGCATTCTTCCTCAGTAGTAGCCATACTCACGGATATCCAGACATTTACATTATAAAGATATCTATTGAGACAATACTTTATTTTCAGCTTGTAAATCATTGTTGTAAAGACATCTTTTATTTTTGCGTAACGTGACAAAAATAACAAACCACGAATAATATATTTATAGAAATAAAAGAAATAACAAAAGAGATGCAAAACTTGTAATTGAAACATACCTCATTTTTCAAAATTGTCATATTTTCCTTCGTTGAAAATCTTGTAAAGTATTTAATATTTTATTACCAAAAAGGAATACGATACTTTAAACGATGACCGATGTTCATTTCATATGTAGCTCATTTTAATAGCTTGTGAATATATTTCTCTAACATTTAAATCAATGGTTGATGATAAGATCAGGCATTATTGTGTGCGAAACACAATAATACTACGTCTCAATATCAAACAGTCCTGTGGATGACCATAAACTACATAAACCCCTTTAATAGGTTTACATTTATTTTGTTTAATGTGTTTTTCCTTCTTCCGCAGATGTATGGTGAAATTAATGAACTTTTAAATTAGGTACCTCCACTTTTTCGGCATAAATTATCGATACCTAAGTTTAAAATGCATTTTTTAAAATGAAAAAATATGCTTGAATATTTCATTTTAGTTTTACTTGAAAGTTGAATCATTAAATTTATTATTTCCATTAAGTAAACAATTCTGGTATATTTCAGATAGAAACTATATACATTGGAATGTCAAATTTAATTTTAAATTTTTAAATTTTCAAAAAACCCGCCATTTTCTTAATTTTAAGAAATTTGTAAACAAACACAAATTTATCGATTTTAAAAATATTTAAAAAAATTTCTGACACGTCATTTTAGTAAAATTAGAAAATTTAATGTTAAATTAATCTGATTTAAAAAAAATATTACTTAATTATAGCATAAAAAAGAAATATACAACGAATTATTAACGATTGGTACCGTAATTTTGATCCGATACTTGATCCACGTGTTGATTGACAAGTGATGACAGCTTACGACGGATGACCATAAATGAAAATTACTAGAAATCTGAGTGAACCCTTTTATTTTTAGTTTTACTGTTATGTCTATTTATTAGAATAAAGGGACAAAACTCTTTTTATAATAATGGCAATTTCAGTCTACCGTACATGGAAATAAGGAATGTATTAAGTAGAAAAATACAACATAAAAAATTATTTGAAAAAAAAGTGGAATCACTAAATTTATTAAACTTGGCAATTTTGAACTCGTAAATTTTGTTTCTACTTAATTACTAATTATCAAAAGGAAATAAGCTAATACAGAGTTTTGCACGATTTTTAAACTATTATAAATTATTATAATCAAAATGTAAAACAAATAAAAAATTCTTGTAAAATTTAATTATTCATCAGAAAAAATTTATTTCTTCAGGCAATAATGACCTTAATATTACTTATTTACAAAAGCAATTAAAAGCTTTTCTAATTAAGTAATATCATAGTTTTATTGGATTCATTATTTTTCTATTCAAAGCTCATTTTACAAAAGTTGGAACAAATTAGAAAAAAAAAAGTAGGTGATTTACCATCTCCAATGACTCTTACTTTAAACAAAAAAAAATTGTAAGGAAATAAAAAGAATTGAAAAAAATTTCGGGAAAATAAGTAAGTGGGGTGTAACATATTAAAAAAAAAATATTTTTTACTAAAATTTACTAAAAAGAAATATTTCAAAAATAATTTCATTCATTGGTGAAATAAGTCCTGAAAATTTCATTAAAATCGGACAATTACTTTAATTTTACAAGAATTTCCAAATCAATGGGTTTTCAACGGGAAAAAAGCGCAAAAAAAAACAATGTTATTTTTACAGCACCGCGATGACGTAAAAAAAAGAAAACTTTAACCAAAATTTCGAACGTGTTAAAAAATATTAAAAAATATCAAAAAATAATTAAAATACACTTTGGTCTTTCATCTTAATAATAACATAAGCGTTTTGACGATAAAAATTTATTTTCGGTAAGTTTGTGGCATTTGTTTATTACGCTATGCTGTTTTCCCGCGAAAAAGTGGAGGTACCTATTTTAAATGAATCTCATTACTTGGAGTTCGCAAGTTTAAGATATTAAATTTCATCCAAACATGGGAATCTTTTGATTTTGCTATCATAAAAATATTATATCTAATGTATAAATACAATGGCTATATATCTACAAATTTAAGTCAAACAAAAAATAGATGAAATCTTAATCAACAATATCTTAGCGATTTCAAATTTGCTTAATCTAACAGCCATAAATTATTACATTTGTTGCGATTTCTAAGCAGTGGTTCACTTATAACATTAAACTATACACGGTTTAATATTTATATAGTTTATAAATTTATGCGTGCAGTCGATATCATCTTACCCACAAACACACACACAAAAAGAATGTATACACATAAAAATGTCTTAGAATAATGTGTGACGTCATTTGTTTACATTTGGACACACTTTGAGCAGATATAAATGTACGTGATAGATTCGTGGAAGATTGTAGTTTAAAAGCGATACAATTGACCTTGCTAATGTGGCTCAATCGGTTAAGACACGTCATTCTATATAGACGGTTCCGTATAGGGTGCAGGTTCGATTCCTGTTGGAGGACAAATACTTTCTATGAAAATTTCTCGGACATTCAGGCCGGTAAATGTTATTAATACTGTTTATTTTAAACATAGCATTTGCTTGAATATTTGTATTTATTAAAAGAATGCATAAATATAAAAATGTCTTCAAAGATTGTCGGACGTTTTCCATTTCATAACACACACACACACACACACACACACACACACACATATATATATATATATATATATATATTCATTCAATGAAAATATACAGCTTTAAGGGACCATTGGTTATAATTTACTACCCCAGGGAATTTTTTTTCCCTAGCTCATCAGACCACTCTTCCAAGGTTGAAAAAAGGAATTTAACTTTACAGATATTTTTATACAACTTAATACTACCCCTAATACTAGTGTATAAAAAATATAAGTAAGGAAGAATCCTGGGGATAAACCTCTAACTTTGATATCATCAGTTCGCGGGGTACCCTGTACCAGTTGTCGCTTGCCTGTAGTGGGGTCACGCTGTCAGCGACGGATTTTTTTCCCGGATAGCGGAGTTTCTCGACCTTCTTGCTCCTCGTAATCGGTCGTTCATTCAATTTTGCTTGACTAACCGTTTTAGAAGGAGAAAAAAGGTACGAATTTTATATTCTTTAAACTCATGTGACCTTTAGCTGGAAGTGTTAGTAGTCTCTCTGATTGATCTTCACCAGTTTTAAAGCTATCTAATAGCTTCTTTGGTTATGAATATTCATTTTGATACTATGCATGCTATCCAGCCCATTTAGAAATGTCTAAATTATCACTTGCATAAAACCATGCTTTCATATTTAAAAGTTTAAAATATATACTCTGCTTTGTAACAATAACACAGGTACCTTCTCTGTTGTGTGCATGGACGCAGGGAATCTATTTCAAATCCGCGCCTCACGAATTCCAACACTGCATTCTGTCAGGCTAGACAACTTCCCACCACTGTCTATTGGCCTGTTTATATAACTACCTCTTAACCTCCATAGATATTTGTACATCTGGGAACGTGAATCATATCACGTGTTCCACATCACGCTGAAATCGTGTGTTCTGCATTATGAAGGACGCGAGTTAGATCCAGGGACGCAAGACAAAACACTAAACAGTGTTCCCTTCCTCTAATGAAGCGGTAGGTTATTATTCCCGTGATAAAATATATAGGAAAGTAATATACTTTGTAAAACTTAAAATGACGCTCTTTCACCAAACTCTTTAGACTAGCGCTATAAAATCCGAAATACCTTTATTTGAAAGCGGCAACAAATAATATGCAACACATAGATTTAAAAAAAAATAAGGATATTATCATTATGTGAACTTTCCGCACCAAAAACGAATATATATATATATATATATATATATATATATATATATATATATATATATATATTTATATATAATTATTTATTTAAAAATATGATTCCAACTCGCTACATAAGAGGTCTCATGTTTCAAAACAAGAGCCGAAAACTTCAAAATAATATTTGAATTAACTTGAGTTAAAGTAGGCTCTGTTCCATCTTCAAGCGAAATTTTTTTGGGAATGATTATTTCTGAAATTTACGAGTTTTAATAGTATGGTCAGAATTGAAATCAAAAATTTCCATGGTAACATCAAGGGCGGATTGTTTAGAATCGACAGGGGATGGGTGTTAATAATTTGTATCAGTATAGAGTTACTTTCATAGATGCCGGGTCAGGGTAAGGTGGGGGTGGCTAAATTTACGACGGAGAAAGTTTTCGCATAGTCTGTCTTGAGTGTCTAGGGAGATTTATTTATTTATTTTTATTTTATTCTTTTAATATATCTCTTTATGAAAGGGATTTGTGTATATAAAAAAGCCGTAACGTTTGTTATTTAACGACTTCATAAAGGGTTATCAGTTTTTGTAGGGTATTAAAACTATGTATATGGGCTATGGATTTAAAAATTTTTTAAAACTACACATTATTAAGCTTCTAAACAATAAAAACCTATTAAACAACAGGCAAGAATTAACGGTTTTCTGCCGACACAACCGAACTTACGCTCTGAATAACTAGCTAAAAACACGCATACTATATAATAAATTTTAAAATGAGACCTCTTATGTAGCGAGTTGGAATCATATTTTTAAATAAATAATTATATTTATGCTCTACTTTCGTATCGAGCACTATTTTTTAAAAATAATAACAAAAATACTAAGGAACTTTGGATTATTTACCAAACCAGTTTCTTTCCTATTTTCTACAATATTTTCACACATATATATATATATATATATATATATATATATATATATATATATATATATATATATATATATACATATATATATATATATATATATATATATATATATATATGTATATATATATACATACATATACATATACATATATATATATATATATATATATATATATATATATATATATATATATATATATAACTGTTTGGTATTTTTTGGAAGAGCAATAATTGTTAGCAAACTTGAGAAACATCTCTTTTAGCATTTTTTTTTAAATATTTAGAAAGAGTTTTTTTTTTTCCTTCAGAATCATGGCTCTCAAAATTACGTCCTTTGCAGCTCTTAATAAATTTTATCTTTCTGTTATTTCTGCTATATCTTCTTCCGGCATCCATATACTCAAGCTCATTAAGTAAATCATGCATTGTTTTCAAATTTCTCACTTTCCTGTGAGTAACAGATTTTCTAATCCCTCTTTCCTCATTATGTGCCCTGGAAAATTCAACTGTCTCAGATGTTAGGTATATGTTCCCATTTTGCTTTCATTCTCTCCAAGACTTCGTTGTTTCTCATAGTCCATAGTATCCTCACCGTCCTCCTGTAGAACCAAATTTCTGCTGCTTCAAGTTTCCTCTTTATCCCTGAACACATTGTCCAGCATTTTCTGACATAAAGGAGGACTGATATCACATAGCAGGTCAGTGCACTTTTCTTTGTTTCTAACGGAATCATTCTATTTCTTAATATTTTGCTTAGCTTTTAAAATGCATCTTTGTCTATCCCAATACGTCTTCGGATTTCAATGTCACATTTTCCGTCCTCTGCTAAAATAGTTCCCAGATTTGAACATTTTTGTACTGGCTTGATTATGTTTTCTCCAATTTGGAATTTGAGTTTTGGACTGTTTTTTCTATGCTAAGAACCATGCATTCCGCCATCTTGGAGTTGATGTTTTGTCCTTTCTTCTCGCTTGCCTTGACTATCTTTTGTAGATCTCGTAGCATTAACTATTCCGTTAATAAAGTTTTCCTGTATGGAAACGGTTGGGTCATAAATATTGTTATGTAATAATTTTCCAGTTCCCACTCCTTGTAATTTTCAGCATGAGTAGAGATTTATCCCCGATCCTCTTTAAGACTAAGATTCTGGTTAATTCTAAAGTCTTCTTCAGTTATATACTTGTATCACTTCCACATAAACCCTGAAAGTTTATTTAGTTTTTGTCTCAATAGGAGAATGGTCACCTATCGCCTCATTCACACACCTCCACATTATTCGAATAACAGTAGTGATTTATCCTTTACCTCCTATTTAAAATTGGGATCCAGGTTTCTTTTAATATCTAATTAAACTCTTTATTTCTAACATCCTCACCCAGTCTCTGTAATTTTATTTATTATTTATTTAATTTTCCCTTCAACAGGAGTAAATAATGTGGATGATCCTGCACGAAACCTTCACCACTATAATCAAATGTCATGGGCTGTTGTCAGGCTGTCGGTTTCCTAGGAACTGATCTGCCTAATCCTCATACGTTGAGAGAGTCGAGTATATATATATATATATATATATATATATATATATATATATATATATATATATATATATATATGTGTGTGTGTGTGTGTGTGTGTGTGTGTATAATTTCTCAGATTTAATCAGTAGAAAAAGACAATATTTATAAATGTAAATAATAACAAAACAAAATATTCTTAGCAACTGGAAGAATTTAGAGAGCGCTGACGTAATTTTCAGTTAACAGTATGAAAATAGCGTTCTCTAAATTCTTCCATTTGCTAAAGACATTTTGTTTTTATTTGTTACATTGTTTAATAAATTCATTTCGTTTTTTTGTCTTGGAAAATCCACATTGAACAAAACGTATCGGCTACCATTACAGTTTTCCTATTGTCTTTTACATTGATATATATATATATATATATATATATATATATATATATATATATATATATATATAATTATTTATTTAAAAATATGATTCCAGCTCGCTACATAAGAGGTCTCATGTTTCAAAACAAGAGCCGAAAACTTCAAATTAATATTTGAATTAACTTGAGTTAAAGTAGGCTCTGTTCCATCTTCAAGCGAATTTTTTTGGGAATGATTATTTCTGAAATTTACGAGTTTTAATAGTATGGTCAGAATTGAAATCAAAAATTTCCATTGTAACATCAAGGGCGGATTGTTTAGAATCGGCAGGGGGTGGGGTGTTAATAATTTGTATCAGTATAGAGTTACTTTCATAGATGCCGGGTAACGGTAAGGTGGGGGTGGCTAAATTTACGACGGAGGAAGTTTTCGCATAGTCTGGCTTGAGCGCCTACGGAGATTTATTTATTTATTTTTATTTTATTCTTTTATTATATCTCTTTATGAAAGGGATTTGTGTATATTAAAAGGCCGTAACGTTTGTTATTTGACGACTTCATAAAGGGTTATCAATTTTTGTAGGTTATTAAAACTATGTATATGGGCTATGGATTTTAAAATTTATTTTTTTGTATGCGTGTTTTTAGCTAGTTTTTCAGAGCGTAAGTTCGGTTGTGTCGGCAGAAAACCGTTAATTCTTGCCGGTTGTTTAATAGGTTTTTATTGTTTAGAAGCTTAATAATGTGTAGTTTCTCATGGAGGCACAAAGAGCATGGGTCATCCCAAGTTTTGCAAGTTCTAGTCCTGTTAATGATTTTCCATTTTACTTTAGGTGTCCTATTTTTTTCTTTCAGGTGCCAAACATATTTAGATAGAGAGGTCTGATGTCTAAAGTTTATGTTGTTGAAGGAGCATTTATGCTGCCTCCATCTGGTTTTAAAGGCATTTTTCGTGGACCCAATGTATATCATATTATTGTTAGGGTTCTCCGTGGATGATATAGTGCATTGGTATACCACAGATTTGATGCAGCACTTATTTTCTAATGGGCAGTCTACCGGGTTTCTACAATCGCATAGTTTTTCCCTATCATTATCTGATTTAAGTGTAGTTGTTATTAAAACTATTCAGGTAAGGGGGTTTGTTCAGGATATTATTATTGTGTCTTCTTATTATACCTACTAGATTTTCAGTGCAACAATAACTCAATTTTAGTGTGTTCTTATTGAATATATTACTAAGCCTACTTTTGGTGGGAAAGTGTTTATCGATTAGAGCTAAGAACTTCTGTCCTAGTTTAATACTAAATATATATATATATATATATATATATATATATATATATATATATATATATATATATATATATATATATTCCTCTTGTCGTTTTACTCATTTTCTTCGTTCACAGAAACATTCTAAAAATAATTCATACACACACACACGAACACACACGCACGCACATGCACGCAAACATACGCATGCACACACACAGACATATATACATATATAAAGTTCATATATTTGCTTTAAATTCGGGCGAAAATAAGACAAAATTATCCAATATTTAATAAAAAAAATTCCAAATTTTGAACAATTTTTATTTTATCTTTATTTTATTATTTTATAATAGATATTCATTGTCAGTTATATTTAACAAGATAGGTTATATATATATATATATATATATATATATATATATATATATATATATATATATATATATATATATATATATAACATGTAATATATAAATATTCTCAGATAGAATGTATCCGAAAAACAGACAAAATGATTAAAAAAGACAAAAGGAAGACTAAACTTCGGTAAAAATTTTGTTAGTTAATCGAAATTTAAAGACGCACATAAATATTCATCAGGTTAACTGAATCGCTTAAGCATTAGACGTTGCATATTAAATTACGTCAGTTGGCATACTGGAAAATTAAAAAAAAGGTGAAACAATAGATATCTAGTCCAGTAAGTACGGCAAGATAAAAAGAAGATTCCTATCCTCCTCACCTTCAAGGTAATCTTAATGTATTTTCAACAAGAAAGTTTTGTCTCGAAGGTTGAGTTTTCGTTTGAAGGATGCGTTTAACATCTCTCAAAATTAAAAACCACATACTTGTCCACATTTGCAATTTAGAAAATTTTATTGGAAACACATGTATTCTTTTTCATGAAAGTAATAAACTTAAGCTTAAAATTCTTGAATCTATTTACATAAAAATTGAAGCGAATCCTTACGAAAATTGCTTATGAATACTGCACCGATGTTTTAAAATGTTTACAGAAGATAGTTTAAAATATTTAATTTTTAACTAATATTTTAAATACTTTTAAAAAATATTTAGACATTGCAGTAACTTAATTACCTGCCTTGACATCTGCATACGTGTCTATAGGATATTTTTTTAACAAATTGTACAGTACATAAAATTCAAACGTAAAAATTTAATTTTCAAATCTTCACAACAATTTTGTCTCAGAAAAATGAAGCACACATCAGCATTTTGTCTTAGAAGAACCAAGACTCTGATGACGACATTGTGCTAATGTCGAAAGTACTCGGAATAAAATGAATCTACATAAACATGGTAATTTTTCTTTCTTCACTTAATAAGGATATTAAGAAACTTGTACGTATTTCCGAGAGGATACTACGACAAATAAGTTGACAAAACTTGTTTAAATTATTTAATCCAACATGTTTTAATGAAAGCATGGAGCCAAAATATACGCTATATATATATATATATATATATATATATATATATATATATATATATATATATATATATATAGGTGTGTGTGTGTGCGCGCCAAAATATTTATAATTATCAAATTATCAAAACAAATCAACGTATATCCGACCGACCTCGACTGCATTTTCTTGAACGCTATATTTTAAATCGGAAAATAATTCAGTTGAACATCTATTTATCTATTCACTACGTATACATATATATATATATATATATATATATATATATATATATATATATATATATATATATATATACGTATATGTGTAGGAAAAAGCAGTGAATCCATTCTCATTATGTCTATGTTCCATTAATAGATCAATTGCAATCTATTTAACTCATGATTAGGCACTTCTCCCTATTTCAAATACATTGGTTTAACACTGTAATTTCCTGTTCGTACAGAAATACCGTTACTTTTATTTAATCTGAATGCATTTACAAACCGCTACACCTAAGATCTGATCCTGTAATTTCTATGATGCCAAAATGCTTCCTAATGCTTAGCCGACACTAAATTTATATTCACCAAATGCACCGATTAATGAATATTGACTTCTGTTTCAGTCATTTATTCAGATAGTCATCAGTTTATATACTAGTATATATAATGCCCGAGAGGTTAGAATGTTTTCTTTCTGACTATGAGGCCCGGGTTTGCAACTTACCATTGATGATTTGTCAGGAAGGAGACTTCTTGGTGTTATCAGAATCCATCTAGTTTGATCACAGCGTGACTGAAAACCATACCACGGATTGACCAAAACTTGGGAGTGAAATTCGGTACACGGAACTCCTGAGGGCTGTCGATATCTGTGCTAGCACAAAGCCACACGTCATCGACGGCTTGAGCGTGCTGGCTTTGTTCAGATTGTAGATCACGATAGATAACACGCTCTCTCTTAGAAAATGTAACTAAGGTCTGCTCAGCATAGATGCATTATAAACCACAGGTGGGTTCTGTGGGTGTTAACCAATCGTAGACTGGTATCCTCGAAAATGAGTAGCCAGCTATTATATATAATGTAAGGTTGATATCTTTACATAATTATGAGGATACTCATGCCCAATGATTGAGTTTCTCGAATACAAGATCACCTTGTATTAGTGAGGAGCTTGAAACTAAACAGATGTAAAAGAAGAAAAAAAAAACATATTGATTCCGTTGTCTATAAAAGAATGGGATGCAGGCGGTCTTTATTTCGCCCAACTGCTTTGGGTGATTTCATCGATGGGTATAGATAGAATTTCCACCAGTGACTCTCAGAGATGGAATTAACATATTGGTGAGTTCAATACAAGTATGATGGGTTATGAAAACTGGTTTCTACAACAGGAAAGCATCTCAGCACACAAACAGAAGAGCGGGTTTGATCATATCACAAATATAACGAGAGTTCATAAGCTTATTTCTTCCCATTTCTTCTCATCCTCGTAAAGTTCCTTTAACATAAATGTAATATTTACTAATATACTAAGTAATTCGAACATGATTCCTGTGGACAATACTAAAATCCTATTAACGCAGTATTTAGCTTAAAAATAATATCAGTATTCCTCACTAACCAGACACGAAAGGAAAATTGAGTTTGCCTATTTAAATAAGATAAGTGAACTATTTCATTTATATCATATACCCTATATAGGCAGAGAGAATTAAAACACAAGTTGATCTGGGTTGTGGAGCCGGTCGCCAATTCGGCACCTAACTAGGATTTTTTTTTGTTCCCTTCCCTAATTTTGTTATATTTTAACATCAGTTGTTGAAAATAATTTTACTTTTCAACCACTTGTTTTATTTCCTGACGACGTTATTTTTTTTATGTGTGTCAGCCGAAAAATACCTAAAATTATAATCGTTGTGATACTTTTGCATCCTTTGATCTGTTTTTAAAAGATCATTTTACCCTAGTGTGACAATAATAATAATAATAATAATAATAATAATAATAATAATTATATATATATATATATATATATATATATATATATATATATATATATATATATAGATATATATATATACAGCCCACTATTTGGTGAGGGCGGAGGGTTGGCCGTTGATCCCCTCCACTCCACCAGGTCGATACTTGGACTTAAGGTAAGCCGAACATTCACTTGCCATCATGAGGAAGAAAGCGAGCAAACACTTGCTGCCCTGTGTGAGTATAATTTCGCTCTACCGAAAACTCATTTACATTTTCCTAGTTCTCTGCCCACGTCACGGTCGAAACTGTCTGCTTCTTTTATTTCGGGCCTTCTCAACTTCCAACCAAAATTCAACATGACTTACAAAAACCAAAAAAATAATCCTAAACCAGCCACTCAAAAATCACCTAAACCCCTCAACATTTCGTTGTCCAACATTAGAACAAACTTCTGCAGTATAGAATCTTCCCTCACTGCAAACTACCCGGATATGCTGGCTCTATGTGAGGCCAACCTTGTCTCATCTATCCCCTCCTCTGATCTCTCGATCCCATGCTACCTTCCTCTCATCAGAAAATACTCTCTAACCCACATGCATGGCATTGGTGTCTACGTCAAGGAACATCTCCCTCTGACCAGAGAATTCTCTCTCGAATCGCCAGACGAGTCGTACATGTGTCTCCGACTATCTCTCTTCAATGCGGTAAGCTATCTCTTCTTCCTTTACCGCTCTCCTTCCTCTC
Source organism: Acanthosepion lycidas (assembly GCA_963932145.1). Taxonomy (NCBI): domain Eukaryota; kingdom Metazoa; phylum Mollusca; class Cephalopoda; order Sepiida; family Sepiidae; genus Acanthosepion; species Acanthosepion lycidas. The sequence goes on from OZ010582.1 coordinate 27,386,642, forward strand.
AAGACTGTGCAATACTGGATAGCATTTCTGTCAGCATAGACAAGGCTCTCTCCCTCCACCTGTTTTCTCACATATTTGTGTTTGGCGATTTTAACGCCCATCATACCTTGTAGCTTAAGAATGCTACTACTGACCAAGCAGGGATTCAAATGCTCAATTTTTCAGTCTCTCAATACCTCACGCAGATAGTTAACTTCCCCACTCATTTTGCCTTCAACCGGGAAGGTAAAGCCTCTCTTCTCGATCTGTGTTTTACCTCCATCCCCGAGTCTTGCAGAGCCTCGCAACTTTGCCCCCTTGGTAACTCTGATCATGCGGTAGTATCTGTTAACATCTCCTTCAACTCCACCCCCTATAAAGAACCTCCTTCGATCTACTATCAACGAGCTGACTGGGACGCGTTCCGTAATATCCTCCGCGATGTCCCGTGAGATGGAGTCTTTACGCTCCCCGTCCGAGAATGTGCTTCTGAGGTCTCTTCCTGGGTTAAATCTGGAATCGACGCTTTCATCCCATCAAAGAAATATAAGGTCAAGTCGCGCTCCTCCCCCTGTTTCTCAGATGCTTGCTCAGCCGCCATCGCCCATAGGAACCACTACTTTCAGCTATTCCATAGCGACATATCTGACTGCAATAGAAGTCTCTTTGCCTCCGCTCGTAACGAGTGTAAGCGTGTCCTCAACGATGCTAAGTCGCTATTTGTTACTCGGATGAAGGAGCGTAATGCGTCTCGCAAATTTGGCTCCAAAGATTATTGGCGTCTCTGCAAGAGCATATTGAACTATTGCAAACCCTCTATACCTCCTTTATTCAACCAGTTCGAAGTCCTGACCTTCTCTGCCGACAAGGCTGAATGCTTTGCTCAGAAATTTTCATTTAACTCGACGCTCAACTCTTCCGGTGTACCCATAACCGACTTCCCTCTTAGAACTGAGGCTCTACTGAGGGGGCTACATATAACCTCGTATCTGGTATTGGGCGTTATTTCCAATTTAGACCCCAACAAGGTTAGTGGTGGAGATGAGATACCAGCCATTGTCTTGAAGAAATGCGCGCCTGAACTAGCGCCCGCCCTTTCTAAACTATACAACTACTGCCTGAAGGAATCTTGTTTTCCAGACTGCTGGAAGTCCTCTTCGATTGTTTCTATCTTCAAGAACTCTGGCGACCCCGCTGACCCTTATAACTAC
>OZ010582.1:27395331-27417831 GCA_963932145.1 Acanthosepion lycidas
TTACAGTGGGGCCGTTATGCCTGGTTAGGGCCGATTTCATTGCAGATTCTTATTTTCATATATTCAAGAATGTTCAGCTATAGAGCAGAAGCGCCAAATCAGTTTTGGCAACAATGCCCAACGCATATGTGAATGATAAGCTTTTAAACGATATCGAATAATTCATAGAATACAACGCCTTCTCTTTCCAAATCATAATTGTTAATTATAAAGTTGTCTTCTACGGTTCTGATCGGTAGATGTTGCGGAAGGTCGAACCATCTCTTAGCCGTTGTTTGTTCCCAGGTCTACCCTGACCCATTGTGTTAGCTTCTGTTAACGTCACTGCTATGGGCAAATAGTGAACCCCCAAACTCGTATCAAAATATGAAAATATGAAAATGCATTAGAAGATAATACCAGCAATATATATTTTCATAGAAAAAATAAATGAAAAACAAAATTACCAGCAATATATTTTGGGGGAAGAAAGCCTGAACAATAATAATAATTTAAAAATACTGAAAAAATGTTCGTTCGAAAAAGAATTTCCTACAAATGAAATCCTAAACATTGAAAGATTTACAAACAAAAGTCATTATCAACAACAAAGCATAACCGCATAAAAAAATAATACTATTTAAGACCAGTTAGCTATCGAGTGCTTTTTTTTTATAAATATATTCAGAGTAATTGCTCTGAAGACATTTCCATTTTGGAACCTCGACAACTTGAATTTAAACGTACTACTAGACTAGAATTCGGCATCGTCGTTTTACGTTTTAAATTTGTAAGTTCAACCGTAAGTTCTATTCTAGTAGTCTCTTCTCGCACGCTCTACCCTGTGAAATACTTCTCTGGCTTCTTACTTTCATGTCATCTTTGATCTTCAATAATGTAAGTACAACATCAATCGTCATTTTCTCTCTCTATGATCCTATTCTTTTATGGTCCTTTCTCATTAGGAAAGTTTTCTAAATCTCCTTTACTACCAGTCACAGCATGTGTCTTAGTGTATTTATACACTTTCTTGGGGTGAAATTATTAAAATTCCTGTAGTGAAAAGAATTACCAGAATGTAGATGATGCTAAACTAGTAGACCAGATATGAAAATAAAAAACAAAACAAAACAGAGAACATGAAAGCGACACTTTGATATATGCTATTATTTGAGCACTTAGAATTTCAGTGTGAATTGTACAATTAAAATTGAGGTGGTGCCTTTATATTAAAACTTTAATAACGGACAATTTAAAGCTATATGAAAATATTCACAAACATCTAAAACAAAGTAGAAGATCAAAAATAAGAAAAAACATTCACTGTAAATTAGTAGATTTAAAAGATATAGAAACAACAAAGCTATAACAGAAAAACGCTAAGCAGTTATCACTCTTCGCTCTTCAAAGACAACCGATGACAAAATATGTTCACAACGACTACAAAAGGAGGAAGAAACATTATTACAAGTGGTTCAGCAATATAAAACATACAGATTGCCTTTAAACCTAGTAGTCATTAGGTCTGCTTATGAAGAGGAGGATAGTTAGACTTAATATAAATGGTTTCAAGAATTCTAGAGTTGTAATCTGAATGCTCTTTGTTGATTATGTTGAAAAGATGGCGTCGGATTAAGCGTTCTGTAATCGAAGAACAGGAAGAATTCAAAACAGTATTCACATTTTTAAGCTGCCCTCGATGGATCTTAACAAGCACGTGATGATCTATCTCCCTCTCCGAACTGTTAATCATTCCATTATATATATTTAGCATCACATTGACATTAGTAATTATACATCACTGAAATAACATGATGTCAGAGAGCAGAACATTTTAAGGACATATTTCAGCCTGGGTTGGAAAGTGATAACAGACCATAGACAGGTGAATAAGTTGAAGCAATGAAGCGATTTGGTTGCATATCTAGTGTAAGCCATGCCATACAATTGGTTGATAAAATCATTGGATAAAAATATGAGTGTGTCAGCGTAAACGAAATAATTTGTAAGATCGTCGAATTTGCTGTCTTGCCAACGCGTGATGGAAAACTGAAGGAAATTGAAATAAATTGGGAAATATATTGAACATTGCCAGAGAACTGAGGAGAATGTATTCGAAGATGAATATAACGATTTTACTTATCAATATCAAAGCACCTGAAACATTTTCATCAAAACGTGCGTTTATAATTCTCCTAAACCTAATAACACGTTGCAGACATACATTTATTCATGCGAGCAAACAGATCGTAAAACGAGGCAGTGTCCGACATTTTTTTTTTCAGATTATACGAATTCACAAAGCCAAGATTTGCATATTTCCACTTGCGCTAAAATGGCAACAAACAGAAACAGGAGAAAGTGAAAGTTTTGCTGAATGATACTAAATCGTTCGTATTTCCTTATCTCCCGAGTTTTGTCAAAAACGTTTCTGATTTATGTTCGTCTGGATTTTGAATATTTTTATGAGCCTTGTCATTTCAGAAAGTAGGCGATCATATCTTCCCGCTTTCTCTTCTCTCTTGTTGCTCTCAGCAAGTTTTGTCCATCTGTCACGTCCCCCAGACCACGTTCCGTCATCCACCCGCTTAAGCCCTCCAGGTATGTCATGTGTTGCTTTCCATTGTTTCTTTTTCCCTCTATACGACCTGTGAGTATCAGATTCTCCAAGTCCTCTTTATCATTACGTGTCCCATAAACTTTAGCTGCCTCTTCTTGATTTTAAATATAAGCCTATTCCTCGTTAGATTCCTCTTCAAGCGCCATCGTTGCTCAAACACTCGTTCTGTGATATCCTCAGCATCCTTCTATAGAACCACATCTCCTTCGTCTCGAGTCTTCCTTTGAGGAGTCAGTCAAACATTTGCTGCCTTACCGGAGGACAGATGTCACGTAACAGTTCAGTACCCTTTTCTTTGTTACCAAAGGGATACTCCTGCCTCTCAGTACTCTGCTCAGCTTTTGGAATACGCCCTTGGCCATCCCAATACATCTACAAATCTCCTTGTCGCACTTACCGTCCTCTGTCAAAACACTTCCCAGATATTTAAACTTCCGCACTTGATGGATTTTATTGTCGCCGACCGGCAAATCTCATTTCGGGTTCATCCTTTTACTGATGACCATGGATTCTGTAGTTTATGCTTCGTCCCTTCTTCTCGCTCTCCTTCGCTATCTCTTGTAGGGTGTTTTGTAGTTTCTTTTCCATGTCTGTGTCATCGGCATATGTTATGTTAAGACTGTCTGCTGATGCTGAATACCGGTAAAATTTTCAGTTCCCTCAGAAATACCTCATTGTATAAATTGAATAGGTCCGCTAAGAAGACACATCTTTGCCTTATGCCTCTTTCTATTTTTGTCTATTCGATGAACTCGTTCTCTATGCTTATGCTGTTTACTGCCAGTATAGGTTCTTGATTACTCTAATATATTTCCTGAATATATCAAGGTTCCTGAGCATTTCCAACAGTTACGCGTGGTGTACTTTATCGAAGGCCTTTGCGTTGTCAATAAAACAAAAATAGGTACACATCCTTCTGCATTTTTATTGCACTTGAAACCATAAATTTATTCTTCTCTTAATCCCTAATTCAAGTGAAAAGTTAATCTTTGACCTGGCTTCAAATACATTGTGTCTTAATGTAAACTAAGGCAGATCAGAATCATTTACCTTCTTGAAAAACTATATATATGCTTGAAAAGTGGTATAGCGATGAATGTGTCTAAAAATGTAAGCACCGCATTGTACTGGTTATAGTAGTATTAACTGTATCTTCAAAAAAGTGATATTCACTGGCCGAGCAGCCAGTGTTGGTCTAAATTGAAATTTATCAAAGCTTTTGCGTAAAAAAAACATTTTCAGAAAAGTATTTTTTGTCGATCTTTCCATTATTGATAATGACTTTTTTTTTGTTATCTCTTTTTGAAGTAGTGTGCATATGTCATCATATTCATTTTAGAATTGTTTTCTATTCTACTTGAACGTGATGTCATATTTAGATGTTACCGCTCAAGAAATTCTTCAAGTGATGAGTGTTTTTGTTATTAGGTTGGTGCAAAAATAATGACGTAATAATGTCGACATTATTACGTCATTATTTTGCACCAACCTAATAGTTGGTACAGTTCTTTGTGATAATTTCCCGCCATTTTAACCATTGATCTTAGCGTGTGTATACAGCTTAGAATTTAAAAGTCTCTGAACTGGTTTGGCTTCATGCCTGAGCTCTATATGAAGGACTTGATACTCACATTGAAATAACTAACCATACATTATTATAAATATAATTGTTTTAATATATAAAAATAATAATACCATTTCTTGTGGTAAATTCTTTTGCAATAAAAGAATACAGAAATGGTCACTTTAATCCATCAGGTGGGCAGTGTTTAAATTTTAAAGCGCTGGTTTATGAAGTTTGTGATATAGATATGGTCAGTTTAATCATTGAGACCGGCAGTGTCCGGATTTTAAAGTTTACATTTGTCTATACAATAATTTCCGTAAGTCGAATTATCCCCAAGTGTAACTTTAGCATAATTTCTTTACTTTACCTGAATTGACACGGGTGTCTTTTTACAATTGCTAAAAGATATACGTGCACACTGCAACATTTTCGGGATTAAAATGACAATTCACAAAACATTGCTTTAAAATGCGGACGCTGAACATGTCAGGGATAAAACTGTCCATTTCTATATATATATATATATAAAACAAAAAAAAACAAAAAAAAAACTTCACAAACTAGCGCTTTAAAATCAGGACACTGCTCAAATCAAGGATTAACCTGACCATTTATATAACACAAACTTCACAAACAGCACATGAAATCCGGACGCTGCCCGTCTCAGGGACTAAACTGCCCATTTCCATAACGCAAACTTCCCAAACAAGCTCTTTAGTACCCTGTGGCGGAAACTTGGCGAAAAATAACTAAGTAGTATAAAATAAATGCTAGAGAAGATATCTCTATATATGGTCAACGGAACGAGAACAACCTAACCCTTAAATTAAATACTGTGTTAATTTCGAAATACCCTGTAGGTTACCCGGATTGACAAGTACCTGGTGTAGCACGAAGGTGGGGGAGGGACCCACAGGGGATGATTTTTTATGGTAATCACAACAATAGCCGGCATGTAAATAATTTAAAAGTGACAGGCAGAATCTTACAAGCTTAGAAATCAAACCGTATTTTAAGTAATAAATCTTCGCACCGATGGTTTCATGGATTATTTTTGAAGTGGAAAGGGTTGATAAACAGTAAAAAATAAAACAAATCAATGCCATTTAAGAGGTACGTATACTTGTAGGAGAGAAAACGCCGTAAACACTACGTAAATCCTTTCTTCGCTTGTGAATTTCTATGAGCAGTTCCTTCCTGAAATTTTCGTCATGGAATAAATAATTCCCTTTGAATACTATCAAGCCCATTTCATTATGTAGCAATTTCTATTGATGTTGAAGGCTTAACTGGATTTCACCATGTTTATCTTCAGTTCCGTGTCTCATTATACAGATATTTTCCCTGTGGGTTATTGCTCTCCCGGAAATATTTTTCTTTCTTTTTCCAGCTGAAAGAAAATTATACGTATTGAAAAGAAGTTCGAGTAACATTCTTTATATCTAGTAAAAAAAATATATACATAATTTGAAAAAAAAAATCCTTTTTATTGTTGTTTATCAATACATGTATGGAAGAGGAAATTGCATCCGACATGAAAAACTCAGCCTCTCTCTCTCAGATGGGCGCGTTCTCTTTCTCTCTCTCTCTCTATATATATATATATATATATATATATATATATACGTATACATGTATATATATATATATATATATATATATATATATATATATATATATATATATATATATATATATATATAAATAAAATATTATATGAAAAGTTTACTTAACATTACTAAACATTTAAATATCTCGTTTTATCCTGACTTCGACGTTTTCTGGTAAAATTTCCAGTCTTCACTGTTTGTGAGCAGTAAACATTAATATTAAAATGTGCTCAACACACGTGACCCAAAATAACAATAACAAGTATAGCTTCAATCGCTTCCTCCGTGCGCCGACAGCTTAGTGGTAGAATCTCCAGCTGACACCAATTCAGTCGGCTTTCGATCCGAGCTAGAGCCAACCGGATGTCTAGCCACACTGATGATCTGCGAAACAGTCTGTCTGTGGATGATGTTATATATATATATATATATATATATATATATATATATATATATATATATATATATATATATATATAGAGAGAGAGAGAGAGAGAGATGCGTACATATGAGGGCAAATCAGAAAGCAAAATTCCTTTCCGTACAGCACATTTATTTCTACCGAAAAAGACGTAATGCAAATCTCATTTTTAGACAGTTACCCTACACGGCGAGACATGTCAACTATTCATTTCGAAGTGCTATTTCATCTGGTCCATAAAAAAAAAAACAAAACATTTTGCTTGTTCACGAAGCAACTTCTGCGCCGCTTACTTGTTTAGGCAACCAACACACATTACCGTAGTTCACGCAATATTCTGCACTATGGATTCTGCAGGCCCTTCCTAAGCTGATGGCCCACGATTGTCGCCACTTGTACTAACGTGATTCCTTGGTTTTCACTGATCAAGACATCTGCTGTCTGAGTATATTCTTTAGTGGGCGATGTTGATGGCCGACTTTCGTCTGTTACACGTGTTTTTTTTCCGCTTATGCACTTTGCGTTAATGAATCTATGAATCTATACTACGTCAATATCCCGCTGTGGATTTCCGGAAGTTTGATATCCCTCTGCCCCCAGAAAGTGATTGTTGTTCTTCGATGCAGTGAAATGTCTATGTCTTGCCGCGTTGATGCCAGTCGACTACCGATAAAATGTTGCGTGTGACTAGCTGCCCGTCATCACACGCAAGTGATGACGCACGCCAAGGCCTCTCTATTTTATTTCAAATTTGCTTTTCTTATGTAACCTCGTTCTTGTGATGTCAGCGAAAACTTATTGAAACTTTTGGGATGTCAACGAATACTCGTTGTCACTTTCGTAATGCTCGTTGTAGTAGAGCCTTTGTAACTGCAGATACAATATAGTACGCCGTCGAGCAATACTGATGTCAGACGCCTTCGAATACTGTCGGGCTAATAGTAATCCTTATAGAGAAATAGTATAGTGAATAGATTAGAGAATAACGGTAAGTATAGTAATAGAAGATAGAGTAGAAATAACGATCAATTAGACATTACGCGATTTCCTACTTATGCGTCTGATCTATGGTCACGTGAACTTCTTCATTCAATAATGGGATTGCTGGTCTTTGACCACTGGCGATAAACGTTCAAACTTAAGTATCGGCTGCGACACTTTATTCCTCTATAACATTCGTATACATTTATTATACACATTAACTGATATGCATAAAAGAAAATAGATGAAAGAAATACGGAAAAAATACGAGATCACCCTCTGCAATTTCGTTTTAGGCCACAAGTATCGGGAGTATTTCTTCCACACTCTTTCTTTCTCTCTCTAGCTATATATATATATATATTATTTATATAAAACGACTTGTGTGTGTGTAAAATTTTGTGCGTCAGCGAATCGAATTAATCACGGCCAACGACCATATAACCACAGAATTTTAATGAAGAGTTCCGTGTATGGAGCACTCTCTTCATTATGTAAATTTCATTGTGTGCTTACATATATATATATATATATATATATATATATATATATATATATATATATATATATATATCTGTGTGTAGTTTCATTGAAATGGAGGTCCCCCATTTTAAAATACGTATAATTTATTTATTAACAATAATTTTTACAAGAAATGAATGTGAGAAGAAAGCGTTTATCATGAGGTTTTATTTAAAATTCGATATGGCTACTAGATTTCGCGGAGTCACTTTAATCACCCTACACACACACACACACACACACACACACACACACACACACACACACACACATATATATATATATATATATATATATATATATATATATATATATATATAGTTAAACCTAGAGAGTCAGACAAACTTACCAAGGTTTAATCTAAGCAGATCGTCAGGGAAGGCTTCTTATAAGATTTCTATTAAGAATAATCCAGCTCTAGGCTACCCTATTGAGCACTGTTTAAAATCAACTAAAAAATCCAGCCATCCCTGATGACCCGCTTAGGTGAAACCTTGGTAGGTTCGTCTGGCTCTTTAGCTTTTACTAGGTCTGCTCTACTCATTGTATTTAATTGTTTTGGATACTTGCATCGGTTTTTCTTTCTTTGGGCCTTGAACTCGTATGCTGGACAATTATTTTCGGTTAACATACATGTTCTTGGGTCTTTATTTTTTTATAACATTTTTCCCCCTTTGGTGTTGGCTTGTTTATTTGCAAATCAAGACACCGAAGGTTTTCCGAACGAGTATAATTTCTTACACATATAAGATTACTATTAAGAATATATATATATATATATATATATATATATATATATATATATATATATATATATATATGTGTGTGTGTGTGTGTGTGTGTGTGTGTGTGTGTGTCTGTGTGTGTGCGCGCTCGCGCGTGTGCGTGGGGGTGTTTCTGTGTGTGTGTGTGAGCGTGTTCGCGCGCGTGTTTGTATGTATATATTAACCGAAGCAGAAGAAACGTAGAACCTAAACGTGACTTTGAACCATCTAATTATCCCCTGTATATTTATCTCGCCTTTTCTATTTGGGGCTGTGATCCCTATCTTTTCTTGATTAGACTTTTTTTAACAAAGACACGCGCGCGCGCGACACACACACACACACACACACTAACATATATATATATATATATATATATATATATATATATATATATATATATATATAAGCATTAAGAATTTATGGCGGAGGAAATTTAGAAAGTATGCAAGAAAATAACAATATTTATCTTTCTTTTGGAGCTCAACTTGTTTATATTGCATCGTGATCTTATTCTCTTTGCTTTTCATATCGCTGGCAGACAATTCAGAATAAGTTTTCGGTAATTTATTTTTGCTGACCTTTATTCCTCATCACAAAATCAGTATAGAAATTTACGCTTTAATTTCCAGTACGAGTCACAACCGGAGGGGAAAACTTGTTCGGCGTATTGAACTTTGATTTCTTTTCGCTGGTATTTCCTCATCTTCAACAAATCGATGTTAATCGAAAGGTATATGAATCAGCACAAGTGGATAACAAGGGTTGATATCAACTGAGTCTCGTAGCCATTTTTATCAAACATTAATTTCACTTTTAATCTTTTTGAGAATGCTGGAAGTAATGAAAGTTTCGATTAAATTCGAAAGTTTTTTTATTGCTATTTGGTTCCCTTCTTTTTTGTTCCGTTCTCTGTCGTTTCAGGGTTCGCACCCAGGTACATAAAGCGCTATCAATGAAAAGGGCCATTTCTTTTCCTTATTTGTTTTATTATGTAAGAGCGATGGCAGATAAGATTTTAAGAGGCAGCGGATGAAAAACATCACAGAAACGTATTTTACACGTTGATACGCGTCTCTCAGTGTATGGTCTTATTCGATCACTCAACCTCGGTGTGGGAGGCATATCGAAGCTTCAGAATCCTTACGGCCCGTCTGTTGAATGGACGTCGTTTTGGACATATCTAAAACGCAGACAAAACTATCCATCACTATCAGAATACCACAACGACGAGGCATTCCGACCAGTCGCTAACCATACTGGTCCTGGCATTCACATTCTGTTATCTTTCGGTTAAGAATCTTTTTGAAACCACTTTTTTATTATTTATTTTTTTTACTGTTCTACTGCATTTAGTGTATTTAATTTCCTTGATTACTTCATCAAAATAATACAATTATGTGCTTCATTATTTAATTTATTTCGGAATATCATTAAAATTATTCTTTGTATTTTGCTATCTCATAAATTTCCACAAAATCCGATCATTTCCATTTTAAATCCCGTCAATAAAAACATATTTTACGGACAATATTGAAAGAAATACACGAATTTGTTGACGACCACCGAAAACAAAAGTTAAAATATCATTCACAAAAGCAAATAAAGCATCAATATATTTTTATTTATATGCAAGACTTATTTTCAACAGAGACCAGAAAATGTTACACAAAAATACAAAGACACATTGGAATAGCGAAAATTGCTTTCCAAAAAACACGCAAAGTAATAAGATACAGGAAAAATTCGTTAGAAACAAAGAAAAGAGTGTTGATCTATTATGTACTTTCAACCGTCCTCTGTGAGAGTAAATGCAGAATAATTTCCTCTCAGATAACGAAGAGAATCGCGCGCACCACAAATATGATCCTACAGAAGGATACCGAGAATAATATGAACTGAATATATATGCAACGATGAAGATTTAGCATAAGTAGAAATAAAAAGAACACTTATATATAAAATAGAAAAAAAAATGTTGAAATTTCCAGGGCGGATAATGAGGCAAGATTGCTTAGAAATGTTGAATGAACATATTAAAATTATTGGCACAAAGAGGTTTAGGAGAGATAGCAACAACAACAAAAAATATATTAAAAGTTGCAAAGGATAGGATATCACAGAAATCCCTGATTTTGAATAAAAAGGTAACCAAAATGAGACATACAGGGTGTCCATAAAGTTCGTGTGCACAGTAAAAAATTATAACTTTATTTGTATTTGCGATAGAAATAATTTGTAAAAAGGATTAGAAAGAAGTAAATCTATATTTGTTAAGAGTTTTTTGAAATTTTATTTAAGTTTACACATGTCCTCCATCATTAGCAATACAAATGGTAATACTATTTTGCAGTTTACGGAAAACATTACCCAACTGATTTGCAGTAATGCCTGGTCACATTAGTTATTTTAGCTATACTTAAAACCAGATACATCAAATTTGATAACATTTTTAACAGATTATTTCTATCGCAAATAAAAATAAAGTTAAAATGTTTTAAAGTGCACACGAACTTTATGGACACCCTGTATTAAATTAGAACAAGACAATTGGCATGTCTGGAGAAAATAGCGTGGAAGCAAAGTATGGGATATTTAATACTCACAGTACATGGTGAAGACAAAGGGGACAGATAAACCCACCTAATGAGCTGGATTAAGTGATTGACAAAACGGATTAGGAGAGATTGCAAAAAACGACAACCATTGTTGAGCGCTACAAATGATAGATGAAGTAGTGGAGAAACATGATCGCTCACGTGCCGAAGGGATACGACATCTGAAAGAAACAGGTTTATATTTCGATAGAGTTTTCCTTTAGATGTCATCGATCTAAGCTGAAATTAGCGTGAAATAGTCTCTGTGGTCGAAAACCGATTGGATAGTAAATAATCTTTCTCCCAATATAGATATCGCTTGGCTGTGAGGCAAGAAATACTGACGAAAGAGAATAAAAAGCAACTGACGATATTAAATTTTCAACAAATAAACACTAACAGATTTCTGTCAGAGTTATCTTATAAGTAGCGTTAGCAGTCTATCATTTACATGTATTATCACATGAAAGTGAGAGAAAAATAATTTGGTGAATATTTAAAGAAAACAAGAATTTCTAAATGATATCAGAAATAAATAAACCAAAGAACAGAGACATTGGAATGTGACAAAATAACTGACATATTACCAATCAAGTATTTATATGATCAAAAAAAATGAATTCGGCTTCCAGCTGTTATATTTGTTTTGTTTTTATTTCTTATTTCTCACTTTTATATATATATATATATATATATATATATATATATATATATATATATATATATTCTTCAACCATTTTTTTTATCTCGTCACTTCTTTCAGAATTTATGCATCTATCCGAGTCGTTCTGATTTACTTCAGTTTATTCATTAACAGTTGTTATCGAAGAGTATCTGAGTTTAGCAGAAAAAACAATTAGCCGCTTACAGATAACTAGGGAAGATGCGCATGAACACACACGCGCGCAGGCATGCACATACATACGCGCAAAAACGCAAGCACACACACCCACATATATATTAACAAATATTTAATATTATATATTAATACATATTTTGTCTTTCATCGAGCACATTTATATTAACACCAGCCTATATGTACGATATATATATATATATATATATATATATATATATATATATATATATATATATATATATATACGTGTGTGTATGTTATTTTGCGTTTGTGTGTGCGTGTGTGTATGTATATATATATATATATATATATATATATATATATATATATATATATATATATATATACTATATGAAAAAATGGAAGCACAGGAAACTTATTGGAGAACGACTCTATGTTTCGCGATTTCCTCTTAGAAAAATTATTTTTATTGCATTATATAGCTTTTGAGTATTTTTTTTTTTTTGCGGGGTGTAATTTACATATAACGTCATGTCTCATATATATATATATATATATATATATATATATATATATATATATATATATATATGTATGTATGTATGTATGCATATATTAGGTTGGTGCAAAACTAATGTCGTTGTCTCACATATGTTACTATGTGAGAAAACGACATTATTTTTGCACCAACCTAATATATATATGTGTGTGTTTCTCTCTCTCTCTGTGTCTCTGTGTGTTTGTGTAAATATTTTATATATATATATATATATATATATATATATATATATATATATATATATATATCTGCGTGTGTGTGTCTTGTTTTTTTTTAATATACTCATGTACTTTTTAAAAATCAAATTTTTATAAATGTAATATTTGCCAATTCCATCAGAAACAACCTATGAAGTTTACAGCCGACCATTCCAGGATCGCGATTAAGAATAAGAATTTAGCTAATGCACACTGTAGATACGAGATAAATATTTGACCTTTCGGAGAAATTTAAATAACAAAAAATCAAACGGATTAAGATATAAAATGAGATATAAACTTTCAAAACGCGTTAAGTTTTACCAAATTGCTCATTTTAGAAATAATTTTCGATATATGCATGAGAATTAATGACAAGGTCAAGAATGCTAGAGACATTGGTAAAACCATGCATCCAGAGGATTATCAGATCAGATCGTACGTAATTCAGTATACAACTGCAGTCCTCCACATGGCTCGGGTAGAAAATATAGACACGTAAACAAGATTTTCTTGAGCTATTTAGCTCCAGTCTAAGATTGAGGAAAGGTAAAGTAAAATAAAAAATACAAGTATGAATTTTGTATTTTAAAATTTCATTTTTTATTTATTTGCCTTTTGTAAAACGCAACCTATGATATTTTCCGTTTTGTTATCTTCTATACTAAATTCGTTATAACTGAGCCATACACCGAGTTATTTGAGGTATTTAGTATTGAATAAGTCTATATTATTTTTTTGATGGATCCAGAGTATGTGCTATAACTGCTATCATTCCAATTCCAGATCATAGTTACGTGACTAATAATTTGATTATCAGCGAGTACGCATATATTAGGTTGGTGCAAAAATAATGACGTAATAATGTCGTTTTTTGACGTATTTTTAACGTCAAAAAACGACATTATTACGTCATTATTTTTGCACCAACCTAATAGATGTTTTAAAATACTTGAGGTGATCCCAAATGTTTATCACTGAAATTGTGATAAAAACGGATCAGAAAATTCGCCGCAACAGTTCTCGCATTAACTTGTATCTTTTTTCCTCTATTCAAACTGTGAGTATCAAATTCTTGGAAGAACCATTTTAAATATTTTCCTTTCTTCTAACATTTTTGTGCCGGGTCCATTCAGGACGTTGGCGATCCTGGCTCTCCACTACCACCATCCTTTGTAGCTCTCAATAAGTTTTGTGCCTCTGCCAACTCCCCCAGACACCAGGTATTCATACGTTGCATTCACTTGTCTCTTTTTCCCTCTATTCACACTGTGAGTATCAGATTCTCCAGGCCCGTCTTTCTCATTACGTGTCCCAGAAATTCCATCTACCCCTGCCTTAAGTATAAGTTTGCACCTTGTTTGCCTCCTCTCCAATACCTCATCGTTGCTCACACGCTCGGTCCATGATATCCTCAAGATCCTTCTGTAGGACCATATCTCCTTCGCCCCGTGTCGCTTCTTCATCTTTGAGGGGACCGTCCAAATTTCACTGCCGTATAGGAGGACATATGCCACGTAGCTGCTCAGTACTCTTTTCTTTGTTACCAAAGGGATCCTTCTGCCTCGCAATACTCTGTCCAGCTTTAGGGAATGCGTCCTTGGCCATACCAATACGTCTACGGATCTCCTTGTCGCACTTACCGTCCTCTGTCAAAACACTTCCTAGATATTTAAACTTCCGTAACTGCTTGATTTTAGTGTCCTCGACCGGCAAATCGTATTTTCGGGTTCATCTTTTTACTGATGACCATGGATTCTGTCTTATTCTACTTTGTGCTTAGTTTCTTCTTCTCGCTCTCCTTTGCTATCTTCTGTAGGTTTTTTTTTTTGTAGTTTCTTTTGCTTATTAATCCCCCTGTCTCATAGTACACTGCCCAGATTTTGGAATGCATCCTTGGCCATCCCAATACGTCTTCGTATGTCAGCCTCGCACTTACCATCGACCGTCAAAAACACTTCTCAGTTATTTAACTTTCGCACATACTTGATTTTAGTGCTCCCGACCTGCGAATCGCACTTTTGGGCTCATAATTTTACTGACGATCGTGCATTCTGTTCTTTTAACATAGTAAGTTAAATTATCATCATCTTACAACATAATCGTCATGAAGACTAACATGTGTTTGAGTGTAATCTGAAGACTGCCCCACGGTTTAAGCCCATAAAATCTTTGCTCGCTAATCAGATTCCGACTTTAGTTCAGCGTCGTCCACTAGCAAAAGTCTAAAAATGACACAAACTGTAGCATAACAGATTCCGGCGGGAAAATTGAAAACCAATTCGGTTTTCTAAAATTACCGCCAGATGGCGAAACGGATTTTCATTTTCATCGTCTGGTGGTTAGCATGAAACGAAAGAAAATATAATCGATGTCTTCGCCACCAAGCAAAGCTTTCTAGTCCCCGTCCCATTGTCCATGCGACCAACAACCCAACATTCTGAATAAATATTTATGAGTGATTTATAAGATGGGCCGGTCAGCAAACAATGTTGAGCGTGAACGTGAGTCCGTAACGGTGAGCTGAGAGGAGTCGTGTAAAGGGAATTTGTCTGGGTGGTGGGTAACCCAGACACGGGTTAATCTCCAAATGAGAACTGTACAATAGTCGGATTTAAGACATCAGAAGAATTCGTTATGCCTTTCATATTAACTGCAACAGCTTATGCTTGACTAGGTTGGATAGATAAGTCTGTCATCATCAATGGAAGGCTTATGCTATGTGTCAAAGTCGATATAATTTACCCTATATTGATTTGTTGGCTTAAATTGCAGTTAACAGGAATATCCAACTGTTTATCGATTCTTCTTTTTCGCATTCACTCATGAAGTGGGCGGTCTGGCTGTGCAGAGAGCCTTATCTCTTTACCATTTCGTTTTGCTCCTAATTTACAATCCGTTCATGAAAACTCATTACATAGGTTGCTAGCTGTTTCCTTTTACCTCTCCTGCTGCCAAGATGTCTTGCCAGTGTTAAATTTTCCAGAACTTATGTCCTCATTATATGTCCCGTAAATTTAAACTATTTTTATTATTATATTTGTTGTGGATTCCGAGATGAATTCGGTCTCCAAGGAATGACAAACGCAATAATTAAATATAAGAAATAAAATGTATTTACACAATCATACAAAGAGTAATACTGTTAGTAAGTCCAGGAACGTGGTTAGTATCAAATACAGATATATATATAAAGTCTCGAAGTAGGACTTCCTTAGAGTCTTACGTGCTTGTAACTGACTTACCTCACACGATCTCCGTTCGTATATTCTCTCACTCTCCGTATATCCTCTCACTATCCGACTGCTAACTACTGACTACCGACTACCGACTACTCTCACTGACTGTAACTCTGGGTATTTAACGGCAGTAGTCCAGGTACACTTGATAGAGTCCACTTATATGTAAAAGGGGTGGACCCCATAACAATATTGGTATCTTTTCTCTTCCTGTTTTTACCTAAAATTTTTACTATCCTAAAATCCTGTCCATAGACTTTTCAGCATCTATCGATATCACCATATATGTGTCTTCTTTATTTGTAAAACAACTTTTATGCATTCACTGTCATATAGAAGTATATGTATGGCAGTATTCTGCAGTCTTTTCTTTTAACGAAAATGTTTCTATCTCGTAATATATTTAACTTCTGGAAGCCATTTTCGCTTATCAAATGTGCCTTTGGACATTTGAGCCTCATTTACCAAAGTCTATTTTCACTCTAATTGTTTGATTCAGTCGTCTGCAATTCGTATTTATTACCTTTGACCGTCTCTCCTGCTAATGACTATATATTCTGTCGTCTTCTCTTAATGGTGCTTCCTTTTCGCTGTGTTTGCTAGTTTATTTATTTATTGGCAAATCTCCTTCAGGCTCTGCGGCCGACATACTGTTACATGAGCATTTTATCTAGTTATGGTTATCTTCTAATAGATCTAATTAGCTTAGGGTTGTTTCGCTGCATATTTTCAATAAATCTGTTGAGAAATTACATCCTTGTTTTCATATGCTTCATGTTATTGCTAATCACAGGTGGTTTTTCTCCCATAAATATCACGGAATATTCTATCTTTCAGGTGTAAATCAAATTTTCCTAACAATTCAAATGTGCTTTTTAGTATAAAAAGATATCAATGATTAAAGTTCGGTTAACTAAATTCGGATTACCGATAGTCGTTACACTAAATTCTGAGGGCGATAGTACTCATCAAAACACTCCCATAAGAAAAAAATTATCAGTAAGAATACATTAGGCTTACTTGTAGATCTGGTATAGTTTAAAATAAATAACACTTACTCCCAGTGCTTGCAAAATCTCCAATAATTGAATTAGTTAACTAAATTCGGATTACCGATAGTCGTAACACTACCTTCTGAGGGCGATAGTAATCATCACAAGTCTCCCATGAGAAAAAAATTCTCAGGAAGAATACATTAGGCTTAATTGTCGATCTGCTATAGTTTAAAAAAATAACACTTACTCCCACTGCTTGTAAAATCTCTAATAAGTAACTAAATTCGGATTACCGACAGTCGTTACACTAACTTCTGAGGGCGATAGTACTCATCAAAACTCTCCCATAAGAAAAAATTCTCAATAAGAATACATTAGGCTTAATTGTCGATCTGGTATAGTTTAAAATAAATAATACTTACTCTCATTGCTTGTAAAATCTTCGAGAGTCTAGTGAAAAACTTTAGCAAATCTATAGTTCTGCGGAGTAAATATATGCTTTTTATTAACGATCTGGCAACGAACATTCTAAGATAATTTTTAAGCATCTATGAAAATAATAAAGCTAATTGTGAAATTGGAAAGTAAAACCTTTCCTATATGCAAATCCCGTGCTAAATAATCTGGAAAGCTATTGGCTTCTCAAATCGCTTGAGGAATAATCCGACTCATATTGTATTGCTATATAATTAAGTCAGTCAGATTAAACCATAAAATGTGTTACTTCTTCAATATCATATCTGGAGTTGTTCATTCTTCATTTTCCAATCCTGATAGAGTTCAAAATTGTTCATGCTATTTTGGAGAAAGTCTTATCTTCAACGATTCTACTTATTTACCACAGACGCAACAACGCAAGCTTCTCTCAATGTCTATTTATAAGGCAAAATGCACAGATAACCTTCACGGTTTAGTGCCATCCGTTTACTCATACGACTTCCAAGGAGTTGAATAACTGTTATTCCTGTCGTATTTCATATGTAAGAATGAAGTTCCCCTCAGAAATATATTTTCCAAGGACTACCGCCTTGTAGAATACATCCCATGAGAGTGCTCCCTTAAACATTTTAATCCTGACTTCTCCAAGTTAAGGGTAAATAGATATATGTCCTCCTTATTCTCATAAATCTCCATTGCCTACTCTTTCACTATTATTTCAGAAGACATGCCTCGTTACAGATTCAATTGTTACACTATATTTTAAGTGGCTCTCCTGCTATGTATTGACTAAAATATAGTAAGAAAATAATAATAACATCCATGGAATAAACGATATAAGGAGAAAATGCAGTAAAATATTTTAAAAAAAAAACTATATTGAGTGGATGAAACAGTATAAGATTTCTTTCACTCCAAGCAAGATAGTAATAGCCACGCGGATATTAGGGGTTAATGAGAGCGAAAGAAATAGATATTGCAGTAAAAGAAAAGACAGTAGACAATAATTAACATTACATTTACCTATTTGAAGATAGTTAATTGACTGGAAAGCAAGAGACTGAAAGAGAATTCCTCAAACGAAAATTTCAAGAAAAGGAACTATTAGCATAGAACTTACGCTTTCAACAATGAAAATATGAACGCTGACTGTCAATCTAGTACTGCGCTCCAATACGTGAAGACGAAGTACCATCGTGAAAAGCTTCCCAGAACAGTTTATGTCAAAATATTTATAGAAGACACAAAAAGTAACTATGTTATGATGGTTGGAAAGACTGAAACCGAGATACAAGTTCAGGGCAACTAACAAATCATATTCTCGTTTGCATTTTGTCAGGATATCTATAGATATAAAACAGAAACTCCACCTCAAAAAATGGTGGCAATATTTGATACACGAACGAACAGTAATCTTATAAATGGACATGGCAGATTCTAGTGAGAAATACTATTTAGTACGACGGAATGAACAGACATTCCAAGCATAACACGTCCCAACTGATTCAATATACTCTTTCCACTTCATTTCTTTGAAAAACGTGAGACCAAGAATACGTAGGTATTTCTTTTGTTGAAACTTAGAATAAGCCATAATGATGGAAAGAAAAATGTTCTCTCTCAAGAACGTCTTTTCACATTTCATCAAAATCCTACATCTTATCCCACAATTGAATGTAAATTTCGAGTTCAGATGACAATCTGATTTTATCGGTTCTATCAGATTTACTATAAAGACAAGATGTAATATATTTAATTTGGAATAATTTAGTGCTGTTATTTATGTTGAATTTAGAAATTTACTTGTATGGTGAGGTTTACTTCATTTATCTTATTTCCAAGCCATGGTCACCTATATCCAGGCAGTTCTCCTATAACGATGTTTACAATTGCCATATACATTCTCCATGTATTTGGCAGTTTTCATTTTGCACATTGCGATCTTCAAGGGAAAAAGACATCCGCCATTTGACAGATCTTCAATTGTATGTTTATAAACATCAGATCTGGTCTGTTGGACATGATTGTTTGTGTCGATTTGAATTCAACGTCCGAAAGATAAATTTCTCGTATTTTTATAGGTTGTATTATTATTATTATTATTATTATTATTATTCATTCATGCATGGAGACAAAGATAGATGAGCAATCAAAACAGACTTTTTCAGACAATGACAATAAACGAATATAGGAATTGATGGTCTTATTAAAAGTCGATATATATATATATATATATATATATATATGTGTGTGTGTGTGTGTGTGTTTGTGTATATATATATAAATATATATATATATATATATATATATATATATATATATATATATATATGTGTGTGTGTGTGTGTGTGTGTGTATTACATAATAAAGAAATCCAAAATGGTCACATTAGTAGAGACTATTTCAACTAGCATCAATACGCTAGCATTTACCGATTCAAATATTGGACCATAGGCGGAACAAGTGAGTAACGATCAAGTATTAAAGAAAATGATAACCGTAGAAACAAGTAAGATATATTAAGGATAAAGAGATAAGATATATTTTGCATTCTTCAGGCAAATAACTAGGAAAAGAACTCGTACAATTTAGCATTCGCAGGTCATATTGAAGCTATTGGGAACTTAACGATTAACCATCTCATCAATCTTGTGGAAATGATTTGCAGAAAATGTATTAGGAGAAATAGCAAAAAGAAAAACTTATAAAGAGCTAAAATGGATAGAAAGTTGTGAAGAAACGCTTAATGGAGCATACACAACTATTTATGCGAACACGTTCTTATTTGTGGGCAATATATATATATATATATATATATATATATATATATATATATATATATATATATATATATATATATTAGGTATATATATTAGGTTGGTGCAAAATAATGACGTAATAATGTCGTTTTTTGACGTATTTTTAACGTCAAAAACCGACATTATTACGTCATTATTTTTGCACCAACCTAATATATATGTGAAATTTTTTTATGTTTATACGTTCTTTTTATAGATACTATAGATATGTAAGTAAATGCTTTGTTTATAAAAAACAGTATTAACAAAATTTACCGGCCTGAATATCCGAGAAATTTTCCTAGAAAATATGTGTTCTCCGACAGGAATCGAACCTGTATCCTATACGGAAACGTCATATAGTCTGACGTGTCTTTACCGATTGGTGCACAGTGGAGCGTTCGGTTTGCTATGAAAAATTTCTCGGAAATTCAGGCCGGTAAATGTTGTTTATACTGTTAATTATGAACAGAGAATTTACTTAAATATTTGTATCTATAAAAATAACGTGTAACCATAAAAAATGTCAAAAAAATAATTGTCGGACTTTTTCTATATATATATATATATATATATATATATATATATATGTATATATGTATATATGTATGTATGTATGTATGTATGTATTAAAAAATGGGATATTGCCTGATCACGCTACATTCGTTTCACCATTTCTCAATCTCCAGCCGATTCGGGTAAAATAATTCCTTAACGCCTTATTATTTAAAGAATAAATAAACGCGTAACACAAAATTTAATAGAAGGGAAGGAGAAAACAAGATTATTGAAATTGTAATGGAGGTGATGACATAAAATGTACAGACTTCCATTCTGATTCGTACGAACACAAAATAAATTTTACTGTGTAGGCATCGTGTCATTATTTCTGATCTCTCATTCAGAAATTTGTTTGATTTTTTCCTGGTCTGGAAATGTTAACATTTTTTTTTTTTGAAAAAATAGCGATAGGAAATTATTTAGACTGAATCACCTGAACATGCAGAGAGGCTGAAAATAATGTAGCGTGATCAGCTGATCTCCTAATTTAAAAAAAAAAAAAAAAGGTCCGATTTTTATTTTATTTTATACGTATATTAAGCACTTTCAAATATTACTGTTACCTGGTCTATTTAATCTAGGACCAATATATATATATATATATATATATATATATATATATATATATATATATATATATATGTGTGTGTGTGTGTGTGTGTGTGTGTGTGTGTGTGTGTGTGTGTGTGTGTGTGTGTGTTTGTGTCTTGTGTGTATTTAGGCAGCATTTTTTCATTGATGCAGTTTCAGAATATCTACGATAAACTGGAAATCTTCCATGTAAACAGAAACAAACTATCATTAATGTTTTGTCCGTGTATAGCTTAATATATTGTAATGTAATTGTCATCTTTGATAATGGCTTATGTAAGCCAAAAGCTTAGATTGGATTAAAAAATATGTATCAATATTGTCATTTTCTTTCTATGTTTAATGATAATATTATTAAGCTTATCAGACGATATGAAAAAATATATAAAATAAATAGACAACACTTGTCTATATTATTACATTAAACATGCATCAATATATATATATATATATATATATATATATATATATATATATATATATATATATATATATTCGATATATGAGGACCTGCCAGCTTATTGATTCAGGTATGAATGTTTATGCGCTAATCTTAAGTGGCATTTAAGACCCGCTAGTGATTTACAAAAAAAAAAAACACATATGAAGCAAGTGTGAGGATTGTAAGATGAGATCACTGTTACATTGGTTGACCTTTTAGATATTGCTCTCACTTCTTGAAGATGATTCAGACAAGCAGATTGAAAATTGCTGACTCCACTAAATCACGCTGATCTCCATTCTACCCGCTCCAAAGCTAAGCGCTCAAGGGTGTTATGTGGTATATTACCTGCAGAGAATTTGCTTTTCTGCTTGTCTTTCTCTCTTAGCCATGGGCGTCCTACATTCCTGTAGCCCTGATCTAACTGGCTGTACATTAGGATCTTGGGTATCATGTCATCAGTCATTCTCAAGGCATGACAAGTCCACCGTAACTGAGACTATATGATAAAAGTCTCGATTCCTCCAATATTACACCTATTAAATAAGTCTACGTTAGATGTCCTGAAATGAAAAAAAACAAAAAAAAAACAGACCATATACTCAAATATGATTACCATTTAAAAAATAAAAATAAAAACAACGTTTAAACAAATAAATTAAAACACGCATATATATATATGCATGTGTGTACGTGTATTTTTGTGTGTGTATATATATATATGTATATATATATATATATAGAGAGAGAGAAACAGTAACATAGAGAGATGGTCAGTAAGAGAGATTTAGAGAGAAAG
>OZ010582.1:27422831-27470331 GCA_963932145.1 Acanthosepion lycidas
ATGTTATCTCGTGATTGGCAAAAAAGGTGTTAATAATCCGATTATTTTTTACCGTTTTTATGCATATTCAAGGAAAGAAGAGAGAAGTCGTGACAAAGGCGCTGAAGCGATTCTGCTATCAAATAGCGCCCTCTTTGTTATGAAAATGTATTGACATGCTATGGAGTTTAGAATTAAAATAGAACCTTTTTTTTGAAAGGATATATATGTGCGCAGAAAAGAGAAATTAATAGCCCCAATTTTCATATTTTTCTAGCCGAACATCCTGAGAACTGCACTATAATTTTGCTATCCAGAAACAAAATTGTCTTCCTAATATAGGATTAGTAATATGCGTGGTGTTAAGGCATTTTTCTTGTGTGGATTCAAACTGTAAACACGGTTGCAAGCTAATTTTATGCCAGCAAGATTTGTTTTTCAAAGAAGTAACACTGAAACGTACCCTTTCACCTTCCTCGATTGGCTTCATCGAAAATAGTACACGCCTTTCTTCAGAAGATATCTTCCGGCAAAACTATATAGAATAAATAATAATGTGTTGATTGCAACGAAATCATTATCGAAAGAAAGATATTGAACGGGCATCATTATTATTATTATTATTATTATTATTATTATTATTATTATTCAAATCTAAGATTGTTGTTAACGAGGGAACATAATTTCACATCAGCGAAGGAGAGCACGATCGGTCGTAGAGCCCTAGGCAAAGACTAAATACATTTCCATGATCAAGCAGAACGAGACGATGTAGTCCGCACGGAGTTACCTCAATGACTTACACTTTGCTGGCAACTGGCTCAAGGCGAGAATCGAAAATGTAAAAGTTTCCCATTCAACGAGGCTTACGTGCTTCATGTTCACCATTGAATAAACAGTCTGGCAAAAAGTTGAACCCCGTTCAGGGGGATTGATACGAGTCTGCCATTATCTGAATCTATTTTGTTTTCGTAATATTCGCTCTGTCCGACATTTCATCTGGTGTCAACTTGGATTATTTTCCCGTTCATAAGCCAAAACCCGAACGTCGCCAAAATATTATGAAGGAGTCAAAGATGTTTTCACAGTGCTTAATCTTGGCGCCTTACTATTTTAAGCCGAGCAGAATTTCGCAGACGTTCGTCGCAAAGCAACAAGAAAACTTGCGTTATATATGATGATTTTCTAAGCGTAGCCGAAAGTATGGGGCACTCAGTGAAGATCGAAATCAGTAATGGGTAGTAAATGTTCTAGCGAGAGAAGCCTGTTAACTATTACACCATGTCGTGATAAGCTAAAGATTTTTGATCGTAGAACAAATGTGACACAAAGCCAAAAATGTGGATCACCCAGTGAGGATAGAACTCACTACTCAGTGGTAATCGGTCTAGCAAGACAAACTTATTAACCATTACACCGCATCGAATTGACAATGTTGCATTATATATGCTAGAAGATTTAGTAGAGGAAAGGATTTGATGTTTGACAAAAATGCACTCACGACACAAACACACTAACCATATATATATATATATATATATATATGGCGAAAGAGAGAGATAATATTAGTGGTAAATATTGATAATATTAGTGGTAAATATTGATAATATTGATGTAAATGTTGATGTTGTGTGTGTATGTCTCCACAAAATGTGTCCGTTCCGGTTACATCTTTAATGTATTAGACATCCCACAACATTCATATTTCTCTCACTTAAACCGTCTTTGACTCCCCTCTTTAAAACTTCTCTCTGTTAAATTGTAATCCCCGCTTCATCTTTCGATCTTCCTGTTCTTCTCCAGTTCTTCTCTCCTCTGTTACTCCGCCCTCTAGCTTTCATTTACTCTAACATTCGTCCCACACTCTCATACATACACTCTCGCTAAATTTTATTTTTTATTCCCGGAGTTATTTTTTCTGTTTTCTTTTTGAATTTGTAGATCTGATGAATTGGATCGTATTTATGATTTCAATGGAATAAATTATGACCATTGAATATTAGTAATTAAGCCTTTTTATTATATATATATATATATATATATATATATATATATATATATATATATATATATATATATATTATAATTTTACCATATAGACAAAAACAGTCTACTCAATAAAATTTCATTTCAATTGCACCTTAACGGGTGAGAACCAAAAAGGGTTATGAACAATTCTGCGTTCGAGCAAGCCGTATGAGGAAAAGTCGCTAGTTTTTTTTTTCCATTTGTTTGAGAAAAAAATATACATAAAGCAAAAAGGTGATGGAATAAAGCAATTGTTTATAGCAGTTTGGGAAGGGTGTGTGGGGTGTTGAATTCTACTTAGTCTGGGAAGATTACTTGCCGATAACCACAGTCAAAAGTTTAGGCACAACATCTCACAAGCATCCTAAGAGTGAGAGACGTAAGGTTAGATAATAAAAATTATATTAATATCCCATACTTTTTATATATATATTTTTCTGCATATATTTAATTTTTAAATCAAAACGTTTTTTTAAACACAAGTAACTTATATATTCAACATACCACGAATAAATGACCACTTCTAAATTTATTAATTTACAAAACACTTACATTGATTACCGAATTAGTAATGATGGCTCCAACATAAATATATGCAATATGGCTTAAGTTATTTTTTATATAGTAAACAAAAAAAACATTGCCAATTACTACTATAACTATCGTTACAATTTATCTTCTTACCTCTTCCATCGTATTACTTTCTCCTCTTCCCATCATTTCTCCCTCACCCCTCACCCTGTTAATTTATATATTATTTTCATTCTCATTGCATCGTGTATATATATATATATATATATATATATATTGAAAAAGAGCATACCAGAATTCATCCTCTCGCCTAATCTTCCCTTAAAGATCTAAAAAAAAATGAAAAACACATTATTTAAAAATGACTTTCCTAACAAATTTATAGACCGCCAAATTTAGATTATCTCTTCCCAAAGTAAACAATATTGAACACACAGTTAAAAATACAATAAATATTTTCTACAAAATCATAGTTCCATTAGAACATATTTAAACACATACACAATCTTACCAGACTCCATCCAAAACATATTAGCAGAAGATACAAACATAATAACCTCATCCATATGTAACAAAAGATTAAAAAATAATGGAAGCCTTGATAATAAAAATTAAAAAGCCAACACTTAATAATATTAACTAAGAACACGGCCACAAAGTGCTAGCTGTGTTCGGAAAATAAAACATCCCATTAACTTTAGAACATACACACAACCCATACATCCAAGTAAAATGCAAAAAGAAAACCATCCTTGATAATGGCTAAAATTATAGCCGAAAGCGCTCGGAATTACAGAACATTTGAACAGTTTCTACACTCTTTATGTCCCGAAAAGAAAACACTTTTTCGAACACAAGAAAAATTGAATAAATAGATTAATCGCAGTACCTTATCAGTCGTCTTTAATGAAACATGTATAAATGAAGGATTGCTGCCTAAACACACACACACAACACACACACACACACACACACATATATATATATATATATATATATATATATATATATATATATATATATATATCAAGTGAGAGATAGGGAGAGGGATAGTAATATACAGAGACAGGGTTAGAAAGAAGGAAATTTACATAGAAACTGTGTGGGCATGGTGAGACACACTGTATTCTAAACTAGTCTCACGTTCCAATATGAATTTCAAACCAGTTTTAGATGCCCCCGTCATTCTTGTAACAGCAATATGGGAACGAATCTTTGTATAACCAATGACTCAATTTAAAAAAAAAATCCTAATTCTTAATGCAGAACGGGTAAACAACTGATGATTTCTGGGGCGATTAGAGTGAGGATAGATATTTATGCAAATTCATCAAATATGGTGACTTTCATTAAGAACACCTTCGGCATTACTTTACATATTTGCTTCGGCTCCACAAAGAAACTGGATATCTAAGAACAGGAATGCTGCATAAAATCACCCTGATTGGTACAATGTGAAATGAACAGACGTAATATAATATAATAATTTTTATGGGTATCATTTAAGATGAGAAATACGAAAAGTAGTGGTTTGCATGTTTGCACATGGCACTATTATAATCCTCTGTGTTTTTAATATTGTTATGGTCCGGTTCCTTGTACCACGGTGATAGTCCAAGGTAGAACCAATAAAGAAGAACTCGAACACAGGTATGGAATAACACATATATATTACAGACAGGAATATATACAGAGAAGTAGAAGTGTTAGTATGAACTATCAGTTTTAGTAGAGAGAACAATATAGTCTCGACCAGTATCACTATTCCAATGACTTGAAGTAATTGTCTGAACGCGACTGCCACTGACTCGACTCTTGACTTGGACAACTGACTCACTTGAACTACTGACTCGACTTGAACTACTGACAGACGATATTCAGTCACCACCCCCACTGGGGCGGCATGTGGCACAAGGGCGTTTTTAAAGTGGGATTTCCAAGCCGGTGGGCTCGGCCCAAAAATATGCCCATTGAACACGTATAAACGGGTTCAGAGTCGGTTCCTCCCCTCCTGAAGGTAGAGAGTTCAACTGATGAGCCGGTCGACCGAGATCGAACTACTGACTGACAACATTCAGTCACGCCCCCGAAGAGGGTGTCATATGGCACAAGGCCTTTTTAACGTGGGCATCCCGAGCCCGTGAGCAAGGCCAAAAATATGCCCATTGAAACCGTATAAACAGGTTCAGGGCCGGTCTACATCCCCGAAGGAGATTCCGCCCTTCGGCGTAGCCTCCTTCAGGTTCATCCCGTCCGTAGGATGAGAGTATAAACGAACAGTCGGTAGTGAACTAAGGACTGACGATATTCAGTCCCCCCCCCACGAGGGTGTCATGTGGCACAAGGAGTTCTTCACGTGGGTATTACGAGCCCGTGGGCACGGCCAAAAAATAGCCCATTGAACCCGCATAAACGGGTACAGGGCCAGTCTACCTCCCCGAAGGAGACTCCGGCCTTCGCCGTAGCCACCTTCGGGTTCCTCCCGTCCGTAGAAAGATAGTACAACCGAACAGTCGGTAGTGAACTACGGACTGACGTTATTGAGACCATGAGAGTATAACCGAACAGTCGGTCAGAAAGAGAACTACTGACTGACGATATTCAGTCACTCTACAACGACGGCGTCATGTGGCACAAGGCCTTTTTAACGTGGGCATTCCGAGGCCGTGGGCTCAGTCAAAAAATAGCCATTTGAACCTGCATAAACGGGTTCAGGGCCATTTACTTCCCCGAAGGAGACTGCACCCTTCGGCGTAGCATCCTTCGGGTTCTTCCCGTTCGTAGGATGAGTGTATAACCGAACAGTCGGTCAGAAAGTGAACTACTGACTGACGATATTCAGTCACACCCCTACACACGAGTGTGTCATGTGGCACAAGGCCTTTTTAACGTGGACAGTCCGAGCCCGTGGGCTCGGCCAAAAAATAGCCCATTGAACCCGCATAAACGGCTTCAGGGCCGGTCGACCTCCGCGAAGGTGACTCCGCCCTTCGGCGTAGCCTACTTCGGGTTACTCCCGTCCGCAGGATGAGAGTATAACCGAACAGTCAGTAGTGATCTACGGACTGACAATATTTAATCACCCCCCACGAGGGTGTCCTGTGGCACAAAGCCTTTTTAACGTGGGCATCCCGAGCCGGTCGGTTCGGACAAAAAATAGCCCATTGAACCGGTATAAACAGGTTCAGGGCCGGTCTACCACCCGGAAGGAGTCTCCGCTTTTCGGCGTAGCCTCCTTCGGGTTCCTCATGTCCGTAGGAAGAGAGTACAACCGAACAGTCGGTAGTGAAGAACGGACTGACGATATTCAGTCACCCCCCTCACGAGGGTGTCATGTGGCACAAGGCCTTTTTAACGTGGGCATTCCGAGACCGTGTGCTCGGCCAAAAAATAGCCCATTGAACACGCATAAACGGGTGCAGGGCCGGTCTATCCCCCCATGAAGGAGTCTCCGCCCTTCGGCGTAGCCTCCTTCGGGTTCCTCATGTCCGTAGGAAGAGAGTACAACCGAACAGTCGGGAGTGAACTACGACTGATGATATTCAGTCACCCCCCCACGAGTGCGTCATGCAGCACAAGGCCTTTTTAACGTGGGCATTCCGAGCCCTTGGGCATTCCGAGCCCGTGGGCTCTGCCAAAAAATAGCCTATTGAACCCGCATAAACGGCTTCAGGGCCGGTCTATCTCCGCGAAGGAGACTCCGCCATTCGGCGTAGCCTCCTTCGGGTTCCTCCCGTCCGTAGGATTTGAGTACAACCGAACAGTCGGTAGTGATCTACGGACTGACGATATTCAATCACCACCCCCCCACGAGGGTGTCATGTGGCACAAGGCCTTTTTAACGTGGGCATACCGAGCCCGTAGCTTCGGACAAAAAATAGCCCATTGAGCCCGTATAAATGGGTTCAGGCCCGGTCTACCTCCGCGAAGGAGAATCCGCCCTTCGGCGTAGCCTCCTTCGGGTCCCTCACGTCCGTAGGAAAAGTGTGCAACCGAACAGTCGGTAGTGAACTACGGACTGACGATATTCAGTCACCCCCCCACGAGGGTGACATGTGGCACAAGGCCTTTTTAACGTGGGCTTTCCGAGCCAGTGGGCTCGGCCAAAAATATGCCCATTGAACCGGTATAAACGGGTTTAGAGTGGTCTACCTCCCCGAATGTGACTCCGCCCTTCGGCGGAGCATCCTTTGGGTTCCTCCCGTCCGTAGGATGGGAGTATAACCGAACAGTCAGTAGTGAACTACGGACTGACGATATTCAGTCACCCCTCCACGAGGGTGTCATGTGGCACAAGGACTTTTTAACGTGGGTATTCCGAGCCCGTAGGCTCGGCCAAAAAATAGCCCATAAACGGGTTCAAGCCCGGTCTACCTCCCCGACGGAGACTCCGCCCTTCGGCGTAGCCTCTTTCGGGTTCCTCCCGTCTGTAGGAAGAGTGTACAACCCAACAGTCGGTAGTGAACTACGGACTGACTCCTTGCCTACTCCCGAGGCGCAGTATTTATTACGTATGGAATAGTCCATTAATATTATTATTATTATTATTTTTATTATTATGTGTAAGATCACATATCAACTATGTATGAAATTAGCTGTCTAGCAGTATTCCAAACCAGAAAGATATCCTCAGTAGAAAGCTCTCCAAAACGGTAAATAAGTGTTTGATAGTTTCTGACTGCTTCAGTCTATTTTAGATATTATGTAGCTATTAGCTAGAAAGAAATATTCAGCTCAAATTATTGAAATTATGATTTTCTTCAGAGAAAATATCTTTTAAAGTTGTACGATATGGTCGCTTTTGCAATCCTACAAGTCAGAATGAACGCATCTCAATGGAAACAATAATTAGATAAATTGTATTTGAATTATTACAGGAGACTTAATTCCCTTTCATAGGAAAAATCATTCACCTTTTGATTCCATTTTCAAGCCCCGTGTTTCTGCTTTTATTTTCAATAATTTTGTTGGAAAAGTATTCATTTAGTCGAGTGGACGTGGACATGAATGACTTGGTCAATGATCATAGGCAATATCAGGACAACGGTCTTGGATTTAATGGCTTGTTCATTCAGGCATATGATTTCTTTGTGCTCGGTTTTCTGCGCAGGAGTCACCAACATTACAAGAATAGCGATATCTATCTATCTATCTATCTATCTATCTATCTATCTCAGTTTCTTACTTTTTTTGAAATGTTTCTATTCATGACTCCATCTCTTTTTTACTTAATATCCTTCTTTCTATCTCACTCTATCTATCTATCTCTGCCTGTCTGTCGGTCTCTATCTTTCTCTCTCTCTCTCTCTCTCTCTCTCTCTCTCTATATATATATATATATATATATATATATATATATATATATATATATATATATATATAGGTAAATAGCAGGACAGACTGTATTCTATAGACTTGGATGGCAACTGTTCTAGAAGAACGACAACTATGAATTCAAAACCTGTAGAGGGTCGTTTGGGGACCTTGTGGCATTTAGTGCACCAGGTCTCTGAATTCGGCCCTTCAAAAAGTCTGGCTGGTGCTGTACGAAACCTCCACCTCTATAATCAAATCTCATATGCTGTTTTGGGCTGTTGGTTTCCTGAGAGCCGATCTGCTTGACCGTCATACGTCGAACTCGACGGGAGAGTCGACTATATATATATACACACACACATGCACACACACACACACACATATATATATATATATATATATATATATATCATTCATACAAAATTAAATTATTAAATTTAATGATATAAAATGGCGAAATACATTCGCAAACAAAATCGTACCAAAAACGAAATAATTTACATGCCGGAAGTTGACTGAAAGTAGAGTCAAATGTACTTACGTATTAAAGAAAGACCTTATACAGCTCATAATATTAAAAAAAAAAGTATCATAACAGTTATTGAGTGTTTGGCAGGTTAATGCACCTTTAAAATTTTGTTAGCGAAGAAATTTCTCCATTTTATATCATTAAATTTAATAATTTACTTTTTGTATGAATGATTCATTGGAATATAAATTGAACTGCACAACACAAACATACACACACACATACATATATAGCTTAACAATATATATATATATATATATATATATATATATATATATATATATATATATATATATATATATATATATATATTAATTTAAAGGAAAACAGACCACATTAAGGCTCCATTTGTAACAATTTATTTCAACAAAGAATTTTATTTTTCTCTGGATCTTCAGATTTCACATTCAAAACGTGAAACGAAAAATTAATTTCAAATTTACTCTTTTGACGGGCATTATTAAACTTACATAAGTTGACATAAAGGGTTGTGAGGGATGGTATGAAATACATGGTTTTGTTTAGGTAGGGAAGGGAGAGTTTTAAAATTTATTTTTATATTTCTTTTTATTATAATACTTAATATTGAGGAAGGAGGGGGTATGGATCAGACATTGATCTATTTAATCGATCAACTCAACGGAAATACTATGGAAAAAGGAAAAGGAGAAAAAAGCGGAAAAGAAAAAAGGGCGAAGTAAAGAGGTAAGAGATGTATGTAGGGTTTTTGGAGGAAGAAGAGACGGGTGGTATAGCTTTAGCAATTTAGATAAATACAGATTTCAAGATTTGATAGTAATTTAAATGTTTAAAGTCTCCACAAAGTAAATAAATTTAATCCTTGTTAGCAATTTGAATATTCAACTTCTCCACAAATAAATTATTTAATATAAGTCGATGACTATAAACTATAAACAACAATAATAAAAGAAATAAAAATTTACTAATAGTAATATTCTGATATTGTAAATGGCAGTTAAATAAAATCATTATCAGTTAGAGTCTAATTCATGAATTTAATGTGTAGCTATTTTTAAATGGGTAATATTTCTTAATTAAAGTTTAGGTTTCAAATCAAAATTTGAAGATAATAGTAAAAGAATTACTCTTTTTCCATAGATGCACCCCATACCTATTTATGTAAAAAGCACATACACATACATTCATGTACATTTACAATTACACATATAACCATATACACATGTATCAATATATATCGGTATATATGCATATACATATAGAAATACTTACATATACATTTACATATTTCCAACCGCATCCAAATGTATACATATTTAAATTTTTACTGAAATTTTACAGTTAACGTTAGGTGGTGAATTAAGTGTTTAAATTTCAAAAAATATTTTTTAATTTTAATAATTTGAACATCATGACGGATGGTTAAGTAAGTAACATATTTTAGTTAATATCTAAGTGATCAATTTAAAGTGAGATTATCTCCAGATGAGTAAAATTTCAAATCTTACAAGTCTAATTCGAAACTATTTAAAGACAAAGTAAGATTTAAAAGGTAATAAAAAATGTTTCTGTCTTTCCATTAGAACTCTCTCTCTCTCTCTCTCTCTCTCTCTCTATATATATATATATATATATATATATATATATATATATATATATATATATATAAATAAACATACACCCATGTATACATATATATGCTATGCATATAGAATATGCATATATAATATAATACAACTATATCCTACACATATATTCACACATATCACATATATAAATTCGTAAATACGCACACACACACACACACACACACACACACACACACACATATATATATATATATATATATATATATATATATATATAACTGAATCAATAAACTGGCAGATCCTCATAAGTCGCAACCGAGGGGAGAGTCCATTATTATTATTATTATTATTATTATTATTATTATTATTTTATATATATATATATATATATATATATATATATATATATATATATATATACACACACACACAAACATATGCAACCCGATATACATGAATCGATACATATACACATATACCTTTCTAAATTTACGAATACACAAATACATATTTACACACGCGCCCACAATATAGATATATGTACATATACACATGTATATACATTTACACATAAATCCACATATCCATATCCAAGTTCATATACACATTTATATACAT
Organism: Acanthosepion lycidas; assembly: GCA_963932145.1. Taxonomy (NCBI): domain Eukaryota; kingdom Metazoa; phylum Mollusca; class Cephalopoda; order Sepiida; family Sepiidae; genus Acanthosepion; species Acanthosepion lycidas. Next base: position 27,433,401 of record OZ010582.1, read on the forward strand.
ACAATTATGTACCTGCACACATGTGTGCATACAATCATCCTCATATGTAAAAAAAGCCAATATTGCCCATCATATATAGGTTTTTTTTTTATATATATATATTTAGTGAGTTAAATTGAGGTGATTTCTATGTCTGCATTTAAAAATCATCTCGTTATGTTGGTTTAGTAATTTATCAGGATCGTTATGTTTTATCATGCTTTACCATTAGGATCTTCTCTTTAATACACAGGTCACATCGGTCTCTGAAATTTATTGGAGTTCGAGCCCTAAAGATGATTCTCCTTTTCACTTGTGGGTTGAAGCCGTTTTCCAATAAATCCCAATAGTGTTTCGATAGTGCTGTTTGGTGTCTTTTGGATTCATTTGTGAAGGACTGGCGATAGTTGTAAAAACGCTGTTTCCTATTTCCCGCAGAAATTCTTACATATATATATATATATATATATATATATATATATATATATATATATATATATATATGTTTTAAATTTTCCTTGGGGGAAATTGTAGCTCCGTATATCACATTTTCTGCCATGCATATTCCTCCTACTGGACAATCAGATCCTGCGCTGCAATTACAGGTAGATGTTTCTTTTCAATTGGTTTGCATTAAGATCCCTTTGTAATTGGTTATTGTGGAATTCCCTAATAATTTTGGTATTGTGATAGCTTATAATTTTTTCTACATTGCTCATGCATGAATAAATAATTTTTTATTTCATTAAACATTTTTTTCAATAACTCGTCTTTACTAAAATGCTTATCTATTAGCTTTAAGAAGTATTTCCTTATATTGATATTAGATAGTTTACAGAAAGGCGGGTTGAACCATATAATCTTGCTTTTCCTATATTTGGACTTAGTGGAGGTGTTTTTAATTGGTTTATCTAAATAATTTAATGTTTGTTTAAATTTACTTTTTAATGTGACGTGATTATATTAGGTTGGTGCAAAAATAATGACGTAATAATGTCGTTTTTTGACTTATTTTTAACGTCAAAAACGACATTATTACGTCATTATTTTTGCAGCAACCTAATATGTCGATTTCTTTTGATTAAAGAATGTTTACTAGAAGACAGTTTGTTTATTCTTGTATTTACTGTATTTGGAATTTGGTTTATAAATTCTTTCGGGTGGTTTGAGTTGATATTTATATATATGATCGATTGGTTTTCCTTTTGGAAGGGTTTGTAGGTGTTATTGTAGAAATTAAATGTAACGTCTGGGAAAATTTACGATTTTTAGATTGGATGATATTTCGATTATCCTTCTGTTCTGATTCTATTATTTCTGAGAAATTTTCATATACCATTTTAATGTTATAACCTTTGAATGATCAGACGATGAATGTTACCTTGTGTAAAAAAAAACTTCTCGTTTCGAGATGGTAGCTTCGATGTATATACTGCATACGTAAAACTCAGCTGAATGATAATTTTGAGTGTCGCACGAACATTCTTAAGGAGACAATCTCCTATCGATGTTTTTTTTTCACGCATTCAAGTAGATTTTCTAATGTTTCATTCAAATTGGCCAGTTCTTTATAATGACGTTGCGCAGAATGTATTTGTATTTTTTTCCCAATAATCCTGAAATATTTCTACCGTATCCCAGGAAAATTGAAACTTTTCTATAAAAATATAAAAAAGATACTCCTAAAATTGATAAGATAAAGATTATCTTGGATTTAATTATATTTTTTTTTCTTTATTTAAATGAATGTATTTTACATACCCTCACCTTCTTCCTCTTATTTTTCCGAAACGAGAAACTTCAACGTTTTAAGAATCTAACGTGTCCGTCTGTGGAATTTTTCGAGGAAAGACATTTTTTCGAATATAATTATTAGTAGGATATTTTAAATGAATTCCTAAATTATTTATATTTTACGAGGTATTTCAGCTTTATTGCTATTACTTCGCAAACAATACAAGACGGAAAAAAACATTTCCCATGGAAATATTAATATATTATCTGGGAATTTGTGATGATACGCTTGTGGGAAAGAATTGTTGTCTGAAAAATATTTCCTCATCATAAGGCTTAGTAAAGGCTTTTGAAGACAGTCAAGTGATTAACGTGCAGCTCTTGGTCTGATATGGCAGATTTAATATATTTTTGGTATGAATCGACTCTTGTAATGTGTGGCAGGAGCGTTCAAATATATCCAACACACAAAAAAAGAAAATCATAAATATGCATTCCATATTCACCACCACTGATATCAAAATGTGTCAATGTGCATAGTATGTGTGAGTGTGTACATGTCTTTTAAGTGTGTAGCAAAACTAAAAAGAAATCAAGTCGCCAAAATTTAAGTCTTATCTTAGTGTTTAGTCCTATAATGTTTATCGTTGTTCAATTCTGAAAAAGAAAGCAGACATTTTTTTTTCAGTTAATTTCGGGTTTTATTCTATCGCATCGCATGTCTATTGAATTGGCTACATGAATATATATTCAAGGAGAATAACATCCCTTTGTTTTTAACTCTTCTTCCTTTGAACTATATATTCATGTAGACAATTCAATAGACATGTTTATATTATTTATTTATCTACGTGCCTATGCGAACGTTAAACTCGCACACATGACTGATTACACAACGATTAAAAAAATCTACGTCCACAAAGATATTGATTTAGAGTTAGAATTTTCTTATATAGGAATAAAATGTCGCTGCCGACATTTTGGTTTGAACATAGATCGCCAGTGAGCAAACATAAGTGATCCCATTATTGAATTAAGTAGACCACGTGACCATAGAGAAAGCATATATGGGTGGTATTACGTGTTTAATTGATCGCTTTTCCTATTCTATACCCTATACTATAAGGATCGCTATTTTTAGTCTATCCTCTATTACTATTCAGATCAGTATTTCTACTCTAACCTCTATTTCTATAGGACTGCTATTCTCTACCGTATTCACTATATTATTTCTCTATTCTGATCATTATACGGGTTACTTGTCGAGCGAGTATTATCGAACAAGTAATATTAGTACGAGATTATTCGAAGGCGTCTGACACTAGCATTGTTCAACGGCGTACTATAGTTTTGTATCTGCCATTACAAAGTCTCTACTACAACGAGCATTTAGGAAAGTGACAAAAGGTATTCGCTGGTATCACAAAAGTGACAATAATTGTTTGTAGGTATCACAAAAACATTTTATATGAAAAGTTGACTGCTCCTAAGGTCTGTGTGAATCACATTAAACATAAATACAATGTTAACATGAAACCAATATTGTCTATAGCCAGTTTAATGTACATTTTCTATCAAAATATAAGTTCTTAAATAAACTGAAAGTGTAGGAACATATTATAGAAGGATAAAAGAAGTTCATCCAAATTATCAAAGGATTATATTGGGCATTAATGATAATATATATAATTTGGCTCTGAAGCTAAAATATTTATTCAGCTTGAAGACCTCTTCCTAAAAAGTAATGTATCACATAAAATTATAAAGCGTTTGGCACTAAAAAAACAAAAACAAATTATATATTTGATAGCCTAAACTTTGGAGTGTTCTGAATGACTCGGCTCTTTTGCTTAAGATCAAAATTTATTTTTTAGAATAGACGTTTAACTCGTCTTAATAACTTTTGTAGTTTTGCTAGACAAGATTTTTTGACACAATTATGATCCTCTAGTTTCTCGTTTTTATGTTTCCCTTCAGTGTATATTTTTATTACATGGATAAATTGCCAAAATAGTGTGAACCAATGCAAGATAAAAAGACATGACCAGCCTATATAAAAGAGCGAACATTTTCAAAAATAGGTAATAAAATGAGATATGGGATAAAATGTGTTTCGTCTGATTCCGTTTCACATACATTCAATTGGACCTGAATAGTCGATCGGTTACATAAAGCGTCATTCTCAGAAAGATAGACACGGAGCAATTTTATTATGACAAGTTTTCCATTTGGAGAAATTTAATGACTATACAAAGACTGAACTGAAAATGGCTGCCGATACATTGTTTGAGACAAAAAAACTAGGCAGCGGATCGAAATATATTATATTTTATTCATAACAGGCGTTGTTATATTTTCAAAAATGGCACCTCGATTACTCGTTTATGAACAGTTCTATCGTAACCAGGTTTAGCTTAGCTGAACGTCAGTTGTATTTTCATTTGCGCTGTACAATAGATATATTAGTTTAACGTTATGATATCGATAGGAATTGGTTGAATTACATGTATTTTACAATAGCAAAAAGAACGAAATAAAGAATGAAAAATCTGATCAGGAGAAAACAAATTGCAAATTATATTAGTTTTCTTAAGCATAAAATGTATGTCATAACTAGTTTCAAGGACACATGGCACAGTGGATAAAGGCGTTAGTTAGATCCCGTGACAGGACCCAAAGAATGTGAGTTCAATACCCGATTAAAGCAGTGGAGAACTTTCAGAGGGATATTAACAGGAGATAACTGATAACTGAGATCCATTAAACATAGCATGTGGAACTAGAACAGTCTACCCCAGTGAGCAAATAAAGGGTTCAGTTCGACATTCCAATCACCTGAAGAAGGCCGGAGTGTACAACGGCCGAAACGTCGTAATAAATATGGCGACAAAGATGAGGACAATAGTCCGACTAATGTAAATAATGATAGATATTTTGTAAACCACAGCAAATTATTTTACTGTCTAAAAAATATTTTCCACAAGAATTCAAAAGAACCTTATGTCCATTACATAATAATCATTCATTTGCAAGTTACGCCAAATCGAATTTAATTATGTGCCTTATCCATTCAGCGAGTGTTCCTAAATCTCCATAACTTTTGATCTTGTGATTGACACATTACTAACCATCCAACTCTCAGTTCTGTTATCTATTCACATAATATGGCTAGGTATAGTATTCATTTTTCCCTCTGTCACATTTGCCTTTTTTTTGCTTCAATTTTCTTAATCTTCCATGTTGATCTCATCCACCATCTATGTTGTTCTCATCATCCTTCTGTAGAACTACATGTTGGCAATCAAAAAATCAAGTATGGGGTATAGACTGGCATTCTTTTTATTTAAGATTAAAATAACTATTATTACGAAGAATTAAATAAGAGTCAAAATAGACGAAAATCCGAAATAAATAAAATATATCCATTGCCATCAAACCGAACTCTCAAAATCCTTGGAATTCGATTAGAATATGGACGACATAAAAATACATCGCATCGAATTCCAATAACAAAACTAAGTTAATATGATGCAGCTCATATGAGAATAACATTCTCTGAAAGTTTATCCGATTTCCAAAGGATCTTAAGAAAAGAACGAGAAAAAACATTTTTGAATTATTCAATAAGTTTGCCAATAAATTTCTGTCAATATATTCACATCAACAAATTAATCATTTATTGACAGTGTATTGATTCGATCAATGGAATGCCACCAGCAGCAGGCTCTGATCTTCCAAGAGAATTACTTAATACAAAACTATTGGTTTCACCATTTCAGTTTCATCAATACGTCAGCAAGAAATTATTCAGATCATAGAACATGAGTATTTCAAACTTGTCTTCGGAAACATATTATCCAATTAATGAATTACAATATTCAGTTTTATTTCTCATTAAAATAACTTTGTCAAATCGGTTCGACTGCAAGACATTATAAAATTCAGTGACCCGTGAAAGGGAAACTAAAATTTTCAGAAAACGCTACGAGAGATGAGTATGTTAAATTCAACATAAAAAAAACCAACAAAACTCAATATCTGTCTATATCTCTGAGATGAGGTATTATATACATTATTTACATCATTCGGAATATAGTCTCATCTTTGTCGCCATATTTATTACAACTTTTCGGTCGTTGTACGCTCCGACCTTCTTCAGGTGGTTGGAATGTCGATCGAAACCCATTATTTCGCTCAGTGGGGTAGACTGTTCTAGTTCCACGTGCCATGTTTAATGGATGTCACTTATCAGTTATCTCCTGTTAATTTCCCTCTGCAAGATCCAGTGACAATACCCAAAGAGAGTGAGTTCAATTCCAGGCTGAGGCAGCGGAGAACTTCCAGAGGGAAATTAACAGGCGATAACTGATTATTGACATCCATTAAACATGTCATTGATTACACAACCGGTCTTTGGATTTTGTCAAGAATCTTGAGATACATAATAGGAGCAGCAGATCAGAGATGGCAGGAATATTTAAAACACGGGTGAATGGTGGATTTATAGATGTGCAAAAAGGATTCTGACGAGAGAAAATATCTGGCCCGTCATATGAACCGATTTTCCTAGCAGTAGACCTAGCTATCACTCCACTTCTTGTCAGTGGGAAACCTGAGCTCAAGAAGCTGCAATTAGTGTCTTTCTTGGAAGTTAGCATCAGCCATGCTGATTGAATTCAGAAAAGGTTCCCTATGGTGATAACTGATAGCAGTTTTATTTTGGAGATGTTAAAATTTGCAAGTCATTCCTTGCTCCAGTGAAGCAATGATTGGAGGTCATGTTCTTTCTTTCTGCAATTTGTTTTAAATTTGAATCATTAGTTTATAAGAAGTTACATGAATGTACTAAAAATTATTATTATTTATCATTTCACCCCAAACAAGGTGATAATGCCACTAAGTCACAAGATTTTACTGAGAGGGAAAGATGATAAGAAAGGACAATAAAAGAAAAGAATTCAGAAAAATAGAAGATGGCGATTGGCGTTGCATTTACATTTTTGAAGATTGTAAGTTACAGGGAAGCAAGACTTCGAAAGAATTCCACAGGCGAGAAATGCAAGAAAAGAAACTATTAGAATAGAACATACCATTCTATCTAGTTATATCAACAGTAAAACCGTGAGTGCTAGTTGATAATCTAATTAAATGCATGCAGTTGAGGCCTCAAGGAAGGAAAGCTTATCAGAATAATTGCCATGTAGAAACAATAGAGGTAAGTTACGTCACGGTGGTGCTAAATTGAATGAACTCGAAATTCTTGGTCAAGATCGATTACATTACAGACCGTTTTTTGGATTTTGGCGAGAATCCCTAGATATAGCAAGCGCACCAGAACAAATATGGCAGAAATATTCAATGCACAGACGACTGGTGGATTTATATATGTGTAAAAAAAGGTGCTGACACGAAAAAATGTATGGCATGACACAGGTACCCAAGAATGATAATGAAAGAGAATGAGAGGACTTCAGTGAAGATTGCGATTGGCGTTGTAATTAAATTTTGGAAGATTGTGGGAGGTAAGGAACAAAGAAATTGGAAGGGAGATTCACAGGCGAGAAGTGACAGAAAAGAAACAATTAAAATAGAATATATATTACAAAAAATAAGGAACTTTTCTATGATTAATATAAATAACATACAATATAAAATATAAGGTATTAATTTTAACTGTCTGGTAAATAACAAAAATAATATAGCCTTCCAATTTTTCACGCTATATTGGTTATGCTCCTGTGCAAACACTCGTAAAATCAATAACTACGTTAGGGGTATTCCTTGAACGTTTTTAAGTTCATATGCCCTTAGGTCGTGGGGTTTGAAGAATCTCCGTGTCTTCTTGTTCTTTATTAAGAACATTATTAAGAACATTAGCATGCGGATTTGGGAAAGAAAATTGACGTGTTTCCCTGTTAGAATCACCATGGTTTGGAATACAGAATTTGTCTCCTCTTTGACTATCTGCTATTCACGTGTATGGAATAAATTCTCTACTTCTATGTAATCCATGATTAGGAAGAGAAGATAAGGATTCATATCTTTCTCACGAGCAAAATGCGAAAACGAGCATAACAGATTCAATCTGAATTTGAAGTCATCTCACATACCTTTTACGCTAAACATACATAGAAAATGAAACTTTCTTCAGAAGTTATTTCGAATTTCTGATATATGTTTTTTAGTGGATTAGGCTATTTACATGTACGTATATCTCAGTGTGTGAAACCAAAGATCGTTACCAGATAAAATCAAGAGTGCCGCCATATTTCCTGCGAGAAGCGGAACAGCTACTGCGTTCGCTTCCTTCTTTATTGAAGAGCGCCGAAGCTGTAGAATCGGAAGTTGGGTTTGCGATTGGACTATAAAATATCGATTCTCAGTGGATTGCGCGCATGATGAGATGAGTTGTAGTTGGTACATAAGTCGTTTTCCGAACAGTATCGGGTGGGTCGCCGTGGAGAGTGTGTATGTTGAAAGACTCGAAAGCACTAATGATAAAAAAAGAATACCTGATATTGTGTGCCAAGGCATCAAACCGATCTATTCACAATATTTATGCACAAACACACACGCAACACGAAACACACGCAACACGAAACACACACACACACACACACACATATATATATATATATATATATATATATATATATATATAAATTTATATTTATATTTATATATATAATTATATATATATATATATATATATATATATATATATATATATATATATATATATTAAAATTCCCAGAGCAATTCTGTAGATAAAGAAAAGCTCTTAGTAAGTTAACATTAACCAGAAATAGGCTTACTGAAAAGCATTTCTTTTTAAATTTTGAATTTTAATGTAACTATGAAAAAACAAAATCATTTCGCTTCAATTTTGCCTTGATAAAGTCGGAAGACGAAACGCTTCGGCAACAAGTAAATGGTTTTCATTTTTCTTCTACACACGCACACACAAATACATACACACACATATATATATATACACACACATATATATATATATATATATATATATATATGTGTGTGTGTGTGTGTGTGTGTGTATATGTGTGTGTGAAAAAGTTAAAAGGAAAACCACTCTTTAGCAACGTGTTTCATCCTGTATTTTATCATGTTCACTGTATGGATTTCTATTTTATAACTTTAATTAATACTAACAACAACTAGGCATATTTCATATTTTTGTCTTTGAAATCTGTTCCTTTGTCAATCGTCATCCTTGAAAAATCGGAACTTTTGAATGAGTATTTCTTTTTAGCTTAAGACTTTTTAATTTGATTAATAAAGTTCATGCAAAATTTAGTCGAATTTTTAAGATTATTGCTATTAGTAAGGAACAGGTGGGGTTGGTCTTGACGATTTATTAACCATCGTGGTGGTAGTTGAAGAAAAAAATATACAAGCAGCTATACATTTTTTAAAATAAAAAATATTTTAAAAAATAAAAAGCAGAAATAAAAATCTTGTCGGCAGTAAATAAACCATTGAGTTTCATATGCCGTAAAACAACACCAAACCTGAATCTGGTACGACCACTCAACGTCGAACCTGGTTAGTATCTAGATGGGTGACAGTCTGTGCATATCAAGTGCTGTAAGTTTGGATGTGCGGTTGGCGTAATGTTTAAAGCCTCCGAATTGAAAATCGGAGTTTCGAGTTGCAGTTCTTGTCAGGTTTGTTTTATGGACTTACGCGCAAATATCATTGCGAAAGGTATGAATCCACTTTTTCTTTCCCCCAGCTAAGGGTTAACTGTCATGTTTTGTATCAGTAAGTCACTATTATCGCAAAAAATTCTTACAATCTAAAAACATTTTCTGGATTTAAATAACCTGAAAACGTTTGGTAAACCGTACAAAAACAAATCAATGTATTGGATTTTACTAAAGGAGAAAATATATGGCGTTTGAATTCTAATATGCAAAATATTAGACATAATGGACAATAACTTACACTAGTCTTATAGATTGAAGACTGTTGACACAGTTTTTCGTGGTTGTCATATCGTATGATATTAGCTTATGTTCCGTCTAAAATATGTCGATACCGAAAGAGATTTTCTATAGAAGTAAGCTTTGTGTATTAAAGATGCACTAGAATACTTTGATTTAAAAGTTATTTTAATGCTTTGTCTTTAATATTTATTTTATTACTATTTAGAGTGTTACTGTGCTTTTGTTGTTCACAATACATTGCATTAGGAAACAGAAGCCTCACATACCAATAAAGAACGCAGATTAAATCTTTGCCATTCGAAGATATATCCTAAGCTCTTGGTTCGGCCATCCCATGAAGAAAACGATCAAATCGTAAAGTCCGGATAATGTAACAAAATAATTATTTATTTCGACATCTCGCACTCTTGGCTTAAGCATTTTCAAAAGATGTCTGAGACTACAACTCCTACTTTGATTCTGATCATTGACTTCTCTTAAATCTTACAATAACCAATAGAATAGCTCGCTTCTGATCGCATAAGCTACAAAAGGCAACTAGATATAACGTTTAAACTCTTAAAAATGAAAGTGTGAGAGTAGAAAAATATGATAAATTATACACCAAATTATATGCCGCAAATTCTTAAACAAAATAATTTAATCAATTTTTTTAGAAGAGGTATGTGAGACAATTCCATGGATATCCATAACGGGAAAAGATGCACCTGTTGGACCACAATCCTCATTTGAAAAGTTTAATAGAAGAATGAAAAAGAAAAAATAATAAGGAATAGAAGAGAGCATACTGACAATTATTCAATAAGAAACTACTTAATGCTCGGATAATCCAATATTCTCGGTATATTAGGCAACAAAACTAAAGAAGCCAAAACAACATTGATTAGGAATTGAAATATGGAGAAAAGCTAATCGCTTTAACATCATACAATCGAAACCAAAACAGAAGAGTTATCCTGGCTTCAAAAGACCGCTCAGAGCGACATTTCAACCCTAACCACAGTAAGCTGAAGATTTCCCCGGAAACAGAATATAAACTAGTATAAACCCGAACATTACAAAATTTGTCTCCAAACATAAGCAATAACGAGCCTTGTGATGATGGAATAATAAAGAAAACTCTAAAAAATCATCCGTTGACATTGAGACTGAAACTTTGTAAATAATCTTCATCGGGAATTTTAATTTATTTTCTGATCTTCATGAAGGAATTATGAAAGAAGGAACGCATTCCAAAACAAAGGAGTATATCACACATTAATGCACTATGGAAGCAAAAAAAGTAAAACTTCAAATTCCACACACGTATAAAGGTATTCCCATTGAAGCCACTATGTTGAAAATACTGACACACATTGTATTATGTAGCCTTTCACCGTTCAATGAAAGTCAGCTTATCAAAATCCGCTTTGCCTTTCATTCTGGGAGTTTCAAATGGAAACCATACATGATGCAAACCTCGTTCCCAAATGTCTAAACTCACAGCTATATACGGCCGGTTTTTGGCAAATTATTTATTATAAATGGCGTAGAGGTAAGCATGCAGATCTTAACGAGGATCGGTTTTCATCGAACCTCGTAGAATGACCTTGCAGAATACCAAAAGAGAATTGTACCAGGTGGCAGAAACCTTCATAAGGTAAGGGCTTTGAATAGTAGTAACAATTGAAATGGATGTCACATTAAACTCGGAGAGAAAATAATGACATAATCAAGGTGCTGACGTTCTACACCACAGCATATAAAGGATAATAAAGAAAGACCCCACCAATTCTTGAAAGTGTGATACGTTATTGGATTTGAGCAAATAATCTTTCTGAAAATCACTTGCTTTAATAGAAAGATTTTTTTATAAATTTCAGTCAAAAGCAGTACAGATAGCTCTTTCAATAAAGAAGAGTCGAGTTCTAATTCAAGCCGTACTTGTTATAGTCACACCTCTTCTCCTGAAGCTATGTGTTAATTAGTAAGAATTTTATCACTATTTTTTATCATTATTATTCCTACAAAAAATTCTAACAATTTAGATATTTTCTGGCTTTAAATAACCTGAAATTCGTTGCTACGCCTGAGAAAAGGAATCAATCAATGAAATACTGATGATCTACACAGGTATGTCTTTTAGAGTTATTTATATTCTCTAGTATATAAATATATGGAAAATACAGTGCCCACAATGTCAGGGTTCAATTTATATATTAATTGTAATATGACATTGATCTTTCATTTTATATCCACATTATAACTTCCTGTTTGCTTAACACATTCTGAATAGGTATAAAACTACCTTTTCTCCCCCAGATATGGGTTAATTAGTAAGACATATATCACTAAACGCTCAATATCTCTAAAAAATAAGTTAAAATCTAAAAGTATTTTCTGGTATTAAATAACCTGCAAAGGTTTGATAAGCCGTATCAATCAATCAATCATTTTTTAATAAATTCCAAATATTTCTGAAATGGTTAATATTACGATTACATAACACCCATAGACGCAACGTCACAATCCTATCACTACTTTATTGGATGACAAAAGTTCCGACGAATACCATTCTTTTGTGCCACTAGCGAAGCCCCGCCTTGCTACGTCCGTAATATTGAATCACCGTCATTCCTTATGTGTTCCTTCGATAAGAAGGGCGTTTCTATTACATTCCGAAAAAAAATTTTCTTCCCGTATGTATGATTCCAGATCACTACAATTTTAATCTTTCCATATCTAGGTTAAATCCTTATGTTTTTCTACTTACTCTCTTAATATTCACTCCTGACTTTCTCATCTTAAATTCGTATCATACACCTCATTATGTAAACTTCTACGTTGAGTGGGTCTCGGGCATTGTATAGAATAAGATTTAGTTTTAAAAAAGAATGATATATTTTGTTTGGACTCATATTCCGAACCTTATATTTACATATATTTTCCGTCTGAGATGTGTGAAAGACTGCTACAAAGCTCCTGGTTACTTATATATTCATCTGTCCAACATTCTCATTCACATGTTCGAACTAGGCAAGTGTAAGGCATTCGCTGGTTGAAATAATGTCACATCAAATCTGCATCTATCTTCCATGGAGGGGCGGCTGTGAAATTGTCACTTGTAGAATAATAACATCATGAGAATCAATTTGAAGAAACTGTTGTCAAATATTTTATTTAACATTTTTGTCATTTTTATAATAAACTGCCAATTATTTTCTGTAGTTTTAATTTAAAATACTTCGTATTGGGTACAGTTCGTTTGAAATGTACAATTCTGCATTTCCAATTCAGTTGTTGCGTATGTGCATTTTGTGATGTCACTTGCTTTGATCTTTCGATTGTAACCATGCATTTTCTAAGAATATATGTTTCCTTATCTCAATGAAGTAAAGTATACTCTGAAAACGATATAATTCCGTTTAGCTTTGATTGGCTGTAACTGTGATGTTATATTTATGTTAAATTTTCTTTGGGAAATAAACGAATTTGTTAGTTGGCAGCAAAAGCGGTTTATGTCCCTATTGGGATACCGCATATTTCACGTGCAAGAGATATCTGTCGTTGATAAATTTGTTTCTTTTTCTTGGCATCATTCTGGCTCGTAAGACAATGATGTAATCGCCAAATGTTGCTTCAGTTTGTGCTTTAGTTGCTGCATCTGCTGCTGCTGCTGAAAAGGCCGACTTTACAACGGTAGCTTCTCTTGCAATTGCGGTATGCGATAGCTTCTTCGGTCTCTGTAGCTAAAGGTGCTGCTCTCTGTCATCTCAGCTTATCCTCTCGCACATCGGAATGCCCGATTTGAGAGTACCTCTCCAGCTGCCTAGATCTGCTGCGTTGATTTTCGTCTCTGCCCGAGCGATACCAACTAAATGTATACACACATATGCACACACATTTAAATATAGATATATAAATAGATAGACACACACCTCACACACACACACCTCACCTTGTGTTATGGTTTGGATCGACAATTCATATGTTGGTCGATAGTGCATTATGGGTGGGTCATTTGTATTGACTTCGGGATAACGATTAAGTTACATATTATTCTAGGGACTATTATGCAGAAATAATTGTTGATCCAAGTACAGTTTTGACGCTACTTTATAGTATTGTTTCTTATTTTACTCATTATTTATTATTTATTACTTTATTATATGTTTTAATAGTTATTATCATGTTTAGTTGCTGCATCTGCTGCTGCTGCTGAACTTGTAGTGTGTTATAATTTGTTTATTTACTTAATTTTTTTTACTTATTTTTTGTTTGGATTCATTTATTTTTCAAGTCATTTATTTATTTTATTTAATTTTTTATTTCTGTTCGTTTTAGTCTGCGATAATCGAGTGTGTGCATTCTGTGTATGTCTTAGTGTGTGGTAGGGATGTTTTTAATTTCCGAATACGGTTAGCACATCGTGGCTTTGTTCGTAGTTAATATTGTTAAGCGTTGGCTTTTTCTTTTTTTATTTTAAAGCTTCCATTATTTTTAGTCTTTTTTGCAGGTGGATGCAGTTAATATATTTGTGTTTTCTACTAGTATGTTTCTAATGGAGTCTGGTAAAATTGTGTGTGTGTTTAAATGGGTTCTAATGGAGCTGTGATCAGATAGGTGTAACGTAAGACGTCTGGATCAGCATGTGGTTGTGTAACCGATGTAATTATTTATGAGTCCATTTTGATCAGGAACACAATTCCTTAAGGGACATTTGAACTCATATGTAATGTTCGTTCTTTGTAATTTTGACTTAGTCGGTGTGTTGTTATTTTTGAGGATAAGGTTGGCTGTCTTAATTTTTTTTTATAATAGATAATAAATTTGATTTTTTATTCCGATCAATTGGAGTAGTATATTTCTTTATAATATGCCTTAGAGAAGATTCGTCTTGTTTGTAATTAATATGCATTTGGTTTTTGTAATAAATGTGTATGTGACTTTTGGCTGTGTATTCACTATCGTTAATAATTTTGGGAGAAATAGTCTAATTTATTGGTCTATCAGGTGGTTAGGGAAGCCGTTGTTGATTAGTGTTTGTTTAAAATACTCTTACACATCCTTTGTCCAGAAAAGAAAGCTCTTGTTCGGACACAAGAAAAATTAAATAAAAAGCTTAACCGTAGTACCTTGTCTGTCGTTTTTAATGAAACATGCATATATATATATATATATATATATATATATATATATATATATATATATATATATATATATATATATACAACATTTTACACTTGAACTGCATTTTTTGTTGGAAAAAAATTAATAAATTTTGTCACATAGAAAAACTAATAAGTCTACCAATTTATTAGACTCTTATTATCATTTCGACACTAAAATCGATGCAGTCAAGTAACTGTCATGCATTCGTCTTCAATGACAGATTGTGTATCATGTGAAATCTTATTTTATTCAAGAAATTCCGCGTGTTGGGCATAGGTCGTTGTCGGTGCTTCGGGGTTATATATAACTATGTTTTTGGAGAGCAATCCCAACCCTCTACTTTACGCGGCGTGTCTCTTCAGCACGTATGCGATCAGGGCCTTCTTCATCTCACTGCCTCTTGTAGCTCTGAATATATTTTTTTCTTTTTGGTATTTCTCCCAAATTCTACAGTCCATTTACTCAATCTTATCAGTATGTTTGGAGCTGTTTTCCTCTGTCCCTCTTTCTCTTAATTTTTCTTGTAAATATCAGATTTTCCAAGCACCCTTTCCTCAGTACATCCCCCAATTATTTCCATTGACTCTTCCTGATGTTATGCATAAAGTTCTTTGTTCCGTTACCTGAGACGAACACGCATTTTTCTTGTCCTATCTCCGGTCTGAAACTGCTGTGTGTTCTATTCATCAAAATTCGAATTACGAATTTTGTCTTATGTTTTCAATTAGGTTGATTATCCGATGGAGTTCACGTTCGTTTGCCTCTGGCTACTTAGTACTATGAAAATAGATCTATATAGATCATCTGGTGAAACAACAGTTGTAGATTTCATTTATTATTTCTGTGATATTTTTCTCTACCGAAGATATCTAAGACCTCCAGCATGTCTATTGCAATTCTTTTTGGCCCTGCCTCTTTATTTCGGTTCAGTTTGACCAATTCAGCTTCCATTTCGTCTTTTAAATATTTCCGATGAATCGGTAATTCAGTGTATTAAGGGTTGTTCTCATTCGTCTTAAAAAGGTAATCCGATATATTCGTTTCATCTCTGAAGTATTTTTTATTTCTATAATATCATTTTTCCGTCCATGGATTTTTTGCATCTTGTTGATAAGCGTACCTTTCGTTCTTTTTTTAAATTTTTTATGCATATCTACTTCATCTGTGATAAGCATTCTTTATATTTCTACGCATTTTTCGTTGAACCATTGCTCTCTAACCTCTCTGCATTTGTTCCTTATATCTTTCTCCATTTTTTAAAAATGTTTTGTTCCGTTTCATGGCGTTGGTTTCTGTCTCTTTTTTACCATAACGAGAATCTTATCTGTCATCCATTCATTTTATACTTTTCGTCTATTTCCCTTTGGTTTGATCTCGTTTGCTGAAATCATTAAAGGTTTTCTCAGTGTGTTTCACTCCGGAGTTTCTGTCTCCCTTTTATCGCTGGCCATATATTTCCCCTGCAATTTCGGGTCGTCGCAGAGTCAGTTGTATTACAATTTGAGTGTTGTGTTATGCCTATTCTCAGCTGGGAAATTATCGCTTCTGGAGTCAGCACTTGGAAAGCTTTTGCAATGTAAAACTGCATTCCTGAATCTCTCGTTGGTAATAATGTAGTCGATTTGATTTTGCGTTTATATTCGTAGGCCTATCTATATACGACTTGGGTGTTCTTGGTACCAGGTGTTGGCTACTGTCTGATCATTCTTCGACAACCATTGAACCAATTTTCTCCGCGTTCGTTTCGGGTTCCTAGTCCAAATTTGCTATTTCACCCTCCCTCTCATTTCCTAATATGGCATTCCTCTCTTCTATGGTAATTATAATTTCTTACGATTTGCATTGAGACTTAGCGTTGTCTAGCGTAGAGTCGAACTTCGTATGTAGTTTGTGGTATCGGTGCATATACGACTATAATGGATATTTTGAAAGGCTTTTCTTTGAGTTTAACGACAAGAATCCGTTCTAATAACTGACAGTATCCCAGAACACATTTCATTATGATTTAATCTAGTATTAATCCAACTCTTATCTTTCTCTCGACCTTCATATATTATACTGTTTGACGCTGACAAAGTATTCATTGTTTAGCCACCTCATTCCACATCCTCATAAAATTTAACCCAATAATCTCCTGTTTTATACATTCCAACTGGCTACAGTGGTTTAACGTTCTAACATTCCATGTACCGAGAAAAACGAAGAAATAATCTTAGTTTTGTATTGCATTTCTCTTGTGTTCGGACAAGAGATTTCTTTTTGGAAAAAAGCTGTATGGAAGAAATATTTTAAACATATAAAATATATATAAATATTTTGAATATATAATATATATAAAATATATATTTATTTTACATCCGACATAACTCCGATAGCTATTATAGGGGACTCTACCTATTTGAAAAAGACTTTGCAGTTTTATTTTTTTTAAATTTACATCTATCGGAAAAATCCTGATAACACTGTTTAATAAATAAAAATGGGACGTGTATTTAAAATTTTAATAATGCTTGAAGTAATAACTGTATATAGATAGAGAGAGATATAGTTTATGAAATAGTTGTAAAATAGCATCATCAAGTATTTCTTGGCATTTCCGTTTGTAGAAGACAAAGATTCTCGTTTTACTTTTAAAACCAGTCAAATAATTTTGCACATGATAGACTGACAAAAGTCAATCTTTATATTTTCAAGAATATACACTTAGTGTACAGACACACATACATACGTGTGCATGCTCATACATACATACGTATATAAGTGCATATGAGTGAATGCACCTATATATACACTGCGTGCCAAATTATTATCGTTATAACATTTTTTCTAATATTTCAAAAACCGTCCAATCAATTCACACAAAACTTTCATACATTATTGGCAACACTGACCTTGCGCAATCACTGAAATTTGTTATCAGAACGGTGATTTGAGCGGGCCAAATTATTAGAAAGGTTTAGTAAAATTCTCAGAATTGATCAAACAAAACGTTTATTAATGTTCCACGTGAATGTTTATGATGAAAAGAAGCTAATAAATAAGATAATCAAACAAATAAGAACAGATACAAATAAAAGGCTCAGTTTTAAACAAATTAATGGGGAATGTGCTTTCCCCGTTTTGAAATTACTTGAAGAAGTCGATGATCCATAGAATTTATTACTTGTAGGATGTCATCTGCTGTAATTCCGCGAGATATGTCAAGAATTGCTTCCCACAACTCAGCGTTGCTCCTGAATTGTCGTCCGTTGGCGTACAGTTTTCGCTTCATGATGCTCCAAAGGTTTTCCATTGGGTTCAAATCCGGAGAATTTGCTAGCCACTTCATTTTTTGAGGTCCATCGAAGCCTAACAGTTTCAACTATTCAGTAGTCTTGTGAGCAGCGTGTGAGGGAGCATTATCTTGCATAAAATCAATGGCCCTTCTGAAAACAACTCTTTGACTTTTCATCCACGGCTCAAGATGTTCCTTCATAAACGCTATGTATGAATCAGCAGTCATTTTGACGCCATCTTGTACTCTCCATGGGCCCACTAATGTTTTTCCAATAATACCGCCCCAGATCATTATGCCTCCACTGCCTTGCTGGCGTCTCAAATGCTGATGGTGATTCTGTCCGTGCATTACCCAGCCTTTGCACCATTTATCTGGTCCATCAAGTGTTGCTCGAGTTTCGTCTGTGAACAAAACTTTAGAGAAGACAATCTTCATATTGTCCTCGGCCCATTTCAATCGATTTTGAATGTGATTTCTTGTCAACAGAGGCTTCGATACATATTTGACTGTTGTTGTTATTTCCCTCAGATACCCACACCGAGTATATTTAGACACAGTAGGATCCCCAATGCGACTGAAAAACTGGTAAGTCTACGGTTATTCGTGGCCTCTTGTTTAAGTCGTGACATGAGATGACGTGAAATAACCCTCGGCTTGCCTGTATCTACCCTATTGCGTACTTGTGTAGGGTCGGCGGTGAACTTTTTCACTGTTTGATGACACCTCCCTATCATTTTAGAAATTTCTAGGGTAGATTTACCTTTTGAGAGTTCTGAGATGATAATTTTCTTTTCAGCATCACTTAAATTACTTTTACGACCTATCATTTCACTAAATTCTTAGACTTTTTAATACTTTGGCACGCTCAAATCACCGTGCTGATAACAAATATGGCGCCAGTTTGTTTTCATTGCGCAGATCAGTATAAAAATTTTAGTGATTGCGCAGATCAATGTTGCCAACATTGGGTGTGAATTGATTGGAGGGTTTTTGAAATATTAGAAAAAAAGTTACCTCGATAATAATTTGGAACGCAGTGTATATATATATATATATATATATATATATATATATATATATATGAGTGCATGCACACGCACACACACACACACACACATATATATATATATATATATATATATATATATATATATATATATATATGTATATATATATGAGTGCATGCACACGCACACACACACACACACGCATATATATATATATATATATATATATATATATATATATATGTGTGTATATATATATATCGATGGAAAGGTCGACACGGATATACACACAAATACACATAAATGCTCAAAAGCCCACGACAAACGCATTCACACATATGCACCTATATATATATATATATATATATATATATATATATATATATATATATATATATATATATATATATATATATATATATTACTTGAGTTACACTAATTTTTAGTCAACAATGTCTAGCTTGAGGCAAATTTGATCGAGGTAGCAACTATCTAATCAATTCAAAAACATTGATTTTACGCAGTTTTCAAGTCTAATACGTCTGTTTTCGCAGCGAAAGGACAAAAAAAGAAATATTTGAATATTCTTTTTTCTGTTGCAGAAACTATTCCCATTAACCTATAGTCTGATTCTTTTCATTTCGCGAGTGACGCCAATATACGTGGGATCTAGCTTATAGTTACATATATCCACTTCAGATGGGTTTAACTCGTGAACCAAATAGCAACTGCGCATATATAACTTAGAAGTCTTAGGAGAGAGAAAAAAATCGTTCATAAATCGACTAAATACACGGAAAAAAGAGAAAAGATTTTTCCTCCCAACGGCTCTTCCCTGATATGCAGCCTTATGGAGCGCATGGTGAACAGTTTTAGTAGAAACTGAACTATTCAGATGGTTATTCAACTCAGCAGTCACTCTGGTCGCATTTGTCCGATGATTTTTTGCCACATTGTGTTTCAATGCACGTCAGTCACTGTCAGTAAGTTTGCAAGTCTGGCCTGAATTGCTACAGTTGCTAGAGGTCTTACCCTGTTTCTTGAATTGCATCAGTGTTCTTGATATAGTAGCCCTTGAAAAACCAAACTGTTCAGCAACCTTAGTGATCGAGGCTATTGCCATGCGAGCTCCAACAATTTGCTCTTTTTCGAACTCGGAGAGGTCACGCATTTAGCTTAAATTTTGCTAAATTCTAAAAATAGATAAGACAAAGGCAGTAAATTAGATAAATGTATTTACAATAGTTTTAGTTAAAGTTCTTAATATAATAGGTCGTTGAAATATAAGAGTTGATTTTGTAACTGTTCCATTTATTTTGATAACCCCTGTATATGAGTTAAAAAGAGACAGACAATGCGTGTTTTTTGGGGTTTTTTTTTAAAAAAACTATGAAAACTTTTCTATGTTCTAGAGAAGTTTTCGAAATTAAATACACAGTCAAAAATATCTTGCGCATGTCTGCCATTCATCCGTTCATTGAATATTCCTGACACATATGTCGTCTGGTTCTTCTGCCATGTGTCTACAGATTCTTGAGAAAATCCAGAAAAAGAATCTGCAATGTAATCGATGCAGAAATGCTTGCAACACTCTTCCAACCACCGTAACTTAGCTTCCCTGTATGTTGACATAAATAAATCTTCATGAGAATAGTTTTGATGGGAATTTTCTTTGTTAGTTTGACTCCATGAATTTAAACGTAATACTCAATTAGTAACGTAACGAGAGCGAGGTAAAGAAAAGTTTATTTTCCCAATTGCATCTCTCCCGTTATGGGCATTGTTATATCCGTGATATAACAAGACCGTAGTTCACGGACAAGACTAATAACTGAATGGAAAAAGATTAATAAACATGTTTGGTTCTCGGAGGGGTTTACAATGCTATGTCGTAAACAAAATTAGATGTCTCTATATATAAAACAGAGGATGGATTTGTGTGTGTGTGTGTGTGATACCTAATCACCCGAGATCCATCCAAGCGAACTTAAACAAAATTGGCAAATACATTGTACAATGTAAGAGATAGGTTCTTAGCGTAAAATTCGAAAATTTTCAAAAATCAATAATCAATAAAGCCGACCAAATATCGATGAATTCAATTTCGTTAAACTCGGTATGTCGGTTACTTACATTATGTCGAGCTCAAAGATACCTCATTTTTATTTCTACGCCACTGCGTTTAGTAAAAAACCGCGAAGAAACGAAAAATCGATTTCAACAGAAATTTAAAACTCAAAACCCCCTTAATTTTCAAGCAATCTAATACAAAATTCCCTCAATTGTTGCCAACATTAAGTTGATTGTTTAACAGTCATTTAACTTGATAACTGAGTCCACCGATATAGTGAAAACCCTCGTAAATAGCGAAAGATGGCGATTTCAGTGGTTTCTTTTTTATTTTTGTTGAACTTTCAACAAATTTTCACCAAACGTAGCAATTGTTTCATAAATGTATCCTTTTTTACATCCCTGGTACCATTCTGAAAAATTGAATTTCGTAAAAATTCCCAAATAATTGTAGTCTGAAGTGGGTCTTCATAGTGCGTGTTTTAACCCTTTTTTTGCCCTCGGCTAATTTCGATTGAATAAATACTGACTACTTCATTTCACAAATAAATTAAATGTGTCAGATTAAGAAACGAAAAAATACACACACACACACACATACACACACACATATATATATATATATATATATATATATATATATATATATATATATATATTGTCTTACAATTTCTCTTTGCAGCGTAACAGTGAAATGGAACGGTTGGAGTTTGGGAGTTGTCCAATCAGCATCATTTTTTATTGGTTAATATAGTCTTCCAAAAAAGGTTCAGCAAGGACAATTACAAAACTCCAAGTGTTCAGTTGGACGTCCACTCTTACGCTAAAAAGACAAATTGAAAAACCTAGGAAAACCAATCATCAAGCCGAAAGTATTGGCGTAAGACAGGTTTCATTAAGATAAAGGCTTTTGAAGAACGTACACTGAAGTACCGTTATCAGCTTTATCAAATCCTGATGCAGAGACGCCATCAAAATCCTGATTTAATAAATTTCATGCGTGGCATTGTTGCCCGCAGGAGGCTGGGATAGTAGTATCACACTTAAGAAAGCAAAAATGAAATGTGTCTTTCCCTTACCCGATTTTCTCCACAATAGCTCCTACTAGCATGCATAGCTGTACAACGAAAGTCACAATCCAATGCTGACCACATTTATTGTTCACGATGGGAGAGTTCACTATATATATATATATATATATATATATATATATATATATATATATATATATATATATAAAGAAAAAGTTAAGCCGCAAAAAATTTTGATTATAATGTGGATTTTTAATATATGTGTAATACTTTAATTTTCCACTATAGTGTTCGACAAATACCTCCGAAAAGCCTGCATATAACAACTATATAAAACTCTCAAAAACGAGGTTACCCCAAAATACAACGTTTTTGAGCGAGCAGAAAAATAACATTAGACTAAGTATGAAATCTAAAGAAACACAACATAGAAGAAACTCAAGTATATGACTCAACATACAACAAGAACATTCAGAAGTATTTATAGAAATTATAAAACATCTAGACCTACTTAACAAGAACGATAGAATCAAAAATATACTAAAAACAACCAAAATAATTAAAAGCATACGCCAATCAAAAAAACCTAAAAGACATATTAACCTTATCCAAATTTAAACAATACGAAATACAGAGGGTTATTTTAACAAGAAAATATGTGGTTTTTTTTTTATATCCTTATAAAAGGAAACTCCTACACATTTGAAAACCCCACAACGGCAAAAATAAAGAAAAACTTAAACTGCAACTACAAAAATTTGATTTATGCACTCAAGTATACAAGATTTAAAATGTCCTCTATAGGTATCAGCCAATCACTAAATGACAGTTTCCTTTCCCAAAAGCAATATCAAATTACCAGACAACAATTTTTTTTTGCATGACAGCACATCTACAAATGTAATCAAGGTAAATTTAAAATTATGCCGCTATATTAAACAGACAATAATTCTAACCTACAAATACAAAGGGAATGTTTGATATATGTAAAAAAGCATTAGAATAAGGATTTCCTTACTTCGCCATTTCTGGCCAATCCTAATTGTTTTATTACATTTTAAGCATAAGAATATTTTCTCCCTAAGTCCAAGAATATTTGAATTACTTGTACAGACAAAAGACAATGGTTGAATATTGGAAAACATAAGGAAAAATTAATTCCTTTGAATAATTTGCAGAAATAACGAATCTTCGTTTGATGAACGTCGCAAGACCCGAAACAGCAATATGTAAAATAAAGTGCAATATATATTTTTTTAAAATTCACATTGTAAACAAAAACATTTGCGACTTCTCTCTTCTCTTTAAAATATACACATAACCTTTCACTTATATATATATATATATATATATATATATATATATATATATATATATATATATATATATATATATATATAAAAAGAGAGAGAGAGAGAGTGAGGAGAGGGGCGGATATGTCTACCTACGAAACTCTGGAGTAGGGATGCGAAAGGTAACATCAATCAGCTAAGTGGCAAACTTTAATTATATATATATATATATATATATATATATATATATTAAAAGGAGAACTTTACCAAGTTTTGTCACGTTCAATAGACAAAGTCTATATTTTTAATGCTTGAATATAATATATATTATAATATATACAAATATACATACACACGCACGCACGCACATATATATATATATATATATATATATATATATATATTATTGAGTGATGAATACAAATATATACAAAAATAGCAATAAAAAGCAGAGTACGCCAGAAATTGAGAGATGAAGAGAGAGACCGAGAGAGAAATTGTAAGTAAAGTAAAACTTTGATGTATATTCATTTTCATTTCTGAATGAGATCTTTTTTTTTCGCTGTTTATCATTCGAAAATAGTCTGTCATTTTTTCCACATAGAACCTCGGCGCGTAACCCAGAGAACCGTTCGCTGCCTTTTTATGTCACATTCACGTTTCGAATATTATTTATCTACATTTTTTCGTCAAAATATTTTTCTTAATAAACTATTCAAAAATTTCATCTTGGTTTCATTTTTTTTTTTTTTTTTACTTATGAAAAAAAAAACGCAACGTCACGATTTTATCTCAGTGAAGACGAGACTTTGACGCCAATGCAGTAATTTTCTACATCCACATAGGAAAATTTTTAGACGTGAGCTTTCTCGTCTTTCACATCTATTTCAACTTCGATTCTACACACATACACATACACGCGGCCGCGCACACACACGCATATATATATATATATATATATATATATATATATATATTAGGTTGGGGCAAAAACAATGTCGTTTTTTAACGTCAAAAAATTATTTTTGCACTAACCTAATATATATATATATATATATATATATATATATATATATATATATATATATATCTTACTGTTAATTATCTAAAAATGACCCAAGAAACGAATATTAATGTCGAAATATTTTAAAACAAGTACTCTTGTACTCGTACAATGGTCACTCTATCATTCACAGAAATTTGAAATCTCTCATTGGAAATAATTTCAGCATTTTATGATAGAATATTTCAGTAATTCTTCTGAGAGGATTTGTCTAAGATGTTTTCAAAGGTGTTCGCCTTTAAAATTTATGGTTAGCGGTGGCAAATAAATGTGAACTTTAAATGAAAAAAAATAAGGAAGAAAATCCCATGACGTTCTCATTATGCTCTATTTAACAAAATGGATGTCAGAAAAATAGAGAAAATTTCGAGGGATTTTGCGATGGAAAATGAATAGATTGTTGAAAAGAGGAAAGAAAATGACGATTAAACAGAACGAAAGTATGATAGGGAGCCGAATGGTGCAGAGAAAGAGAGACAATGAGAAAGAGAGAGAAAGTTGTTTGGATAAAATTCTTTTCAGATTCAAGACCACAAATAGAGATATTGAAAAGAAAAAAATATGGTCAAAAAGTAAAAAAAAATAAAATGATATAAAAAAATCTGTTAAATAAATGTTAAATAACGGAAATGTAGAAAGAAACAGTAACAATTTCTTTATTAAATTGTTGTAATATATAATATGGGGAACACTTTGATAATATCGGAAATAGAAAGGCGTTGAGTCTAAAAATACAGAATAATAAAAAGAGATAATAGCAAGCAGACAAAGGGAAGATAATTGATTATAAGGGAAACAATGAGAGACTAATTTGAATTTAAAAGTTATTACGTATAATAAAAGATGCTTATGGGCGTTTGCGCCAAAAACGTCAATAAGAAAATAGGGGATATCAAAAATTGAAGAGAATGGAAGCAAAAAAAAAGCAAATAGGAAAAATTGACCAAGGAAATAATTGCGCCAATCAAAACGTGATCGGCTTAATGCTTACATGCATAAGGATAGGTATCAATGGTCATTTAAAAAAAAAAGAAAAGATATCATAATATATAGGCGGAAGATGATAAAGAGAGACGTAGTCAGATAAGCGGACAAAGAAAAAGAGCTCCCAAAGGAGATGAAATCAAGAAAAAAGCTGAAATATAGTATCTTCAGATATGTGGATGCAAATCCAGAGGCATTATGGAAAAAATCGATATTGTTAAGAAAACAGAATACATACATACATACATACATACATACATACATACATATATATATATATATATATATATATATATATATATATGTGTGTGTGTGTGTGTGTGTGTGTGTGTGTGTGTTGTTTTGGCCAAAAAGTACGTTCGGTTTTCAAAGGAACACTATTCAAAAGCGAGCAAAATTTTAGGCCAACTCAATGCATACATATATTATATCGTATTATTAAACACTTTTAATTCTTCTTTGGCTTTATGAAAATAATGGAAAACAATTTATTAAAATTGGTAGATTATTCATTTGAAGTGTTTCTCCTATTTGTTGTTTAAAATATTGTAAACTCTATATTACCCTTCACTTGTAGCAATTTTTTTGTAAATTGTACCGAATTTTCCAAATTTACCATACTTAGACATCTTACAAAGACTCCAAGAAATTTTATGTTGCTACGAAAAATATAATTGATGAAAGTAAACATAATTTGTAAGTCAAATCTCCGTTACGAAATAATTGAAAACAGTGTAATTACACAAATCTATAAAGGACAATATTAATACGAAATTAATTTCTGAAGACATTCGTCCATTTATTTCATAATCAGTTGTATTTCTTTAAATGGAAGTTTATCCAGTATCAAGAATAGCATAAGAAAGTTAATATTTGTTTTTTTCTGATTCGTTATCACCCCAATCAAGGCAGTAAAGTCAGTAAGACAGAAAGGATTATACAACCATATATACATAAAGTAGTCACATTGGAGTAATGGATAGGGGCTCGGATTGAGTTCGAAATCTAGTCGAATATATTTCCATTCACTATAGTGCTAATAACCTTGGGAAAGGTACAAATCCTCTTTTTCTCCCGCGCCAGCTATGGGTAAATAGCAGGACAGACCGCGTTCTATAGCCTACCGCAGAATAAATGGCAGCATACTGCCTCGTCAATCAGAAGATACATGATCGCCTAAGCGTGTATCACGCATAGCACGTAACTCCATGACACATTAATAAAAATCTAACCACCCACCAGATATCCTTAATAACCTGCACATATCAGTCCAACATAGACTCTCTACTAACTCTAGAAATAAATGCATCTTTGACAAATTCACAAGTAAATATGTCGATGCCCTAAATAAAAGTAAGCAAAACATCCCAAACACTAGCGCGAATACCAGTAATAAACGTGGGAATAGAAAACGCAACATAATTGGGTTTAACCCAACTTTCAATAGTAACGTCGGAACCAACATCGGCGCGACCATTCTGAAATTAGTACTGACATACTTTAACCATAACACTTTTCTCAAAAAAAAAAAAACTTCAACAAGGACAACATGTAGGTGGATTACCGCTGCACTAGAAACCTTGGCCAATATATTTCCCAACATAATAGTGTAACCCTTAATAAATAATTTACCAAAAATAATTACAACGGTAGCTACGATTATCAAGAATGCAATTGCCGAAAAGAGAATATATATCCTTTAAATGGCAAATGTATGTATAAAGGAGTTATTTATAAGGCTATCATTAAGCATAATGACTAAATTAAATTTTATTTCGGATCAGCTGCTAATTGGAAAAAAAAAGCATTTTTATAATCATAAAATAACACTTAACAACAAAAAAATACCCAAATGCTACAGCACTCTCTTAGTTTTAATGGAGTACCAAAACAATCAATCTATTACGAGGCAAGAAGGACAGGTGCAATCTATATTTACACGAAAAATCATCCATTCTAAAAAATATTAATAAACGAAATCTACTAAATAAACGGAATTATGTTTGGTTGTATGCACAGGGAACTGTTTCTCTTAAAATATTGTTATCTGTCTAAATTTATTTTCAAATTTTAATTTTCCGTCCACTTTTAGTTAACCGATTATCTCCCTCTAATCAGTCAAACATATTTTGTGAACAGGGCCCAGCGTTCAAATTTCAAATTTTAAGTGCATTTCAATTTCCTTTTTTTCCTTTTGTCTCATACCTACACTTAATTTGCGGCACTGAAACCCGGTTATTGCTTTAGTACTATTTTTGTGCTATTTTAATTTTGAACTATGAATCAGCGACCATCCTATGAGAATCAATATACATAATTTATAAATAAAAATAAGCTATATCTCATGCACGATGACGAGGGTTAACCAGCTAAACCTGAGTCGTAAATCGAACGTAGGTATATGTGCATTTATTAACACACATACACACACCCAACGACCAACGCACTGATATATATATATATATATATATATATATATATATATATATATATGTGTATGTGTGTGTGTGTATATGCGAAATGTGAAAGTATATAAAAAAATAAGAAAGAACACGAAGTTCCTTAGTATTTCTGTTAAAGAAAAACAGTGCTCAATACATAAGTAGAGCCCAAAATTTCTCTTGAAGATGAATCAGAGCTTGATACTTTAATTCAATCTAATTTTATAATTAAATTGAAGTTTTTAACTTCTGTTTTTGAAACATGAGAACTCTTATGTAGAGATGGGATCATATTTAAAAGAAAATCCAAGGGTATTGGAACGTAACATATATATATATATATATATATGTGTGTGTGTGTATGTGTGTGTGTGTATGTGATCCCAAGAAAGTTATTTTTTTAAAATTTTGACAATTGGAAAAGGTTCATGAAGAAAATTTGTTTTATTGATATATTTCGAAATAAATCTAATTTCAACAACGTTTTCAAATTGAAAAAGTTTAGAAAAAAAATTGTCCGGATTATAAAACCTAATTTTAAAGCATACTGTTGTCAGGTAAAACAAAACACATAGAAAAAATAAAAACAAATCATTTACATTCTAGCCTTTTTGAAGTCGAACTGGAAGAAAATAAATGTCAACGAAATTTTTTAAAGTCACTCATTTTATTTTTTTGTCTCGAGAAACGCCATCTTGGGGAAAAATAATAAAATTTCATTATTTAAAAATACACAAATACACATACACAGATGCACATGCACAAATATACACAAAAATACATACACACATTCAGATACACAAATACACACACATGCACATACTCAAATACTCAATACACAAATACGCATACACGCACTGATTTCTTTCGTTTTCACTTTTGAATTTCATGAAGCTTTAATTGGCGAAATGCATTATCGGATATATTTCGAAATAAACTTTCATGAACGTATATCAATTGTCATTTATATATATATATATATATATATATATATATATATATATATATATATGTATTAAGAAATATAGTTTTAGAGTATGCTATATTTATGGGATAAAGTGCTCAGTATCCGAGATAGTGCGTATGTAAATATATTAGTGAACATTAAATTGAGCACTCAGAGGCGAGAGGCTGTTTCATCGTAGACGCAATCATTGGCCTGATGATTGCGTCAACTCTCATAGGTGACAGTGTTTCATGTTAAATGCAATCATCCGTTGTGAATAGCCTGTACAATGAAGTATTCTGCTCTGTGATTGCCACGTCTTCTAACAGTTAATCAAATCCAAACAGGTTGATAATATCACGGGAAGATTGTTTGAGGCAAATATGTTTTCTTTGAACATTTTCTAACCCAGAATGTGTGTTCGGTTCATCACTTTGACACAAAGTGATGAAACGAACACACTTGATCACCTCCTCCGAATAAATCCAGGCTCGTTTCATCTGCTGGGAATGTGATGCTCTCAGTTTCTTGTGGTGCAAAAGACATTGTATTTATTGACTATATTCAAAAGCGAAAAAAAACAAAAAACTCAATTGAGCATACCGTGCCAACCTGTTGAGACAGTTACAAAAGATTATCAATTCCAAATGATCAGGAAAATTGATGAATGACGAGTTGTTTTATCAGGTCCTAGGTTTCAATGGCTGCTGTGCGTGATCGTGGCTCTGAACTGGTTGATAACCTCTTCTATTCTCCTGACTTGTCTATCATTTGTTCCCTGACATTAAATAAAACATTTGACAGAAAATTAATATCGTAGGATTATGACATCATATCTGCTCTTTGATGAGTTTTTTACCTAAAAAAAGAAAAGAAAAAAGAAACGTACTTCATTGTACAGTCAGATGTCAGTTTAACTCGAAAGAAGCAATGTGGATAATTAGTAGATTAATAAATTATAAGTAGAGTGGAAATTGATACATGCAAGATTTCACAGCTTCAGCATTATTCTTTCATAATAAGCCTTTGAAGTTTTTATTAGGCTGGTGCAAAAATAATGACGTAATAATGTCGGTTTTTGACGTATTTTTAACGTCAAAAAACGACATTATTACGTCATTATTTTTGCACTAACCTAATAGTATACTCCCGTAAGATGTATACTGTATCACTGTGATATTTATAAATAAGAAAATATATTTGCTAAGCTTGTAGAAAAAAAAAATTCCCTCTGCGAAAAGCTAGAATAGAAAAAATGATAAATGTAAAAGGATGTTTGATAACGAAAATATGCAATATTTATAATTGTAAATCCTTCAACATATGCAATTATAATTATCAGAGTTAAGTATTATATAAATATTTAAGTGTCTTTAAATCTGTCTCATGGCCACTATAAACAAGAATAAAGCAAGCATCAAGCTGACTACACTGACTGAAATATCATTGTGCGTGAAAAATTTCGCCACAAACCCGAAACGTAAAAATCATTTAGCATCTCACTACCGCCCTCTTATCAATGTTGAATTTTGTATAATGTTGTGCAAAAAGTGTATCAGAGAGCCTCCTCAGCTTAGTAAATGTTTTCAGCAATTATCAGCTTATGATTGGTCAATAAACACATGTGGGCGTTGCAATCCACCCACGTACATATATTTTTCCAGCGCGTGACCAAGTCAAGTTTTCCACTAAGTTTTTGTGATCCTGTCACGTGGTTAGATCAATTATAAATAGCAAACATGAGCCTGCTCTCTCTCTCTCTCTCTCTCTCTCTCTCTCTCTTCTTGCTATAAGGTGTATTTGTAAAAGGATTCTCGTTTTGACTATGGGCGGTCAGACGTTAAAAGCATATGCACGTACGTACGAAAATTTCCAAACTGCATTACAAACATTTCCAAACAATCAACAAGAGCTTTTCTCTTTGAAATACTTTTCTAAAGCTACAGTTTATTTTGCATTTCTCAGCTTTATAATTCATTCAACTTTTGTGATCTCAGATAAAAATATCTAAATCTCATTAATTCAGTTAAAGGAACATAACACCAAAAGCTCTATGCATGTACACACACAAATAAATATAAATGTTGATGTTATAAAACCGTTTTTATTCCTTCTTGCTGTTTCCTATTCTGTGGTATTTTACGTTAAATATAAATCGTGTGGTCATGTTAATAAACAGACATCTACAAATGGTTCATTCTTATTAACATCCATCAACTATAGGATGCTATAGGACACCACTTGTGTATGTGTGGGCAAAGATAATTTATTCCTAATCTCTTTATTCCCTGTTGGGGAAAAGATGTAAGGACAATCCACTAAGTTTACTTATAGTGAAATCGAGAAGAGACAGTTTCAGTACCACGTTTCGAATCCCAAACATAAACCCGACAACCTGTAAACCGACAATTTACTTTAAACGGACCGCAAGGGATTCTAGTCAGTGACGAGATTTCTCTCTATCCTGCATCAGCATGGCTGATGCTAACCCCCAGAAAATTGATGGTGACGTATTCTCAGGCTAATGTTCACAGATGACATGAAGTGGATAGTCTATAATGAAACCATTTTTAGGTCAGCTGCTAAGAAAATCGGTTCATTGTGCCAAGCGAGACAATTTTTCTCTCCAGAATATGTCTTATATATCTATAAATCTACCATTCGTCCATTCTTATAACATTGCTGCCACATATGGGCCGGGGCTCCTGCTATTTACCTTGAGCTCCTTGACAAAATTCAAAGAAGAATCAACAATAATATTGGTCCTTTCCCACCGCCGTGAGATTGACTCTCTGTGTCTTTTCTATAAATACTTTCATGATAAATGTTTAAATTAGCTTTTCGGTATGGTACCTAAACTTTTTGAATTTACGCGCGGTACTGGAGAAATCATGATTTCCTGAAACTTTAATTTTCAAAAATTTTAAAGAAATGTCAATCACTATTTACTGATTACTCTTTTCTCTTTCCACTCATTAATAATGTTTATGTTTTTAATTCTTCCCCACCCTATAACACCTTGTGTTTTAGTTCCTTTTAATGTTAGGGCCCCAAAGTGGGTGCAAAACATTATGAAAATATACAAAATAGATTTTAATTCCACCAAAAGATTTATTATAATTGTAAAAAAAAATATTACCAGAAATGAATTTGCAAAGAAAGAAAATATTACCAGCAATACATTTCTGCAAAAAAATTACCAGCAATACATTTTTGAAGGAAAATATATTGCCAGCAATACATTTAAAAAAAAAAAAGATATTACCAGAAATACACCTTGGAAGGAAAAAAACGATATTACCAACAATACATTTGGAACGAAAAAAGTTATTACGAGCAATACATTTTTGGAAAAAAGTTAGCAGCAATACATTTTTGAAAAAAAAATATTTCCGACAATAAAAATTGTGCCACCATTAAATAAGGCATTCAGTTTGATATACCGCGAATCAAAACAAACCAGACCAAGCTAAAATAAGATTTGCTGCTGCAAATGTACAGGGTGTGCATAATGTATGCAATTTGTAACTTTATTTATATTTGCGATAGAAATAATCTGTAAAAAATGTTATAATGTTTAATGTACCTCGTTTTAAGTATAGGTAAAATAAGTAATTGGATTTCAAGCATTACTGTAAATCAGTTGGCAAATGTTTTCCGTAGACTGCAAAATCGTATAACCCTTTGTATTGCTAATGATGGAGGACATGTGGAAACTTAAATAAAATTTCAATAAAAACTTAAAAAATATAGATTTACTTCTTTCTAATCCTTTTTAGAATTTATTTATATCGCAAATACAAATAAAGTTAAAAATTTTTTAAAGTGCACGCAAACGCTGTATTATACAAGTTAAGATGAGTAGGGTGAGGAATTTAGATTAAATTTAACATACTAGACTGAGAGATTTTATAGTCACCTTTAACACTGAATAACAGGTTTACTATGCTCACTCAACATTTATACATAACAGTAAATGACCAACGACAATTCTTTGTCGCTTATTTTTATAAGATGGACATAGATATTTAGTAAGCCGGTAAAGTCATTACGGCGCTGAATAGGATGACGATACTGATAGAAAAGATTGTTAGCCATCCTAATATGGCTGATGTTCTCTGTATATCATAAATATAAAAAGATGGCTAGCTATATCGGTAGAAGTCAAAAGGGCTGAATAATTCAAGACTTCTAAATTATATTCATTATCAAGTAATAGTAGGAGCTATTATTAGTAGCACCGACTAATATCTACTTGTTTTGATCAGTTCATACTTTAACAAGTTAGAATACTTGTTTCTTATATGTGTGTATAGCAATGCAGGGTCAATGAAATGGAGTGACTATATTGAATCACTTGGTAGATCTTTTGCTAGCAACGGTGGTTCACACTTTGTGCCAGACAATTTGTCTAGTCAGGATTCAGCATGCACATTTATATATCTACTATTACACTGTTTATTGAATATTAGTAACATATGTGGTTTGATCCACCTTTATCTCATGAGATTCTCAACAAAATCCAAAGATGGGTCAGTAATTTTATGCATCCTGATCTGGCATCTCGATTACAGTCATTTATCCACCACTATGACGTGGTTTCCCTCCGGCTTTTCCATATTTTCATGTGGACTATCATGATGAGCTCTCTGCCTTCTAACTCGGCCACATCAATTTAAGCATACTACCAGATTGGCATTTGGATCTCATGGTTTTCTGCTGAAAAATGTAGATGTAATTATAACTTATATTCTGATCCTTTCTTATCTCGAACTTCTCGTGTGTGGAACTGACTTCCGGTTTCTTGCTTCAATGTCTCCTAGAATCTTGAACAACATAAATGCATGTCGGCTGTAATCTTTTATCCTCCTGTTTTATTAACGTAACAAAAGGTTTTCCTTGGTTCTCTTACAAGCTGCCAAAAACAGAATAAATAAAGTAATAAAGAGATAAAGAAGGAAAGAGATCAAGAAAGAGCTAAAGAAAGAAAGGAAGAAAGAAAGAGATCAAGAAAAAGAGCAAGAACGAAAAGAAGGAAAGAAAGAAAGAAAGAGATCAAGAAAAATATAAAGAAAGAAAGAAAGAGATCAAGAAAATGATCAAGAAAGAAAAAAGAAAGAGATCAAGAAAAAGATAAAGAAAGAAAGAAAGAAAGAAAGAAATTAAATATAAAAGAGATCAAGAAAAAGATCAAGAAAGAAAGAAAGAAAGAAAGAGATCAAGAAAAATATCAAGAAAGAAAAAAAGAGATAAAATAAGAAAGCGATAACAAAAGATCAAGAAAGAAAGAAAAAAGAAAGAAAGAAAGAAAATAAGAAAGAGCTCAAGAAAAAGTTCAAGAAAGAAAGGGATCAAGAAAAAAATCAAGAAAAAAGAAAGAGATAAAATAAGAAAGAGATCAGGAAAAAGATCAAGAAAGAAAGAAAGAAAGAAAGAGATAAAATAAGATAGAGATCAAGAAAAAGATCAAGAAAGAAAGAAAGAGATCAAGAAAAACGATCAAGAAAGAAAGAAAGAAAGAGATCAAGAAAAATATCAAGAAAGAAAGAAAGAAAGAGATAAAATAAGAAAGAGATAAAAAAGGTAAAGAAAGAAAGAAAATAAGAAAGAGATCAAGAAAAATATCTAGAAAGAAAGGCATCAAGAAAAAGATCAAGAAAAAAGAAAGAGATAAAATAAGAAAGAGATCAAGAAAAAGATCAGGAAAGAAAGAAAGAAAGAGATAAAATAAGAAAGAGATCAAGAAAAAGATCAAGAAAGAAAGAAAGAAAGAGATCAAGAAAAAGATCAAGAAAGAAAGAAAGAAAGAGATAAAAAAAGGTAAAGAAAGAAAGAAAGAAAATGAGAAAGAGATCAAGAAAAATATCTAGAAAGAAAGGCATCAAGAAAAAGATCAAGAAAAGAGATAAAATAAGAAAGAGATCAAGAAAAAGATCAAGAAAGAAAGAATGAAAGAAAGAAAGAAAGAGATCAAGAAAAGGATCAAGAAAGAAAGAAAGAAAGAGATCAAGAAAAAGATCAAGAAAGAAAGAAAGAAAGAGATCAAGAAAAATATCAAGAAAGAAAGAAAAAGAGAGATAAAATAAGAAAGAGATCAAGAAAAATATAAAGAATGAAAGAAAGAAAGAAAGAAATAGATCAAGAAAAAGATCAAGAAAGAAAAAAGAAAGAAATCAAGAAAAAGATCAAGAAAGAAAGAAAGACATAAAATAAAAAAGAGATCAAGAAAGAGATCAAGAAAGAAAGAAAGAAATCAAGAAAAAGAACAAGAAAGAAAGAAAGACATAAAATAAAAAAGAGATCAAGAAAAAGATCAAGAAAGAAAGAAAGAAATCAAGAAAAAGATCAAGAAAGAAAGAAAAAAAGAAAGAAAAAAAGAGATCAAGAAAAAGATCAAGAAAGAAAAAAGAAAGAAAGAAAGCGATCAAGAAAAAGATCAAGAAAGAAAGAAAGAAAGAAAGAAAGAAAGAGATAAAATAAGAAACAGATCATGAAAAAGATCAA
Source organism: Acanthosepion lycidas (assembly GCA_963932145.1). NCBI lineage: Eukaryota > Metazoa > Mollusca > Cephalopoda > Sepiida > Sepiidae > Acanthosepion > Acanthosepion lycidas. The sequence continues at coordinate 27,468,847 of OZ010582.1, forward strand.
GAAAGAAAGATAGAAAAATATCAAGAAAAAGATCTAGAAAGAAAGAAAGAAAGAGATAAAATAAGAAAGATCAAGAAAAAGATCAAGAAAGAAAGAAAGAAAAAAAGAGATCAAGAAAAAGATCAAGAAAGAAAGAAAAAGAGAGATAAAATAAGAAAGAGATCAAGAAAAATATAAAGAAAGAAAGAAAGAAAGAAATAGATCAAGAAAAAGATCAAGAAAGAAAAAAGAAAGAAAGAGATCAAGAAAAAGATCAAGAAAGAAAAAAGAAAGAAATCAAGAAAAAGATCAAGAAAGAAAGAAAGACATAAAATAAAAAAGAGATCAAGAAAAAGATCAAGAAAGAAAGAAATCAAGAAAAAGAACAAGAAAGAAAGAAAGAAAGACATAAAATAAAAAAGAGATCAAGAAAAAGATCAAGAAAGAAAGAAAGAAATCAAGAAAAAGATCAAGAAAGAAAGAAAAAAAGAAAGAAAAAAAGCGATCAAGAAAAAGATCAAGAAAGAAAGAAAGAAAGAAAGAAAGAAAGAAAGAAAGAAAGAGATAAAATAAGAAACAGATCATGAAAAAGATCAAGAAAGAAAGAAAGATAGAAAAATATCAAGAAAAAGATCTAGAAAGAAAGAAAGAAAGAAAGAGATAAAATAAGAAAGATCAAGAAAAAGATCAAGAAAGAAAGAAAGAAAGAGATCAAGAAAAAGATCAAGAAAGAAATAAAGAAAGAGATAAAATAAGAAAGAGATCAAGAAAGAAAGAAAGAAAGAAAGAGATCAAGAAAAAGATCAAGAAAGAAAGAAAGAAAGAGATCAAGAAAAATATCAAGAAAGAAAGAAAGAATGAAAGAGATAAAATAAGAAAGATAAAAAAGGTCAAGAAAGAAAGAAAGAAAGAAAGAAAGAAAATAAGAAAGAGATCAAGAAAAAGATCAAGAAAGAAAAGAAGAAAGAGAGAGATAAAATAACAAAGAGATCAAGAAAAATATAAAGTAAGAAAGAAAGAAAGAAAGAAAGAAATAGATCAAGAAAAAGATCAAGAAAGAAAAAAGGAAGAAAGAGATCAAGAAAAAGATCAAGAAAGAAAAAAGAAAGAGATCAAGAAAAAGATAAAGAAAGAAAGAAAGAAAGAGATAAAATAAGAAAGAGATCAAGAAAAAGATCAAGAAAGAAAGAAAAAAAAAGAAAGAAAGAGATCAAGAAAAAGATCAAGAAAGAAAGAAAGAAAGAAAGAAAGACATAAAATAAGAAAGAAATCATGAAAAAGATCAAGAAAAAAGAAATATATAATGTGCTGAATTCGTGTGTTTTGCGGTATATATTAGAATATACTCGCCTATTAGCAGGTTTTGAAGGACCGCGGCGCCGGTAAGTCTCCTTACGCTGTTAGCCTGGTTGCATTTTGAAAGGCATGCGTAAATATAGGCTGGATATCTGTTGTACACCTGATATCCACTTGCACGTCGTTCTTTTCGATTATAATAATATCGTT
>OZ010582.1:27475331-27522831 GCA_963932145.1 Acanthosepion lycidas
CTGAACTTTGAGATTAGTGAATGTTTTTGGAATTTACCTCGTATTTCCCTGACTTTTAAATTTCTCCCAGTTCGTTTCTGTATACACATACACCTTCACATACACATATATAAATGTAATTTCTGTAAATTTCTTGTATAAGGCGACCTGTTGATAAGACGAGACGAGAAATCTAAGTGAATTTTCGTTATTATATATGATATCCGTAGACTAGATTTTATGTTATCATAACTGTTGTTATTTAATGCTACTTTAAGAAATAATGATTGGTCTGAACGCACTCAGCGCTCTATGGATCAAATATGAAATATTTGTTTACGCTACTTCTTCCATGTATGTTTTGCTCAGCGGAACCTTTTCAAATTGTCGTGTAATCGTCTCTTGAAATATTGCATTTTATTTCAAAATCAAGAAGTAAAAAGTAGTTTTATGACATTTATAACAGTAGTACAGCATTATAATGTAAATTGTTTCAACTAGAAATATCTACATAGCGAGGCAGTTTTGAGCCTGCCGTGATCCATGTCACAAGCATATTAGCCTACCTACCAGTGCCGATACATCACAGGATTTAAGGGTAGACTTTTGTTGCTGATGTATTGGACAACTATTTTTTTTTGGTGGTGGTGGTGGGGGGAACTGTTAAGACTTAGAGGTCGTCTTATACGCGGAAATATACGATATTAAGCGATTATTGATTTCTTAAACCGACGAGAGTTCTTATTACTATAAACGTCGTAAAAGGTGTAATTAATCTCTATCGGATTCGATATCTTCCTAAGTATCGAATGTTTTATTAAAAAAATTACATTCCAACAATAATCGAACGAGTATTCCATTTTAAAGCGGGAAAAAAATTAACCACACGTGCGTTATCGTTAAGATACAAAAAAAGCCATTATAGCAAAGCTATAATTTACTCTGCTTAAGAAATACACATATTTCGTTTCTACTTTTTAAAAATTTAAACTCACTACATGCAAGTCTACACGTAGGAAAGTTAAGGAAGAGAGTTATTTTAAAGCAGTCATTCAATTATTTAATCATTCACTATTTTTTTCATAGCTACAAAGGTTATATTTACTGGGCTGTCATATAACAATAAAGTGTCGCTACCGATGCCTGGGGTTGAACAGGGATTGCCAGAGAGCATGCAGAATCAACCTCATCTTGAAATAATAAGATCACGTGAATGCTAGTGGATATATATATATATATATATATATATATATATATATATATATATATATATATATATATATATATATATATATATATATATATATAGGAATTAACGTTCGAAGGCGTTACTATTCTTGTATCTGCGATTTACAAAGTCTCTTACAACCGGACATTAGAAAGTCGCGACGAGTATTCATTAAACGTATAGGAGGAAAAAAAATAAAATATACGTATCCTACACGTCGTAATAGGATATTCAGTAATATTTACCATTTCACCAAAGAGACGTAATATTTGCAGGACTAGAGAGAAATAACCAGACGAAGTTATTAAAAAATCAATCTACAATATATTCAGCAGAGTACAGCAAAATGGCAGAAATAAAAGCTATCATCATTCAAATGTTGACGCTACAAAAGCAACAACAAGAACAACAGTAGCATCAGCAAAAACTACAACAAGAATAACTATTGTAGCAACAAAAACAACAAAATAAACAGCAATTACAATAACAACAACAAACGAGTTTTTTTTTTAATTATTTACTAAAACTACGGAAGATAAGATACATTCACTCCAGATTCTGTTGTTAATTCAATCAACGAATTTATATACAATCCAGACGAAGGGAAAACATTTCCATCTTATTATAGAAGATAAGAAGGGATCTTCCAAAGGAACTGTTTGCGTTGGAATAATGAAAAGAAACTTATTTTATTATTAAAGAAAATTTCCCCCTGCTAACATGAAAAATATGTGAATTATATTTTGCCAATAAAAGCAGGTGAGATAAATTTTGATCAAACTTGTAATACTTTCAAAAAAATTTGGTGATAGGGACTCATTATTTAATTCACGATGCCAATGTTTAAAGTTAGTAAATTACGACGATGAGGATTTCCTCACTTAGGCAGGAGTCGTGAATCGATAATGTGAAACGTTCATGTTAAATGTATTAATTTATTTAAGTGCCTAATATTCTTTCAGGCTGTAAGGTTTAATAATGACACGGAAATAAGATCTAGGATACTTGGTAAATTAGAAATGGATCCCATATTAACTCTCCATACAGTAGCGGAAGAGAGTCAACGCATTATATATCTAAAACACGATACCGCAAGGATTGAGGAAAGAAACATTTCACAAGTATAGAGCTTCCGACCATCTAAGAGAAAAGACTGTAGACGGTTTTCAACTCATAACAGAATATTAAAAAAAAAGAAGATAACCCACCCGCCTCGAATAACTAATACTTGTCAGGGTTGTGGTGGTAAGCATTTCAAAAGTAATTGTTTTTCCAAGAATAAAATATGTTACGAAAGTTGGCGGATAGGACACAAATGTACTTGTTGCAGATACAAAAATGTGTGTGAACATGATAAATACATGGAGTAAAAAAAAACATAAAAAGAAAATTAACAAAACTTCGAACGTGTTTTTAACTGAGTTAGAAACATCTCCAAAGAGGAAATTTATTTTTGTGGAAATTAAAATTGTAAAAAAAAATTACAACTGGATACAGGAACTAATACCAGTAACTTAAATAAACAGACATGGAGAAAAATGGGAAAATCCAGTTTATTGTCATCTAATAAATTTACGCATGTAGTTTCAGGGAAGAGATTGAAATTTTTGGGTGAATTCACCTGTAGCATTCTTATGTTGGAAAAAAACCACGAAAGCAGTCGCGTTTATATTAAAGAATACTGCTACTATTTTTGGAACACACTGGATTGTATTATTTGATCTCAGGGGGCTTCCAATTGACTCTTTTTGCAACAAAATATATAGTGTTATAACTGGTGTTAATACGGGAACTGAAATATTATAGAAAGAATTGAAAAGGGTTTTCCAGAAGTTTTCTCAGAAGGTCTAAAGACATGCATAAAAACTAAAGCTAAATCTGAATTAAAAAAGAGTGAAACACCGATATTTAAGCCCAAAAGGAGTGTAACTTTTGCAGCTTTAGAACCAATTAATAAGGAATTAGACAGACTAAAAATGTTACGTGTGATTTCAAAAATAGATTATTCCAAATGGCCATCACCAACAATTTACGTTAAAAATAAAAATAATAAAATCCGCGTATGTGCTGATTTTTCAACGGGGTTAAATGAAAGTCTAAAACAATATAACTACCTGTTACCAAGTCTAAAGAATTTTTTTCCAAATTAAATGGTTAGAATTATTTTTCTAAAATGGACATGTCAGACGCTCACCTATACGTAATAAAAGACGAAAGGTACACACAATTATTAACAATTAACAATCATATTAAACCGACTTAGATTCGGTATAAAAGTAGCACCGGGCATATTTTAATAGATTATGGATGCCATGCTTGACGATTTGGATTGTGCACAAGCATATGTAGAGGATGAACTCATTAAAATTAAGACCCGAAAGCACCTTACGGAAGATGTAAAATTGAGAGAATTAAAGAATATGGTGTTAAGATCAGTTAATGAAAATGCGAATTGTTTATGTCCAGACTAAAATATCTAGGACAAATTATCGATGAAAACGGTCCACGACCGGATCCTTCAAGAGCGAGCTCAATAAATAAAATGGCTACTCCAACAAATGTAACAAAGTTAAAAGCATTTGTTTGTTAATTACTATCATATATTTATTCCAAACATATGCGAATTAAGAAAACGCGTGAATAACTTCCTAAAAAAAGATGCCAAATGGAATTTGTCAGATAAAAGTCAAAGTGCTTTCGAAGAGATAAAGAAAGTTTTAACGTCGGATTTGTCACGAGCTCATTTTGACCATAAATTAAAGATTGTGGTTGTATCAGATGGAAGTGATTGGAGCACCGATATTACACAAATATTCGGACGGAAAATCTAAACTAATAGCTTATGCTTCAAGGTCATTAATTGCAACTGAAATAATCCACAGCCAGATTGAAAAGGAAGCACTGGCTATCATATATTCTATGAAAAAGTTTCATAAATTCATATATTTATGAAACTTTATGACATAAAATTTATGATAGACTATCGTCAATTACTGTCCATATATAGATACAAAAAGAGCGTTCCCACACATGCAACAGGTGGACTGCAACGCTGGGGGAGCTGTCCTATTTAACTATAATCCAAAAAATATGGATCACACAGAGGGATAGTCTGGATTAATACCAAAATTCTGCGAACCACATGAGAGCACTGTAATTGCAACGTTAAGGGCTGAAAATGAAATTAATAATGTATATATAATAATGTAAGAGAAGTGCCCATAACATTTGGGGAAATACAAATTAAGTCGGAAGAAGACGACTTTATAATGAAATGAAGAATCAAGTAAGATTTAAAGCAAAAAATATTATTGGAAATAATGCATTTTCATTATGCAATAATGTACTTATGTACGCAGAAAGAATTGTATTACCAGCATCGTTGCAAAAACGTATGCTAAATCAATTTCACATAAGTTATCCAAGAATTTCTACAGCTAAATCCTTAATGAGGTGTTATACTTACTGGCCAAAAATGGATCAAGATATCGGAAATGTAATGATATCATGCAGAGGTTGTTTTCTGGCAGCGAAGACACCGTTTATTAAAATTCAACCTTGGCCGAAAACCGGTATGCCATTGTTTGCAATACATATAGACTTCGTAGGACCGTTAAACGGAGAATAGTATCTAGTCTACTGGTAGTAGATAGTTATAATAAATAGCCAGAAATATTAAAATGTAGAAGACCGACTACTGTGGTAACAATAAATTTTTTCCTACATATTTTTTTTTTATACATTTTTACAAAATTCGGTGTTCCTGACTCTATCGTTTCAGATTAAGGGATACAATTCACATCTAGTATTTATGTATATGTATATATATATATATATATGTATGCATGTATATATATATATATATATATATATATATATATATATATATATATATATATGTGTGTGTGTGTGTGTGTGTGTGTGTGTGTGTGTGTGCGTGTGTTTGTAACATCCGTTTATTCCTCAAGATAATAGTAGCGCCCAGTTAGTTAGAATTCGCTAATTTGGGTGTGATACTGGAGGGCGAAGCTATACACTGCCTGCAAAAACACACATGCACACACACACATGCACACACGCATGCACACACACACACACATGTATATATGTGTGTGTGTGTGCGTGTGTGTACTAAAGAATAACAAAATCAGTTGCTGGAACTAACGGACAACTTCCCTGAACCTAATATACTTAACCAGTTAAAGTCTCAAATAAAACTGACAATACTGAAAAAAGAGAAAAAAGACCTCAAAGCAAACTTTCCTTTTCAGTAGATTAATGCTCTGGAAGCCCAGATTTCCTAGAACATAGTAAAAAAAACAAAAAACCGCTTACCAAATTTAAACCCCGTGAAAAGATAGCTGTATTCGTAACTTGAGTCTTTAGCAATGCGATATTCAGACGAATGGATGTCAAACTGTATCGTGCTAGTTGTCACCGCAGTGTGAAATCAGTGCCCAATCTGATATTATATATTTACACATCCTTGATATCAAGTACTTTTAGCAGTGAATATAACATACTTTAAAAATATATTTTTGTTATATATATATATATATATATATATATATATATATATATATATATATATATATATATATATGTTTATTGAATACGACAGACAAGTAGCCTGGATGTAGTTTCTTTTATACAATTTCTCATTTGATCTAATAATATATTTTTTCTTTTCAGATGATAAGTTATATAAACCTGTCCGAATTTTCTTTTTTCCGAGCGGTTTCGGCTATACATTTAACCATTTTCAGTCATGAAATAATTTATCTGTTATATAATAAATAGTTTGTTGCATGTATGTATTTAAATAACGTTTTCATTTTCAAAAACACGGTCAATATATTATGTCCATGTTCCTTGTTGATACTGAGTATTAGTCTTTTGCTTTTTACTAATGAGGCCTGTATTATTTTTAGCCAGTTTTGCAGGTAGATGATGCTATTATATTTGTGTTGTCAACAATTATGTTACGAATAGGGTCCTGTACGTAACCGTGAATATTAAAATGTATAATTATATAGCCGAAAGTGGTCGCATAAAAAAAGAACATTCTCACAGCCGCTTTCTATATTTCAGAGATGAGGTATTATATACACTATTTACCATATTTATTACAACGTTTCGGTCATTGTACGCTCCGGTTGTTCGAATGTCGAACTGAACCCTTTATATCGTAGACTATTCTAGTTCCACGTGTCATGTCACTTATCTCCTGTTAATTCCCCTCTGAAATTTCTCCGCTGGCTCAACTGGGTATTGAACTTACACTCTTTGGGTCGTTTCACTGGATCTAACTAACGCCTTTATCCACTGTGCCATGGGTCCTTGAGGACCTCTGTGTATGAATTTAAGGATATTATAAAACTAATGTTTTCAGCAACCATTTTTACCAGTGCTCATATTGCAATTTTTGCTGTTATCATTATATGTTTTTACCAGAGCTCATATTACTATTTTCGATTGTTATTATCGCTTTTCTCTGGCACTCCTTGTTACTGGTTCCCATATTGTATTCATTTCTATGCTTGGTCGGCTCAGGAAATTTTTGTGGCCTAGCATATGCGCTGATTCCTTAAGTTTAGGAATTTTTTATGTGCGTTCTTTGTCTATGATGTAAGCCTGATCCCACATATGTGGTCAGCTACGCCTGATTTTTCCACTTCCCCTCATGTTCCATATTTCCAGTGTTCTTGAAGCCTTACCCTAAAGGGGTGGCCTGTCTCCCCATTATATTTCTTTCCGCGGCTTCATGTGAAGGGGCCATCAGAGAAATTACAAAGGATCTGCGGTCCATATAACATTAGAACAAACTTAAAAATCTTGACGACACTTCGCAGATATCTCTCCCAAGTAAGACCACAACCCAGTAGAAGAGAACATGACTAAAGTCCGTGTGTACGCTGTCCCGAAACAAACGTTGTAATAATTATGGCGACAAAGATGAAGACAATAGTCCGAATAATTCTGACAGTTTTTATATAATTTATCATCTGAAAAGAAAAAATATATATATTAGATCACATGAGAAATTGTATAAAAACTAATTCAAAGGAACCTTGTTGGTCGTAGTCAGTGAAATGTGCATGAAAATTGCTAAATACACAAATTATATATATATATATATATATATATATATATATATATATATATATATATATATATATATGATTGTATAGTTTGTGTGAGTATGTTTGTGTGTATGTGTGAAAAATTAAGATTGGTTACTTATCATATGGATGTTTGCTTTAATAATAAGCATGTATTCTTGTGAATTATATATATATATATATATATATATATATATATATATATATATTAGTGTGTGTGAAGTTTTACTGCGTGTGCATATCTATTTATGTATTATGAGGCAATAACCGCCAGGCAACACAGTACTGCTCTAGTCAAGAATTTACGGAGATATTTTAACAGTTAATTAAATTTATAATTGCTGTAAAATGCTCGAAGAACGATAATGGGATATACTTTGTAGTAGGTACTTCGAAATTTGAAATTTTCTCGAGCTATTTATAAATGCACTTGGCAATTACCAAAGAATATTTTTTAGTGGCTTACAGGAAAGCATCTAACCCTGAAGGGAGAAACAAATGTTGACAATGAATAGAATAATTTTTATATCTAAAACTGAATGTTCAATCAATTAAACTTGTCCATATTTTTATGTATATTACTTACTATAATATTTTTGTGTTAACTGGTGGCATATATATATATATATATATATATATATATATATATATATATATGTATATATATATATATATATATATATATATATATATATATATATATATATATATATATGCGTGTATATATATATAAATATATATATATATATATATATATACATGCTGACAAAAGCACACGAAAATGGAAATATATCTAAAAACACACAGGGGTCATTAAAAGATAAGCATCATTTCTGTAACCAATCTTAATCTTAGCCTTTTACGCAGAACATTTCTCTGCTAATTCAAGAAAGATATGTGGATGGAGAACACAAAAAAGAGAATGTCTCATATCGAGAATATTTAACATTGAAAGACATAAAGATAAAGATTAAAGCATAATATATATATATATATATATATATATATATATATATATATATATATATATATATACTATCCGAATTTCCGCGTCTTCCTGCCTGTCACACATTTTATTTGTAAGAAAATGATGAGTGATTTTAAGTCTTTGCTAACATTTGTAGAGTAAAATTTATCATTTTCCTCTTACTTAATGATCATGCCGAAGTGATTTCAATCTTTTGACTTTCTCCTTTTATAATTTGGATAGGATTCGTTCCGTTTTCATATTTTAATTTAATTTTATTCAAGTCAATGAAAAGATTTTCAGTTGAGTGTTTGTACAAACACAGTTTGATCTGGCCCTTTTGATGTATATTTAATGCAATACTTGATTAAATAAATTGATGAGCAGATTTGAACATGCATATGGCAGTTAAATTGTCGCAAGAAATATGTATTGTAAGGCACTCCCCACTGATTGGTGATTTCTTGTTTAACTTGAAATCCATATAGTTTTGATCTTGCCGATATGACCTCTATTTATGAGGTCCTCCTTTTATATTTCGGCTTGGAAACATTCCCTTGTTCAAATTTAAATTTAGTTTAAATCAAAAGGAAATGAATTTTTAGTCCGACAGGATTCGAACCTGTCTCCTATACCTATATCCTATACAATCGATCCTCTGTGGCGAAATCGGTAAAAGCACATCAGGCTATATAACGTTTCCGTATAGGATACAGGTTCGAATCCTGTCGGAGGACGAATAGTTTATAAGAAAATTTCTCGGACATTCAGGCCGGTAAATGTTATTTAAAACTTTTTTATTATAAAACAGACCATTTACTTAAATGTTTGTATCTACAAAAAGAATGTTAAACATATAAATGCCTTAAAATAATTGTCGGACTTTGTTCATTTCATACTGTGTGACGTCATTTGTTTACATTTGATACTCCATGATCAGAAATGAATGTCCGTCAGAGAATCATGGATGATTGAAGTTTAAAAGCAGTAAATTCGACCTTGCTAATCGATCGATCCTCTGTGGCGATATCGGTAAAAGCACGTCAAGCTATATGACTGTTTCGTATAGAATATAGGTTCGAATCCTGTCGGAGGACGTATATTTTCTATGAAAATTTATCGGACATTCAGCTGGTAAATGTTATTTAATATTGTTTATTATAAACAGAGCATTTACTTTAATATTTGTATATCCAAACAGAACGTAGAAACATAAAACTTGTCTTAAAATATATATATATGCATGACGTCACACATTATGAAATGAACAAAGTCCGACAATTATTTTAAGACATTTTCATGTTTTAACATGCTTTTTATAGATACAAATATTTATGGAAATGTTCTGTTTATAATAAATGTTTATATTAAATATTTATATCTATAAAAAGAATGTATAAACATAAAAATGTCTTAAAATAATTGTCGGACTTGTCCATTTCATAATGTGTACGTCATATATATATATATATATATATATATATATATATATATATATATATATATAGGCGATTCTGTCTCTTTGATTTAAACGTCGTAACGTGGGTCACGCACATCCGTTTAGTTACGTCAATTCACAGAGTGGCTAATGAGTCAGACTCTCAGTCAGTTTCCAGGAGTCGATCCGAGCAGTTGATGTTTTGTTTTTTTTAGCCCGACTAAATATGTCCCGACCTGCAGCTTACAAGCTAATGTCCTTGTTTTCCTATAGAACAATATCTTCACCAGATATAGAAAATATCTATAGCTTGCAGTCCTCATTTTGGGAAAAATACTTCATTCGCCGATTTCTTGTTTGAAGTAAATATGTCTTTCATCATGATATAGCAGATAATTCGGACTCGCTCGAACATGAAATCCTAAATATGTCTTCCGCAGAAACACAGAAGAATCTCCGGTAGCTCTAATCCTCTTAAGAATTATTACAAGTAAAATCCTATCTTTTCGTTCTCTTTTCACACCTTTAATCAGTTTATCCTATTACGGTAAATGACGGAACGGAGAGGGGCATATTATTTATACAGAAATGTTCAGTTACTTAAACAATTCTCGTATTTGTTTAACATGCTAAATAAATAGCATTTCTAAATGCTTTACCTCGGGCCTTCCCGACTTTTGCATTATTCACATCTCAGTCTATTTATTAACTTTTACTTGTGTTGTTTCTTTTTTTTTTATCCTTCTACGTCTTTATCCAGAGGCGGTATACATGGACAATTTTGTTTAACCATGCTGCTTTCTGTCTGTCATTATTTTAACTTTTACTTACCTATAGCGAAATTAAATACATCTTTTCCTAATTACCTAATGGAATTTACTTATTTTTTTACCCTATTTTAAGGCATATTTTTGTTACATTTCATATATTTTATGAATCAAGTGAGTATAATATTTTCCCCACGTATGCACTTTCTTTTATTAAAGTGATTAAGTGTATCAACCACGCCTATATATATACTGCCACTTACACCTTGTGTACATATGATATTTCCAACGTGATGTGGTATTAACCCCCCGCCTCGTTAACACATTTGGGGTAGCGACTTAGTGACAATAAAACAGGAATAATGTTGGCGCTACTGAACTGATAATCAATCTAGCACTTTTAACGTATAGTGCATGTTTAGTCTTTTCTATCGTTTGATAAACTATGCCCAAACATTTGTACTATATCAATAAGAATACAGGTAACTACTCACGGTAGGTTCTAACACCTGTTTAGCATGTGGTTACTCTAGGGATACACAAAAGTTGATTATATCTCTGTGGTCGAGACGAAATCTGTTTTATAGACGGTAAACCTGCCTAGAATGCTTAGCTACATGGAATTTCTTCAAGTGAAAACGAAAATAAGTAATTGTTATAGAAACTGTCTTTAATTACAATCAGACACGTGATTTTTACTAGAGGCAGTATTTATGTACGAGTCCTGGAGCACATTTTGTCTTAGTCTCATCTATTAAATGACTGTAGAATGACAATCATTGATTGGCCGTTAACTATCATGACCGACTAAGATCTGTGTAAATTAACTAGTGGGTAAAGAAGGGAAATTAACACAACCAATGGTTTGAAACTGAAGAGGACGATGTTGAAAAAGAAATATGCAAAATAAACGCAATTTTCAACATAAAATTACAGTCTAATTACCCACTTATTTATATGGGTGGAAGTGTAGGAAGGAGAAAAATGAGAGTAAACTGTTGGCTTAAAACTATATTATACTAGAAAAGTGTTTGCTATGAACATACAATGTATACGAGTTCTGATCAAAAAGTATCGGGATTGTTGCAAAGGTAACGGAGCAAAAGGGAGACTGCTTGTCACCGATTGACCTTGATCACTGTCACACATACACAATAAATTAGAATAATCTCGCTCACAGTCCTCTGTTGTTCATTATAACGGTCGTCTTTGAGTATAGAATACAGAACTTAGCAGTGAATATTTTGAAGACAGCAGGAAAGCAGTTCAGGTTAGCAGTGGATATTTTGGTAAAAGTAGCAGAGCGTAGTTCGTCCTTCTGTTTCTCGTCGCCTGACAAGCTGGAACTGGACATTCGGGTAGAGTAAACAAAATGGCCGCCTTTATACACGACGGATTGAATATTCTACGTCTTCTGATTGGTTAAACTTCTATTATTGGACTATAAAGTGAGAAGTCATTTGGGCTAACTCACTAGTATATATACACAAAAAACTGCAACATCATCGATTATAGCAGGGAAGGAAACATCCCAACAAGTTCCATCATGATCATGGCTTGGGCAGCAGTTTCTGAGTAAAAACAAAATTCCCTTGATTCGACAACCACCATAATTCCCAGGTCAGGCGTTTTGCGAACTTTCCCTCTACAAAAGTCAAATCCTAACTGAAAGGAACCAGATTTCAAAACGTCGAGGAAATCCAAAAGAATGCGACCATTCAACTGCTCACTATTCAAGAGACGGAGTTCCTGGAATGCTTCCATCAATGAACTCGACACCGGATAAAGAGTGTGGCTAATTCGAAGGGAATTAAATAACGAATTGATATGTATTTTAGTTTGCATTTTAAAGGATAAGTCCCGATACTTTTTGATGTAAACCCTTAAATAAATTTCTATGATCTTATCCCCTGCTGATATGCACCTAACACTTATTTCTTACACTTTGGCTTGCAATCTTATAGCAATTAATGGCGTACTTACCGATGTCAAAGTAAAATCGACTTTTGATAATTTCAAAGTCACAATATGACAGGTTTTCCTTTTTAAATATGGGTTTAGATGCTTTTTTGATAAAATGATTTTTGACACAATACCTCTTATGTTTCCCGGCTAGCGAAAAAATAGATCCTGATCACTTATTTATCTCGCATGCAAGCTGGGAAGACCTCTGAAACTGGGAGGTATGTTAAAACTATGTAAATATGTTTGTTCGTTAGAAACGAGCAATTATTTCCTGTTGTTCGTACAGTTTAGGTATAGATAGGCATTTTTTTTTTTGTAACGTGTGAAATTGTTCACTATGAGAAAAAGAATACATTGTCGTTTTCCCATGATTCTAAAATACAACTTATAGTAAAATCACTGTTTGTAACCGTTTGGTATAAGACTATAGTTTTTTTCTATTAATAATATCTAGAACAACATCACCGAACAATTTAGTTTTCATAATATTTAATCAATACAACCCTTTCAAGAGGAAAAATTATTTTATTTAAGTTATAAATTACTCTTAGATGCTCTACAGGGCCAGCGTCGCCGAGAATGTCTTAATCCAGGTGATTAATAAGGATGAGTACCTAGTAAGCACCCGTTGATGTAGCGGCTTGTTTGGTCAAAATTCAGTGCTTTAGTGGTGAGGCTGTAATGAAATCTGTCTCTCTCTCCCTCTCTCTCTCTCTCACTATGTTCGAATAACCCAATATAAGAAAAATAGTAGTTGGATTTATTTTTATATTATATTTATTAGGTACAGCTTCATATTTTTCAGTCATCAACGTCGTTTTATTCAAAAAAAAAAAAAAAAAAAATGCGGGGTTGTCTCCGGTCAAAGACAGTGATATCGAAACAGTCTGACGTCGAAAGAGTCTGTGCCGAATAGTCCAATTATTTTTCTGACGCCGAATAGTCCAATTATTTTTCTGACGCCGAATCAGCCATGCAGCATCAGCGACGCCAAATGGCCAACATGGAAACGTACGAAACGCATAATACGTAATTAGAAACGCTTTCATTGTGATTTGCTTTTATGTATGGGAAAGATTATGAAACGATGCAAATTCTGAAATGGATATGATAAACGTAGAAAATAAGAATGGTCAATTTTAGGGTATTTTTCCCCATTTTTATTAATGCTTTTATATCACAGCTGTTTAGATTACGAAACACTAAGACAACGTCATTGAGTAGCTAGTATCTCGATTAAACATATAGCCTCCGATCAGACGGGAATTCACATCCCATCATTGAAGTCCCCTTAGCGCAAAATTGTTATCTAAATTCTGATTCTTATTGCTAACGCTAATGTTTGTAAAATATATAGAGATACATAAGTAGAACAAAAAATTACATGCAAGTAAAATAAAATATATCAAAAAAGAAAACATAAAATACATATTTCTCTATTCAAAAAGTAATTGTGTTACGACTTTTCATAGCTTCCTTTTAATTAATATTTGCCATTTTTCGTGATGGTTCATAAAAAGATCATTTCAATCGTTTCTCCATGATTATGAATTCAGAATTCTTATTCTTCTAATGATTCTTTTACCAAACCTAAAGTACACATTCTTCACTATTATGCACCATGGATGGAACGAAAATAGATCCGTTTATGCACTTCCAAAGGACTTTTTCTTACTCTTCTTATATATGCCTTGCTCCTTCAGTACGGAGACGAAAATGGCCCTCCACAATTTCCTATTCGTTGTAATCCTTAGTGAATTTTTTTCGCTGTTTCTCCCAATCCCTGTTTTGCCTACCATTCGTTCAGTAGATTGTGAGCTACTTTTTATTTTATTTTTTGCCTCCAGTATGTGAGCGTCGCATTTTCCAAGCCATTCTCCCGCCATATCCGACCTAGAAATTTCAATTATTTTATTCTTATACTACATACAGGTGTCATTTTAATTTTGTTTATATCTAAAATGTTTTAGTTGGTTACATATCCAGTTTTTGGTATTCTCAGGTTGCTTGCTTAAAGCTGTATTTCTGTTGGATCAGTCCTCTTCTCCATCTGTGAGGAAATGGCCCAGTATTCAATGATATATAGAAGGACATATATTACATATGTTCTGTACTTTTTTCTTTGATTCTAATGAAATTTACCTGCTCCTTAATAATTTGCTTAGCTTTATGTACAAAATATTTCGCTATCCCTATAGATATTCAACCGGAATTTGAAGTCTTTATTATATTTCAAGCATTTTTGTATATACGAGATGTTCGATAACGTTTTAAGAATTCGGACAATATTTTAATTTATCTGTAAAAATGAATGTCAAAATAATTTTCTTAATAAACAAATATCACTTTGTGAAAACCGGATAATGGCTAGTGTGGCTGAATGACGATGTTCAGCAGTTGTCTCAGTGATAAAGTCAGTTATGACTCCTCCATATGAAGATATGAAGCATGCTCGATATGAGTTGAAGTCTTATGTACTGTTTTAATTCTGGACAGTAGTATTCTTCAACAGTAATTCTATTGAAATATTGTCCTGGGTATGACGATGAACTACATCCGGTAGAAAGTTCACTGATCGGGAGATTCTGAGGAACGTGGAACCACCTTTTAATTGTTGCTGATCGTAGGTCCAACCTAACCCGTGGCGGTAGCACCTGTTATCGTTCCAACTATGGGAAACTAGTTAACCTCTTAACTGGCGTCAAAACACTATGAAATTATGAAAATATATATTTTATAGCAAAAATTTAAAACATCAAACTTTTAAAAAACAAAACAAAAACATTACAAACAATACATTTTTGAAAACAAATCAAAAAACAAAACAAAAAACAAAACTAGATAATACCAGCAAAGAGCACCTCTTTGCTACTACTCGGTCTCACATTGACTGCTGACCTGAGATGGAACAAATACATTGAGTCAATAGCTTCGTCCACCGCAAGGAAAGTTGGCTCCCTGTGCCGCCCGAGAAAATTTTTCTCGCCGGAGTAAATTCTTCAAATCTACAAATCAAGCGTTCGCCCTTGCCTAGAGTATTGTTGTCATATATGGTCAAGAACCCCTTCTGCTTGTCTCAGGAGCCTTGATAAAATTCAAAGACGGATAAGCAACGTAATTGGCCCTGATATGGCATCTCGTCTGCAGTCGCTCTCTCACAGACGTGCCCCTGACTCCTTCTGTCTTTTTTTACAAATATTTTCATGGTAATTGCTCCGATAAGTTGCTTTCGCTGGTTCCCAGACTTCATGGATTTAAGCGTTCTACTCGGCTGGCATTTCGCTCTCACCCTTTCACTGTTGAAAATGTTAAATGTAGCCGTCTCTTCTACTCCAATAGCTTCATGTCTCGCCCTTCTCACCTGTGGAACTCACTCCCCATTTCTTGTTTCCCTGATAGCTATAATCTCCAACTATTCAAATGTAATATCAATCGACGTCTCCAGATGACTTGATCTATCGTTCTCTTCATGCTTTCCTCTATCACTGCTATTTGCTCTAGCTCCAACTCTCTGTAACCGCTTGCGTGCTAGTGACTTCTCGCCTTGCTTGCGGTAGAATGCTGAAACAAGTACCTAAAAAATTCTATCAGCAATATATTAGGTTGGTGCAAAATAATGACGTAATAATGTCGTTTTTTGACGTTAAAAAATACGTCAAAAAACATTATTACGTCATTATTTTTGCACCAACCTAATATTTCTAGAAAAAAAATAAAATATTTCCAGAAATACATTTTTGTTAAAAAATAAAAATTACCAGCAATACAATTCTGTAGAAATAATTACTAGCAATTTTCTTTCGTAAAAGAAATTGCTAATGATCCCAAGAAAATTAAATTTTAGCATTAAATGGCCCATAACAATTGGATATACAGGTAAGCAAGTACAAACAATTGAAATACTTACAGAGTTTAATAATACTCATATAATTCACTGCAAACGAAGATACAACCACAAAAAAATAGTTACACTTGAATGAGAAGAGGAACTTTCCAATATATAGCAATCGAAATTGCCAATTCTGTTTTGTTTTGTTGCTGATGAGTTGATCTGTTTTATTTTATCTGTTTTTAATCAAATTCACTCCAAGCAAAGCAGTAAAGCTACTAAAGCAGAAGAGCTTACTGGATTTGAAAAATTAGAAAGACAAAAAGAACATTACGGAGGAGCGTGACAACAGTAGTTTAATCAGGAAGACAAGAGATAACAACTGATATTACCTTCACATTTCTGAAGATCTAAGTCGCCCGGAAAGCATGAATCTCGAACCACAAGCCATAAATTCGAGAGAAAGAAACTCTTAACATAGAACTTTCGGCTTCATCAACCCAATTGAACTATAAATTGATGAGACGTTGCTGTCAATCTAGTACTGTGCTGAAACTCATAAAGAGTGAGTGTTCATCCGAAAAATTACTATGAAAGTATTTATAGAAAAGGCACAGGGGAACAATTTTACTGTGCTGGGAAAGTGGTTGAAGTCGAGACACCAGATCAGGAACGATAATATTGCTGATTCTCCTTTGGATTTTATCAAGAATCTCTAAGTAAATAGCAGGAGCAGCGGCCCAAATATCGCAGCAAAATTCTAAGCATGGACGAATGGTAGACTTATAGATATGTAAGATATATTTTGGAGTGAAAAATTGTATAGCACGTCACATATAACCAACTTTCCTAGCGTCTGATCTAGCAATGGATTCAATATCGTCTTTCCATTTCATGCCGGACGAAAGAGCTATCTTGAGAAGACGGAAAGAATCAATCTCGTGATGGCTAGCCTCAGCTATACCGATAGAAGGCAGAGACGGTGACTCTCAGATGATTAACTGAGATCAGTTTAGTTTTAAAGGCGTTTAAAATTGACAAGACATTCGTTGCCAAAGTTAACTACAGACTGTAGGTGGCGTGTGAGATAAGCCGCCAATTTTACCTCTTCAGACATTATATATTAGAGTAATGCATGTTGATTTAGAAACGACTTCAACTCATCTACCAGTACCTAACTACTACTTCATTATATAAATTCCTGGTAATTATTAGTATGATTGTCATGATATATGGTTAGAATTTTTGCTAGGAAGAAAAAAAATGGTTAAAATTCGAAAAAAAAAAAATTATTATTCTCTAGATCCACTTCAAATATATATCTTTATATGTTAAAAGGTATATTTACTCGGGCTGTTGAAATAATTGACAAACTTATTCAAATCTAACAAAATAATGTCAGATAAGATAATGTAGCGAATAAGAGATGATGGGTTAGAAAAGTCAAAATGAGTGATCATCCTTGAACCATGAACAATTGACGACGAGAGGAGGCGGGCTATATGCTCCCAACATTTCGAGATGAGGGTCGATCTTTTTTCAGTTGTTTCAAAACACCCCAATAAGCTTTGTCGACCGTCTGGATTAAAAGCGATATATATATATATATATATATATATATATATATATATATATATATATATATATATATATATAGATATATAGAGAGAGAGATGGAGAAAGCGAAAGAAAGAGAAAGAGAGAGAAAAAGAACGAGAGAGAGAATGATGGTTTAAGAATACTGCATATATTCTGGTATATGCGTATTTCATTTATAATGCGACCCCTAAACGTTATTTTTTCGAATAGGATACGTATAATGCGGCCCCAGCTTCTGACCAGTCCTACCGTACTTAAATGTTGCATTATTGGAAATAATCCTGGAGATATTTTATAGCAAATAAATGCTCTTCATTCTTTTTGCTTCATAGCTACCTCAAATCAATGAGAAAAACCACTTACTGTAAAATATATGATAGGAGCATTATGATACCATACTTGTGCAGGTAGATTACAGTCACCAAAAATGGGTGAATTGTAAACCCTCCAGAAAAATTACCTGTCACAGAAAATGCATTATTTATTTACTGCTTTAAAAAGTTATCTATGTATAATGCGAATCCTATTTTTGGCGTAAATAAATCTGATAACAAAAACGCGCACTATAGACGTATATATATATATATATATATATATCTATATATATGTGTGTGTGTGTGTGTGTGTGTGTAATTATCGGAGAAATGAGACCAATATCTCTTAAGCTCAAGCAAAAACGATTTTAGTTTGCCGGCCAGTGCCAGCGATTGAACAGGGAAATTGTCTGATGCTATAGCATCCTTCTGGATGGAAGTGTCTTCTCACGGAAATTGGCTTTCCCAGACATCATAGCGAGGGACGCAGTGTTAGTCATTGGGGATCTGGCGACAGCAATGCAATGCAGGACGTAACAGGGTGTGGAAAGGGATAGTCTATCGTGTTACGACCAGATGATGATGATGATGATGATATACTGTAATAACAACACAAATATATGAAAAACTATATACGTGAATGTGCGCATTTTTTATCAAGGAAAAAGGATAAATGCTTTGATGACAAGATATATATATATATATATATAAAGGATACGATTGCAACAAGATAAGTTAACTGCGAAAATAACAAGACGAAAAAGAAGAGGATGTAGATAAAATGTTATAAGGGTCCTGAAGCATATTTTGTTAGAACTGTTTCCACCACATGCGTGGGAGGATTACGCGCGACATTTAGTTATTATGACGTCACATTGATGGAAAATTCATTCAAAGATTATGAAAGCTGTGTAACGTTTATTTAAATGAAGCGTGTTCTTACGTAGCACCACCATTAGAGTCAGGAATGAATACTGATTTGAACGCTTCATCGGCGATTTCCTTTACGAAATGATTAAACAAGCTCTGATAAAACATAATTATTGCACTGTTAAGATATAAATATTAGTCTAATTGAAATTCCGTGTCTAACAGCAAAATAGTCCAAATTGTGTAACAACAAAATTGTGAAACACTTAGATTAAACTTTGAAAAGTTATTTTTTAGAAATGATTAAAGATCTATTACTGGAATCATCTGATGTTTTTTTATAAAACTATGGGACTCTACTTCGAACAATAAGAATGAATTTAGCTCTAAGTTGACAAGATGATTATTCTTGCTGTTGTGACCCCTTAATCCAGTTTTCTTCTCTAATGCTCTCTCATTTTTTAAAATTATTCATCATTCTCGTGATGATTCTCAAAATGACTTTGATGATGCATGCCAGAGTATATATATTGGTACCATTGCTGAAGTCTTGAATAATCTTTTTCCTTTCACCATTGTTCAGTTGGTTAGATACAGATATAGATTTTTAGTCTGTTATATTTCTAGCTGAATAACTCAAAGAACTTTTCATTGGTACAGATGGTGTCAAGCTACCCGTCGAAAAGAAGCTCAATTAATTTAGTGTGTAGTGGATGGGTTAATCGTGTGGTAATCTTTGTTGAGAATAGGTTGCGTGTCAATTAACCATTTCCAATAAAATCAAAATTGAAATACACAATTCAACTAAATTGTTTTATAACGTAACAATAAATTTATTTAAGTTGATGTAATAATATGCACAAAAGGATAGGACAGAGTTGTGTCCCTTTAACTTGGAATATTTGTACCAGAGTTCATATTACGATTAAAACTGATAAAACATTTACATACAATTCAAAATGATGTACAAATAGTATATAGGTATATGTTATGTTGGCAAAGAGTTCAGAAAGTTCTTAAGAAGTAATTTACCTTTCACTGTAATATTTTTAAGGTCATTCACATGTAGATTTTTACTTAAATAATGTAATTTACTTTAGGTAAGCAATATCTGAGAAATAATGTCCACAGAATTGGTAAAGTTGAAATGTTAGCGAGTCAGCGTTGAGGTGTTTTTTTGTGTGGCGGCAAGGTCTGGTTTCGAATGACGTGGAGTAACTTAGCAATTCTCTGTGGTACTGATGGTGACAATATTTATTATTGTATATTTACAATAAATGCGGCACAAGGCCAAAAAGGGGGGTTGGGGAAAAGGACGGTCATCACTTGTCTTAATATAAAACTTAGCTAGCCACAACCACTGACCCTATCATACAGAACAATATTCCTTTCGCCAAAACAACACATTTATCCATACCTTTCTTACTACATCCACCAAAATACTTCTTTGACTCAATGAAAATACTAAATACTCCCCTTATGTACAAATATTGTCTGTGGGGGGAGGGGCATAAAACACAACAACATTTAAAAAGATCCCCAATGAGTATATACAAAATGACAAAAATATTTACAAGAAACCAAACAAAAATTAATGTTAGTAATAAACCCCCTCACAAACTTTAAATGTGGCAGAAATATCAGTTAACCGGACGAAATCGATGCGGGACTATGAAAATAAAAGACACATTCATTCCTCCCAAGCATTCACCCAGGCACACACTCATTCATACACAACAACAAATACGAAAAACACACGCGAAACGAAAGGCGCCCCACATCCAGAGAACTGACATCACTGACCACCTAAACGAGGGAGGGGATGGGGAGTTAAACTAAAGGAAAAGAAAATGGTGACAGAAATAAAAGGGACGAATGAACAAACACACCCTAGCTAAGTTTACCGGAACAGGAAAGAAAAACTAAAAGAAAAAATACAAATTCCTAATCTAACCTAATTTTGGGATGGGTTGCCTATGTTGAACCCAGGAAAAAATATTCTAATGCTAAACTGGCATCCAAATGCCACTCAAGGCCAGCCCCTTTTACTCGACACATACGCGCAAGATTCATCCACCTTTTGCCAAATTCTGATGAGGTGAGCCACCGCCTTTCCGTCCTAATCTTGACTTTAAGCTGATGCTTAAAGAGCAATATCAGTTGTGAAGAAGAGAACTCTCTTCCTCATAGAATCCCTTCTGACGCGTCGTCCAAATCACGACTCTCATAACCCCTAGCAAGCAACAGAACACATAGTGTTCAGCCTTCGTCATCTGCGGCACCACATTGCTACAAACAGAACTGGCTTCAAGGACAAAAAACTTTCCCTGCAGCATGCGAACCATGAGGCCTTCAAAGAACCTGCATAACGGCACTACCGCCTTGCACAGAAAGAAGGCGTGACCAATGGTCTCGACTTTCCCAGAACAGCGACGACAGTTTGGATATTTCTCCAAGCCTGCTGAACAAAGTCTCTTGCCAACCCAGAGGGTTTCACGAATCCCCAGCCAGGTGAGCGATGCCTCATTGTTATTGAGGCATTTCAACCCAGGCGCCCAAGGCCATATCGAGCGAGCCTCCTGCTTTGTAAGACCGAGCTCGCCAATTAGATCATCTTGTACGGCCCCACTAACTAACACTTGATACAATGCCTTGCGAGACAACGCCTGGGCGTTGGAGAGGCCATCCGAAGCCCGTAAGAAGAGCTTCAGAGCGCGACGACATTCACGATAGAAGGAACACTCGGCTCGTCGTGTACGGCCGGCCTCTTCTTCGCACGAGTGCACACTTCTCAGGGACGGGAAATGTTTCTGGACGTCTTCTTTCCAAAAGGCACCCTCCTCATCCGACCCGCGACACATTCAGTCTAGAAAGGAGATGCGAAGCCTATATTGACGAATCTCAATGCTAGGCATACCCAGACCGCACTCAGAAGGATGAAGGCAACAGATCTCGCGAGATACCATAGGGGCCTTGTCTATCCACAAGAAATAGAACAAGGTCCGAACTAATAAAATTAGTTTGGCATACGGGAGTGGAAGCACAGAGAGTCGGTACAGGAGAATTGGATAGATGTGTGAAACACATACTTCCGCCCTTCCATTCAGGGAAAGACTCCTCCGAGACCACAGATTAACCGCGATCTCGGCCTTCCCTTGTACCTCCGACCAATTCATTTCCAACTGGAGATCAGGACCGAACCAGACGCCGAGTATCTTGATCGGCCCATCCATCCAGAGGAAAGGTCCGGGAAGAGAAACTCCCTTCCACGCACCCAAACGCAAGCCCACAGACTTATCGCGGTTGATCTTGACCCCTGTTACCATCTCATAACCACCGATCTCTTTGCTGACTTCGTCAATCTCATCTCTGCTCGAAACAAGAACCGAAACGTCGTCAGCATAGGCAGAATACCGAGCTGAGATGGTAGCCCCAGGCAGGGTAATTCCGCGCAGGACCGGATTCGCCTTTAACTTGGGAAGGAATGGTTCCAACGCAAGAACGTAAAGCAAGGGAGAGAGCGGACAACCGTGACGAATGGAGCGAGACAATACGAAAGGCTTCGATCTTACCCCATGCACTTCCACCAGCGCACCGGGGGTTGCATACAAAAGTCGGATCCAGGAGCGAAAGTCGGCTCCGAAACCGGCCGCCGAAAGGACAGCCTCCAGAAACCGATGGTCAACCCTATCGAAGGCCTTGGACTGATCTAAATTGATCAGCGCGGCTTCACTGTCGACTTGTTCTAAGATCAAGCGTACCATATGAAGGTTATCCTGATTAGTCCTTCCCTTCACAGCACAAGTCTGTTCGGAGCCAATCAGACGAGACAGGACAAGCTGCAAACGGTTGGCTAAGATCTTCGCCAAAATCTTTAAGTCAGTATTTAACATCGTTAAAAGGCGAAAGTTCCCTAACCCATACCTACCGTTCTTGTCCTTACGCAGCAACTTGATCACACCCCTGGTGAAGCGTTGAGGTAAAGACCCCTGCTTCATCGAGTGGTTGAAGATCAGTTCCAGCAAAGGAACAAAAACGGGCGACAACCTCAAGTACACTTCGTAGGGAAGACCATCTAGTCCCGGAGATATATCCAGGCTAACCTGCTTCAGCGCTTCTCTGATTTCCGACTCTGTAATGGGACCCTCGCACCTAGCCGCTTCAGCAGGGAAATTCAGCCAAATAGGCATCGAACTGAGCAGAGCTCAGACCGGGCTCCCTGGTGAAAAGATCCTGAAAGTAATCCCGACAGGCCTCGCATATGCCTGCGTTTGTAGTCACGGTCCGCTTATCCGGCAATGTGATGCTCGCTATATGTCGCCTAGACGCGTTCCGAAACTCCTCTGCACGCAGTTCAGCGGCCATGTTCGTCGCCTCAGTAGACATTCTTTTTAGCCTAGCCCTAAGTACCAGAGCTTGATCCTTCTTGAGTAGAAAGGAGGGCAACTCTGTCTTAGCTAAGGCTATGTCCCCACTAACACTGGATTTCAAGGCCCGATCAACTTTATCTTATAAAGCCGTTTGCGCCGCTAATCTATCGAGATTGAGTCGACGACTAAAATCGGCAGCAAACGTTCTAATTTTAGATTTTAATTTGTCCCACCAGGCGTTTTGCCACAACCGTCCCCGTCAATTCCCTCTGAATCATTAGTAGCAGCTGGTCCCGGACATCCTGCTCACCAAATAATGAACAGTTAAATTTCCAGTAACCAGCCATTCTAACCTTAGGCTTATCTAAGTTTACACGGAGCCGGACTGCCTGTGATCCGTATAAACTATGTAGTGGAAACTTGGACACCCTAAGAGCCCTACATCGACTCTCTTAACTAAGACTCGGTCCAGTTAGCTCGCAAGCGTGCCAGGAGCCGAGTTGCCACTATTTGTCCAAGTCCATGCTACCTCACGAAACTTATCGACAAGATCAAACCCGCCGATAAAGTCCCGAAATGCCTTCACATCAGGATTGTTAGTACCCGGTTTCTGCACTATACGATCTATCTCGGGGTCAAGGACGGCATTCCAATCCCCCACTAAAACTACCCGACGAGAAGTCATCAAAAACGGCTCGATCTGCCGAGACAAAGCAGGCCGATCAGCATGGTTATTGGGCGCATAAACCCCAATGAGACGTAAAGCCTTATCTTTTATGGTAGCATCCAGCACACAAAGCCTGCCCGCCGGATCTGCGAAGACAAGGGTACATGCAGCCTTCGAAGACCTGCTCACTAGCCAAGAGACACACCTCGAACGACCATAAAAACATGCTGAATAAAGGGCGAACCCCTTAGACAGTATATCCTCACGGTCATGAGAAGAAAAACGGGTCTCCTGCACACAACAAACATTCACCCCGAGGCGATGAAGGTCACGAGAGAGCCTCGCCCTGCGAGACTCGGACCTCAGGCCCCGCACATTTAAAGTAGCTAACCAGAGAGCCATCGAGAAGTCCGATTAAAGTTATTTACCTGAATTAAACATGGCCGGGGTAAGGGTACCGACAGCCTCTCCCATAGACCCATGGCCCATTTCAGTTTTGATTGTACCGTCTTGGGAGATTCCGCCGATATCCCAGGGGAAAGTCAATTTTAGAGCTCTATAAAGGGAGGGGTGAACGAAAATCGGGACCCTCCCTGCACAAAATTGCTTCATTTTTTTTTAAACTATTATTTTCAATAATAGCGATGGGTGGGGTCATGTTGAACGAAGTTATAGCCTCGTCCAACATAGCCCAAATCTGTTTCGAGCCCGGGTCGGATCTGACCACAGTTAACACCCGTTGCGCGCTAGGGAAGTTGCGAGGGTCATCAATGTCCTTGTCATCAAACTGCTTGATCGACAGTCAGTATTTTAAGTTAGTTATTCTATTTCCGTAGTCTTTTGCTTTCTCCGCTTGTGACGGAGAAATTTTGCAGACTTCAGTCCCTAAGTTAAAAAAGGGTTTAGCTTTTTTCTTTTTTTCTTTATCCACTTGGGTAGGGCTTCTGAGTCTTTTTGACGGGGGATGCATACAGGCGCTTTAGTGGGGGAAGGAGTGGGAGTGCTGCGGGGGGTTAAGGGTTGTCTAAATGGGCTGGTGTCTCTACTGAGAGGAATTTGGGACTGGGCAGAAGTGGAAGGGGAGGCAAGAGGAGGCTTCACTCTACATAAAGAGGTTGAGGGACGGGGCGAATGTGATGAGTCGGAGGATTTGAAGCGAGTGGATTTCTTTGGGGAGGGGGACTTTGGAGGACGGGATGTAGAGAGCTGTCGAGACTGCGAAGTGGGAGAGGTCTTAGATGGAGTTGAATTTGCTTTCATTTGTTTATCCAGTTGAATTTTCAATTGTTTTATCTTTTCTGTTTTACTGTAACCAGGGTCGTAATTTCTTTTAAGGTCTTCAAAGGTCTGATCTGAGGCCGGGGCATCGCCCTTACTGTTGCGAGAGGGAGTGGGGCTGTGTGTGTCTTTAGTCCCCGAGGCTTCAGGGGACTGAGGCCCCGCTGTCTGACGCTTCCCTCTGGGCCTGTCGACTACCTGCCATTCCCCCTTTTCCTTCTCCTCAACGACACTTGCAGTGGAAGAAGGCTCTTCGGGGAATGTGGGCTTTGATGAGGTCCCAACCGGGGGTACAACCGCTCCGGTCCTGGTAGCCGGCGTGCCCATTACAGGCGTAGCGGTTTTTGAAGACTCGGTCAGAGGGGGGGGGGTTGGTCGATTGGGACCTGAGCTCCAGAGACCTTCTCTGGGCAGGAAGAGGAGAGGTGACCAGTCACTCCACACTTCCAGCAAACTGGTTTACGGCCGGTCACGATGACCGGCAGCTTCAGGTCACTGACGCCAAGACAGTTGGGGATGGATCCGAAGGCTTTTTGATTGAGAATCATCGCAAAGCTCCATCCCCCGGTCAGGCCATCGCAAGAAGCACCCAGAATCTCCTCGTAATAGGACAAGAAAACTGCCAGGTGCTCCCCGATAACCCTAGGAGGGATCTCGTATGCCGCTAAATAGGTACATCCACTAGGTCACGTAAAAAAGCGGCATGTCACGATTAAAAATGACTCATAAATCAACGAAAACAAAGTTTTGTCTCAATATGTTTATGTTGTTATGAAAGAGGAAAGACCAAAGTATTTGTTAAATATTTTTGAAATTTTTTACTCCTTTCTAACACGTAGAAAATTTTGGTTAAAAATTATGTTTTTTTTTACGACAGCGCGATAAGACTAAAAAAAGGTTTGTTTTATTTTGCGCTTTTCCCCGAGGAAAACACACATTAATTAGGAAATTCTTGCAAAAATCAAATAATTTTTGGATTTTAATGAAACTTTCAGGACTTCAAAAATGAATGAAATTATTTAAAAAAAATATTTTTTTTAACATGTTTCCACCCACTTACACATTTTCATGAAATTTCGAGAAATTAAATCCGAGTTCCCGGGATTTTTTTTTTTTTTCGTTATAAACAGGAATCATTGTAGAAAGTAAATCACCAATTTTTTTTTGTAAAATATTAACTACTTTATAGAAAATCAGATTTGAATTGTAAAAAAAAAAAAAAATGTAAAAAAGTATGACATTTAATTAATTAGAAAAGCTTCCACCTGTTTTTGTAGATACGTTATACTAAAGACATTATTTTGTGAAGAAATAAAAAATTTTCGATGAATAATATATTTTTTGTAAATTTTTTCCAGATTTTAAAAATTTATTCATTAACATCTTAATACTTCAAAAATCGTTTAAAATTATTTATTTCTTTCGTTCACGCAATGTAATGATAACGTTAATGAAAATGTAAATTTACGAATCGAACTTTGAAAAGCACATAACACTCGTTTAAACAGAAATAATTTCAAAATAATTTTAAAAATAAATTTTTATTGAAAAACATTCATAATTTCTATGTATGGAAATGTATACGCGACATAATCCTTAAAAAGGTCACGTGATTTGTGTCGTCTGGTTATTTCTCTTCTCTGTCCAAGAATTATCTAATTAATAAAAAAGTTTAAAGAATTACCTAAATAATAATAAAAAGTTTAAAGAATTACCTGAATAATAAAAAAAGTTTAAAGAATTATGCATTTAAAAAATTTAAACAATTATATAATTAAAAAAATAAAGAATTAGTATCTAATAAAAACTTCAAACAATTATCTAAAAAAAAAAAAAAAAAGTTTAAAAAATTATTATCTAATGAAAAAGTTTGAATAAGAAAAGTTTATATACAATTATCTAATTAATAAGAAAAGTTTAAACAATTATGTAATGATTTAAAAAATTGTCTAATTAAGAAAGTATGAAATAAAAAAAAATAGTACATAATTGCTGAATAAAAATTTTAATATTTAAAAGTACTAGTTAAAAACGAAAAACCGCGTTCGCCTAATTTAAAAATTTGTCAATTTTGATCATCCATAGCTGTCTGTCATCGCCTCGTCAATTGCGAAATCGATAAAAGACATGCAAAAATTTCAGACACATCGTTATGAAATGTTTGGATACAAATTTTTTAAGCTATAAGCAAGTACTGTTTGTTTAATATCAGATTTTTTTAACTTTAAATTTTCTAATTTTACTCAAATAACGTGTCAAAAATATATAAATTTATCTTAGGAAGAAGTTTAAATTCAAAATTTTGTTTGTTTACAAATTTCTTAAAATTTAAGAAAATGGCCGCTTTTAAGAAAATTAAACAAAAATCGAGCATATATTTGACATTCCAATCTATATAATTTCTATCTAAAAGACTTCAGTATATTTTACTTAGTGTAAATAATAAATTTAATCCTTTAGCTTTCAATTAATAACAACATATTTAAACAAAACTTTGTTTTCGTTGATTTATGAGTCATTTTTAATCGTGATATGCCGCTTTTTTACGTGAACTAGTGGACGTACCTACGCTAAATGGTCCTCCGCCGGCCCTCGTACTCTGTACGAAGGATGAGATCCTTCGTAATGAGATCACGTGTTGTTGCCTTTATACAACCTTCGGCGGTGGGCAGCAGCACGTCCCACATAAAATATCCCTTGCCCTTAAAGATTCGGAGAGGCTTAAACCCCAGGGACTCCAGTGATTTGAGCACTGTGTCTTTAGTCGAACGACAAATTTTGCGAGATCGCTTGTCGACGACAAAAACTGAAACTATTCTTTTCTCGACTCTCTTCAGTTCTATTGGATCCTGCAAGAGCCCACCTTCCACCACAAGGTGTGCGTAACCCTTGGCACGATCCAAGAACTCCGCAATGTCGATTATGCATTTAGGAGGGGGACTTCCAACAAGAGGGCGATTTCCCGGCCTTAGCATTAATAGTTGAGTTGTCTTTTGCTTGGTCACAATTGTTGTTCTTTTCAGCCTCCATATTTTTGGAGGCATTTTTCAGCGCATCCACCATTTTCTCATTTGTAGGAACAGTGGGCAGATCAGGATATTCATCCTTGTTGACCTTGTCCGGAGGATCTTTTTTCGGGTTATAAAGGTGTTTCGTTACATTGCGTCGAAAAATAGCAATTTTAGGTTTCTTTTTTAGAATTAAAAAGGAAGGAACTTTTTTTTCCTTCTTATCCATTTTTAACAGAGAAGGGGAGGGGAAAGGGGGATGAGAAATAAATTTACGGGCGGGATGAAAAGAAATAAATTAAATTCAAAAAATAAACAAACATAACAAAATAAAATAATTATGCACAAAAAATTACCAGATGAGAATAAACACGCTTCACTTATACGTATAAAGAAAACAATAACGAACAAATATCGCCTAAAGGCGAAAAAAAAGAAAAATACGGAACAATAGCACAAAGCTAGTTACAAAAAATCAAAATGGCTGATGTCAATAAACAAAACAAAAAAATACGCAACGATGAAAAATAGCCGAAGCTAGTTACAAAAATAAAGATGGCCGACCCTAAGAAACGCGAGTCGAACAAAACGAAAACAAACAAATAAATTGGACAATACAAACGATTACAAACAATAAACACGTAAAAATTAAAGGATGGAAAGAAACAATTAAATCAAAAATTAAACCGAAACACACCAAGATAGATTTAAAGAAAAATGAAAGAAAATGAAAATTAAAAAGGAAAACTAGAATAAAAAGAAAAAAGAGCAAAAATTAAAGGGTGGAAAAAAAGGGAAAAACTGCAGAAATTACAAGGGTAAAAATGAAAATTAAAAAAGGGAAACTGGAATAAAAAGAAAAAAAGGGCAAAAATAAAAAGGGGGTAAAAATTAAAATCAAATAGGAAAACTATATAAAGAGCAAAAAATTAAAGCGGGGGGTGGAAATAAAATGGAGAGAAGAAAGAAAAAATCAAAAAAACTTTTTCAATGCTGTCTCAAAAATGTAAAAATAAACAAACAACTAAAATGCAGTTAAAAAACAACAGGTTAAATACAACAAAAAGGGTCGAGCGATAGGGCTGTCAGTAACGGTCAAAAATAACGACACAAAGTGGCACTGTTGCTGACTGATTTTGGTCAGACGGTTTTTCCTTTATATAAGTTTTCGAAGGTCCAAAGTTGGGTCAAAAGGTTTTGGCGCAATTTCAATTTCAGCGCGTGAAACTTTTAGATCGTTGTCGTTATCCAATGAAATTTCTTTATTCGCCTAATACAGTTTTGATTGGTTAAAGTTATTTTGTGCGTAGGCGTAAAATATAGACCGTTCTGTTACTAGGGTTTGCAGGTAGAAACAGGACGAGCCTATATGTGTTTTTCAGATGGTAAACATTTTGTGAGATAGACATTTATCACATGGTGTTGTACGAATTGGACAATTTTGCTGTTACACTTGGTATATATGTGTCTTTACCATTTCCCACTGTGTGTTATAGTGTTAAAAGATCATTTTCACCTGGAGAGTCGTGATAAAAAGCAAAACAAACAATAATACGACTGAAGTCTTTCTTTTATATGCTTGCACCTTCAAGAATTTTTAGCCATGGTTCTTCAAAATTACTATAGATAATTAGCACGAAGTATTTCTAAAGCCGTTTCTGCCATCCATTAACTCAAAAACATTACGTATTTTAATCAAAGTTTTACTCTGTCCCTCCTTGCTTTAAAAAAATTCCTGTCTGGGACAAGTCCTGCAATGTCATATTCCTCGTTATATTTCTCAGACATTTGAAATGTTTTTTGTTTTTTTTTTTGTTTTTTTGCTCTAATTACAAGTGTGACGTCGTCCCCTGGTCGAAGCGCCAACCGTGTCGTTGTATCCCAGTCTACCACGGCACCAACGGTGACGTCGTACTTTGATCCCCAGTCTGCCTACCCACGTTGTGATTTGATCTAGGCAGAGGAAATCAATCAGTCATCGGAGCCGTACTGCAAACCGAGTCCAACGGGGGTGATACCACAAAAATGCGCATAAAAGGCAATAAAATGAAAACTCAAAAGTTCAAAGTATCAAAGAAAAAGGTAACAAACTTTATGTCTAGTTGTTCGTTACATAGGACTGCATCTATCTCACGACCCGTTCTATGGATTGTGACACGTCGTTTTCCGCTAGGCAAGTTTTAACACTTCAAGTCGTCTGCTCTCTAAGAAGTTGGTGTTTCGGTGGGTCTTTGGACGAAAGTCAAAAAAAAAAAACTTATTTCGGTGATCTGGATCTAAGTCGCTCTTCAAAATAATTGTTCTTGGTTTGAAGAGATGGGTCCGGAAAATGTGCGGGAATCCTGGTCAGCTATCTGCGAGGCTTGCCTCAACCGGCGACTGACTCTGGGAATTGCTGGGACTCGACTCATTTCTGCTCGTTGTGGCTTCGTTTATATGGGCGCCGACCAAAACCGGGGTGAGTTTGTCGGCGCCGGGGGTTCTAAATTCTAAATACATATCCACCTCTCTGGTTAGGAATTTCCACCTTTTTCCATTTTTGGGAACCTTTCCTCACTCCCACCTTCTCATCATACTTCAGAGGGGCGTGAACTGCCCTCCCCACATCTTCGTGGCAACCTCTCTTATTCATCCTCCAGATGGGCGGCAACAGCCTCCGTCGTGCATCACGTGATCACCACTCGACCAATGTTGTCTTAGTCGGGCGTGGATGAATCTGCGGCTTTGTTTCAGGAAGAGAAAAAAAATATCTTGCTTAAAAAAAAAATTATCTCTTCCCTTTTCTTCCCCTTAATGGTTTATCATTTCTCCAGCCGCGAACGGGACAATATGATAATGGCGGTCATAACTCTTGTTCTACACGTGGTTTACGTCAGGTATTTTATCGCTAATTATCAGAATGTGTGGTCTTCTCGACACGGTCTCAAAAAAGGAACATCTCCAAAGTTCCAGTCCGTCTGTCGCCTCGAAGAAAGAAAAAAAAAACACATTCATTTTCTTTCGGCACAATTCCTGATAACAAAATTTTATTATCGCAGGCCAAGGATGCTTGTGGGTGTTTTTTTTTAATTTTTCATATCTGTCTAAGTCTTTTTAGTTGTCTGTTTTCGTCACTTAACGAAATAACATTTTCATTTGAATTTTTCTCTCTTTCTCTGGCCAGCCGGCCTGTAGTTGATAATAAGATGTCTTCCCGTACCAATAGTTTGTTTTCATATCCTTAGATAACACGGCCGATGCCAAAACATATCTGATTCTTTCCTTCTTTCCCTTTCTTTTTACTCAGAATTTCCCTGTCATTGTAATGACACTCTTTCGCCATTTGTTACTTATCAAAATATCCCTTTATCCATTGTCTCTTAGGTCTGTGTGCGTTCTTGCTTATCACTCACGATTCGGTTCTTAGCCTATCCTTTTCTTCCTCTCCCTCTTTTCCCTCTCTGCCTCGTTAAATGGTGTCACACAAGTGTAGTATTACGGATTTTCTATCAACAAATCGAACTTGACAGTGTTAGATTTAATTATATTCCAATATATACAATAGAAAAATTATATGCCTGTTATGATACTTCGGAAACTTAAGCAGAAGTATGTATTTCTTTAATAGAGCATAACCAGTACGCCAACACTACACACACTCGGAATCAACTGTCTGAAAAATAAATAAGAAGTGTAATACCGTTAATAAGTTTCAAAAGAAAACAGGCCATTTGCAAGAGATAAGCACCAGGTGTGCAGAAGACAATGATTGTTTACAGCCCCAGGTTGTGTCTCTATTAAGTGGACCAACACAGTACGTTGTCTGAATTTGAAGAAGTGATCCATCGTCTTCAGATACCTGAGTGCTGATTGGAAAAAAAAGAATATGGAAATAACGATACATAAAAATGCCGACGCTACAGGTCATATAGAGGAAATTTGGGTTGGTAAAATATGGAAAATTACCTTCATATATATATATATATATATATATATATATATATATATATATATATATATATATAAATAGAGAGAGAGAGAGAGTGAGAGAAGGAAGACAAGCATTACAATATGTATTAAGAAAGACAAGAAATGTAGCAGATTATTTTTTTTTGTATTCTTTATAAAAGCCTTCAAGTAATATTCGATATTTTCAGAGTTTTTATACAGCTCAAGTCATTGTAAAAATCTATATCAAAATAGCTCTCTTTATACTATTATTAATCTCTTTTTCTCTCTCTATAAATATATGAGCATGTATATATATATATACATACATACATATATATATATATATATATATATATATATATATATATATATATGTATATATATATATATATATATATATATATATATATATATGTATATATATATATATATATATATATATATATATATATATATATATATATATATATATATACATGTGAGTGGGTGCGTGTATGTGTCTGTAACTGACGCTGGACTCTCAGTAACGTTGTCATTAATTTCTAGCTACAAGAATTCTATGCATTTTCAGAAAAAAATCAAATTTCATTATGGAATAACTACGATTTTCCTTCTTAGGCCAAACAATTATTTGGTTGGTGCAAAAATAATGCGAGAGAAAGAAATAAAGCATTCTCGATAGGAACTAACTAGTGTCATTAATTCCAAAGGAAAACATGTATTCACGGTGGCCTGTATGTTTGGCGTACAAGAAATGTTTTGTGGTACTATTGAGAAACCGCTGCCTTTTTCTTGTTATTCTGTCTTAGATTATTATTTGTGGGACGAAGTTGAACGAGTGATCAACAAAACTCCTTATAAGATCAAAGATGAACAGAAGTCAAATATTATGGTAGCATTAAAACAATGTGAACATGAAGGCCGTGTAGAAGATTTGCAATAGATTCCGAAGTCGTCTAGAGCCGTGATTGAAGCCAGTTGGGAGTATACTGAATAAATTTACTCTTCAATATTTCATTGAACATATAAATTCCTAATCTCATACACAGACCAAATTTCCCCTTTAAATATGGTACATTTTAGATTTTTAGACTTTTATCAGCATAAATAGAGCGGTGTTTAGCATACGTTTTATTTGTATTTTGTTCCTTTCATGATTTCCGACCTATTTGATAAAATGGACGATTTAAAAAAAAAAATTCCCTGATGAAATATAAATATTTTGTATTCAATATGTTTGGATTTTTAATTTTAAACTAATTCCGTTGCAGAATAATTGAACTGAAATTACATAAGCATGACATCCTAGACATGTGCACAGATACACACGTACAGGTGTAAACACACGCACACACACACATACACACACACACAAAGATGCATTCAGACGCATACGTGCACATAAACACATACACCTACATACAGATAAAAAAGTAATATCAATCTCACACCAATAAAAAAGTTCAAAAATATATTCTAACTTAATATAAAGAAAACAATAAAATTAAAAGACATTGGCTGGTACCACCTGAGGATTGAAAAGAACAATTACACAAATTTTTTTTCTACGAAACTCTGGGGTACACTTGCTGAATATAACATCAATAATATATATATATATATATATATATATATATATATATATATATATATATATATATATATAGATAGATAGATAGATAGATAGATAGATAGATAGATATATTATAATATATAATAATACAGTACACACACACACCCAGATGCATACACACGCATACGTGCACATAAAAACATACACCTACACACAGATAAAAAAGTAATATCAATCTCACACCAATAAAAAAAGTTCAAGAAATATATTCTAACTTAATATAACGAAAACAATAAAATTGAAAGACATTGGCTGGTACCACCTGAGGATTGAAAAGGACAATTACACAAATTTTTTTCTACGAAACTCTGGGGTACACTTGCTGAATATAACATCAATAATATATATATATATATATATATATATATATATATATATATATATATATATATATATATATATATATATATATATATATATTATAATAATACAGTACACACATACGCACACACACACACACACGCACATATATATATATATATATATGTATATATATACAGTGAGAGAGATAAGAGATAGAAATTATTAGGATGATTTCAGATAATTATAATTAATTTATCGAGACTAGAAGAAACCTCAACAGAATTCAGAATGCGCTGGACGACCGTTTCGTCCTACATTTGGGACTCCGAGAATTGAAACCCGGACAGTTACGTTATCAGGCAAACGTCATACCAACGGGCCTCGATGACGAAGATTTAGCGAATTCGACTCGATATAGCGCCGCTCAATTACATACTCCGTAGTGGAACTCACCCGTGTTTCCCTTACACATAGGACTGTGCCCCCACGAAACACATCTACTATCTCCAAGCCGCTCCATCCAAAATCAAAATAATAATTGCAATCGCTTGTATATCCTTGATTGAAGCTGCTTGTAATGCTCTGGATGGAACAGCTTGGGGATAGTAGTCGTCGCTCGTGTTATTAGTACGATTCTCGTGTCTAATAGGTCGTTTGAAGAAAGGTGAAAACTTGTAAAGTAATATTACGAAAATACTTGTAAAACCATGGTAAATAACATTCGAAAATACGTATTCCGTGTTCTTTTGACAATCATTTGCAAGGGTAGAATGAAAAAAAAAATGACCAATAAGCCGTGTTATGTTTACATAGCGAGGAAAAATAGTGACAAATGGACGTCGGTTCAACTACTATCACTAGTAACTATTATTGTCGTTATGCAGCAGCAATGAGTTCAAAGACATTTAACACGTGCCCTCCTAGACTGAATGAAAAATTTAATTAATAGTGGCTTGATTTATTGCGAAGTCAGGGGACTTAGGTTTGACACTAAAACAGCTGCCTGCTTAAAGAATGGCTATTTAAAATGGATTGGCAAATATTCATTCGCATGCATATTTTATACCAAATATATAGTTACGCAGTTTCTAATAAATTATGAGTTTGGATACTTTTGTCAGATTTAAGAAGTGGTAATAGCCAAGAACGTTACATTAACTCTTAACACACACACACACGCACAGAGAGAGAGAGACAGACACGCAAACACACACACACACACACACACACACATGAGAAAACACGCACATGGACAAACACATACACGGGGACACACAAACACCTATATATATATATATATATATATATATATATATATATATATATATATATATATACACTTATATATATATATGTATATATACACTTATATTTAACATCGGATAGAGAAAGTTGAAATTACTAGACCATATAACGAGGAAAGAGGACTTGAAATATTTGACACTCACATTACATGATGAAGTCAAGATTGATAGAGGAAGCAGGGCATAATCCATCTAACGATGGCAGAACAGGTTTTAGGAAAGTTAAGTACAGAGAATATTTGCTAAGTCCTACAATAAACAGGATCATCTGAAGAGCCAAAAATTCCAACATCCTTTAATAATACGGCACATATAATAATAATAATAATAATAATAATAATAATAATAATAATAATAATAATAATAATAATAATAATAATTATTATTATTATTATTATTATTATTATTAGAGATCGCGCGCAAAAATGAGCCTCCTTATTGATATGGATCTACCTGCAGACTGCAATGTATCTTTGAAGATCTTCAAAAAGCTAACAAAATACAAGGACCATGAAATCGAAATCTTAAAAATCTCGCACATGGGAATATCAACAATCCTCGTTGTAGTTGGAGCCGTTGGACTTGTTGTAAAAGATTCCAGTAGACTAATTGCAGGGATTTCTGGAAACCCATGCCTTAAATAAAAACAAATGATTGTTCTCACGAGTACAGTCAACACTTTACGAAGGACTTTGTCTATGGAATTTTTTTTCCCGTGCTAAATGTCATGATGCTATTTCTAACCTTAGGTACCTGGGCGGGAACGGGAAAGAAATGAGTACACATCTGAAATCAAAGGAAATAATAATAATAATAATAATAATAATAATAATAATAATAATAATAATAATAATTTTATTTTTTTTATCTCCTTGTGTCCAATAATCCTTTGTAATTTGTAAGGACCATACAGAACTCATGGATTCTTGTCCTGGTGCATTCAATCAACTAAGCATTTAGAACGTTTGGAAATAATATGTTACTTATGTCGTTATCATTCCAGAGTTTGAAATGAAATTGTCTTCACGGCTATGAAATATATTTTAGCTTCACTTGACTAAAAACACTTTTCAGTTCATACGATTTTTAACATTCGAACATCTACAAAAAAGGGTTTTATTGACATTTTATACTAAAGTTTACCCTATTCACTACGCTAGATCCACTAGTGCAATATGTGTACTAGTAAAATTGTCATGTTGAATGAGTTTCCATGTTTGGTAGGAGTTAAATATAAAGAAGTAAGAAGTAAAACAATATGAGAATAAAGGCGTCAGATAAAAAACTGACCCTTGATTTCACGAGGTTATGTGTTCCACAAACTTGCAAATGCCTCGCAAAATATGCGTCCTTAATCTTGGAAGTTAACTGAAATTAAGTTGATTTAACTCGCGGAAGTTTCACGGGTTATCCAATCTGTAAATGTTTGAACTGGTGGAAATAATGAACGGGAATCATTTTAATATTTGCGATGGGAATGGCCTCAAATTTTTTAAATTTAATTTGGTGGGAATGAATTTTCGGAATGATAATATTGGTTTCTGAATGATAGTAATGGTAATGATAGAATGATAATATTGGTTTCTGAATGATAGTAATGGTTTCTAAAAATCTTACTGTCATCTTTTATTTGTCATCAATGTTGTTGTGAAAAAAAATCTCTTATAATAATATTTGACATACTTTGCACATACATTATTGCATTTTGCATTTCTATATATTTATTTTGTTGCGTTGTCGATTCTCAGCTTTAAGATTAGCACCTGACTCCAACAAAGGTATTTCATTTGTCATATTCAAAGTATGTCTTCAGGATGATTTACTTGTCTCTTTCTCTATTTCCATTGTACACGAAACCACTAGCAGATTCCTATACCTGTCAAACGTCACTATTTTCCAATATTTTCTGATATTGTAACATAAACTATTCTCATTAATTCATGAAATAAAAAGCAATACAAAAACATGAAATTTAGAATATCTCAAAAAGACATATTGAGGAATATTGATTTGGTTTGATTTGGTTTGTTTTACGGCATATCAACTTCAATGGGTTATTTAATGACTACAAAAATTTCACTATTTCTAATTATACTTTGTCCTTCAAAAATCTATTTCTGGTAAGAATTTTCCTTCGCTGGTAATAGTTTTTTTGCCCAAAAATGTATTGCTGGTAATACTTTGTTATAAAAAATATTTCTGGTATTCTTGTACACTTTCCTAGTGTTTTGATCTGAATTTGGAGGTTAACTCTTTTCTCGTAGCTTGGACCCTAGCATGTGCTAACACCCAAGGTCAGGATGGACCTGGGAACACCAACAATTAAGAGGTGGTTCCACATTCCTGAAAACCTCCTGATCAGAGGCTTTGCTGTTAGACATAGTTTATCATTTTATCAAGGAAGCGAATGTAGTTTATCGTCATACCCAGGACGGCGAGTAAAACTGAGTGAGGGTAATTCATTAAAACTGATTATAAAATACAGATGCATATCGTTCATTTTGAAGATTGAAATAATTCTCAAGTGTAGGATTCAGTTATATTCACATCAGTCATTATTTTTGTGAATGTGATGACGGTTTTTCCACGATAATCAGGATGACTATATCAAATATGCCTGTGACGTCCCCCCGTTGTCGCTGGGCCAAATGTTACGTCTGTCCAACGCGTCCGTCGTGCTATCTTGTCCTGTGACGACCAACTGGCATGGTATTGGTCGCGGCACCAAATGTGACGTTCTAACCTTTTTGTGATTCGGATGGGAATCTGGTTAGATTCGGTATCAGCCTTGTCATTCCCAGCTCGCTTCCAACGTCTGGTTACCGAAGTAACTGCTTTGATTTCCAGTCTAACCTACCCACTTTGTGAATTGATCTTAGGAAGACGAAATCAATCAGTCGCCGGGCCGTAATGCAAGTCGAGTTTGAATAAGGCTGATATCGCACAAGTATATGTAAAATAAAATAAAATAATAACTCGAAAAGTTCAAATGTGTTAAAAAACGATAACAATATTTTATATATGGTTGCTGAATACAGGACTGCGTCTTCTTCCCAACCCGCTATATGGATTCGTGACACTTTGTGTTAGTTAGCCGAGTCTTAACATCTTAAGTTGTTTTTTCTTTAAGAAACTGGTTCTTGGTGTATCTTCAGGTGATATTTGTAAAACTTGTTTTGGTAGTGTGAGTCTAAGTCGTTCTTCAAAAATAAATTGTTCTTGGTTAGAAATTGAGTTCGGACTTTGCGCGAATCTTAGTCAGTTTCTTCGAGGCGGGTGCAACTGCTTGCCTGTCTGTCTCCAACCCCAACTGCGAACTTGGACTCGAACTCGAACTCAACTGAACTTAATTCGCTGCGACTCTGCTTATATGGACGCCGACCAAAACCGGGGTGGGCTTGTCGGTGTTTGAGGTTCCTTGATAATTCTAAACTCACAATCCACTTTCTTTGTTTTCGGTCAGGAAAATTTTATTATTTTCCATTTTTGGAAGTCTTCCGTCTTCCCACCTTCTTCTGTTCTCATATTGGTATCTCACCCATACCCTCAGAGGGTGTCAAAAAGTTTCCTCTCTCTCTCACAGTGGCATCTCACACCTATCCCCTCAATGGGTGCCAACACGCCTCCCCTCCTACTTCATATGATTACCTCCGCCTAACGCTCACGTCACCATTCAGCCAATGGGCGCTCAGCGGCGTGGGTGTGGCCAGACTAGCCTCGGTTTAAAAAGTACTGCTCAAAGAAAAAAAAATTATCTTCCACTTTTTTTTTCTTTTTCTTTTCCTTCTTCTCTTCGAAGAGACCTCAAACCCTAGACACTTTATCTTAACCGAATCACCTGGAATTCGTCAATCAGCTTTTCGCCAGCATCAAGTGGGTGGCCATTTGGACGTATTTGCATTCTTGGTGCCAATTACTGATCCGATGAAATAGCTTCGCTATCCTAGCCAGTTCCGACACAAAACAGATGCATTTTCCAAACGACCTTTCCGTAGATAACTAATGTTTTAGTCTTTTGTTTTTTGTAACTCTGTGTGATCCAATGGACATTTTCGTTCTTCGGTCCGCTGGTGCTTAATTAATTTTTATCTCTTTAGAATTCTGTCTCGCAGGTTATTTGATCAACCTGGAATATTCACCCGCCCCGTAACATAAATCAGATTAAATCCTGTATCTTCTTTTCTCGACAGTGGAAATACAAATTTTACCACTTTTCTTTGTCAGAAAAATAACACCGCTTAGTGTCCTTTTCGTGATGGCTTCTTATCACCTAAATTTAATTCTCGCCTTTCTTTTTTTTTCTTCTTTCTTTTTTTTTTAGCAAGCCAAATAATATCACAGCCAAATATTTTGTTCGTGGCATATCAATCTTTCTGGGATATTTAATGCCAAAAGCCAAATATTTTATTCGTGGCATATCAATCTTTCTGGGTTATTTTATGCCAAAAGCCATATATTTTGTACATAATTTTTTGTTTCTATCTACAGATATTTTGTACATGATCTTTCAGACTAAAGGTATGTTTTTTTATATGTATTTTTGTAGCTCCCAAAGTATTGTTGGTAATTTTTCTATAAAATTATACTATTTATTTTTGTTTAGGATTTTAATATTTGCTCATAGCTGGGACACTAACAGGTGCTACCACTCCCGGGTCAGGGTGAATCTGGGCCCAACATCAATTAAGAGGTTGTTCAGAGCTTCTCAAAAACTGCAATCTCTCGATCAGAAGCCTTGCTGCCGGCTGTAGATTATCGTCAGATCCAAGATGAAAAATAATAAAGCTCATGAATCTCGGCTTGAGAAATGGCCTGAGAACTGACCTGAGGGCTAGCATTAACTTTGCTTCGGAAGAGGTCTGGTCTCATTACTCGGCGCCTACTTATCCCCAAATGTGGATATCTTGTTTTTTTCTAATTCTTTCAATTAGCCACAAGACGAATAGTGTTAGAGATATTGAAAGAAAATAATAAGGCGTTGCTGAGCAAAAAAAACATTAAAGGAAGAATTCTTATGGAAACAGAATTGTGCGATTGGCGTTTCATTTATATTTTTGAAGATATTATATCGCAGGGGATCAAGAAATCGCATGAGAGTTTCACAGGTGGTAAGTGCGAGAAAGGTAAGTATTTAAATGAGAACTTGCAGTTACATCTTTTTTCAATTACTGTGAATATATCAATAGAAAAGCCAAAAGGAATGACGATGGGAAAATATTAGGTTGGTGCCAAAATAACGACGAAATAATGTCGTTTTTTGACGTATTTTTAACGTCAAAAAACGACATTTTTACGTCATTATTTTTGCACCAACCTAATAACAGAAATCAAGAACACAGGTAAGGATTGATAACATTACAGGCCTTCTTTGGATATTTTCGTGAATATATATATATATATATATATATATATATATATATATATATATATATATATATATATATATCCAGTACATCATATTGGATCTGGTATCAATATTCGATATATGGTCGAATGGCAAGCAAACGTCAATAAAGCTCGCTGTTTGGTTTAATGAGCGCAGAATGATGCCTTGTTTGTCTTACCCTCGCTAGTACGATTTAAGCCATCGTTAGACAAAATGCCCTCACACAACGTTCATTAAAAATCACTCCTGAGGAAGCGAATAGCATCTCATTACACTACTGCTGAAACGTCTTTCCCACCAGCCAAATGATAACATCTATTTTTTCTTTTCCGTCGCATTTGTGCAAGTATAGATGAATCTCAAAAGATGCAATTATTTCTCTGTCTGTGAATTCAGTGAGATTAATTGGACACACGTTTATTTTAGTCGACGTCATTGTAAACAGGCTTCTTGGTTTTTATTCGTAACATATAAGAACTAATATAAGTCATTGGATTTGTAGGTGACTCGGATGTAGGGTGAGAAATACAACAATTCGGCTGCCAGTTTTACATGGAATATTTTAAAATACAGAGGTACCTAGCTTTATTTCTAAGTATTTACGTCTGTTTATATATAGATTTTTATAGTTTAAACAATTTCAACCAGGCTTTCATCGCTTTTACTTTTGTTTTTCATTTTTCTCTCTATTTGTTTTTCATCCTCCCACCTTATCGTACCTGTATCACTAGTAGTTGTGTAAGAAAACGTGATAAGATCTTCGATGTAAACTTATGGTATATGTTTCCTCTATGATTTTCCTTTCAATATATTTTCGCGTCAATAAATTACTATCTCTTTTAATCAACCTATATTCAAGAAATGGAAATTATGACCAAGTCAATTACGATGAACGACAAATGTTTTGTAAATATTCCTTTTATATCCATATAGTCTTTTACTTAAATTCCTTGATGTTTCATTTACAGATTATTTGGAAGAGTTTTTAAATTGTTCAGTTTTTTTAAAAAAAAATTTATTGATTGGTTGATTCTCTTTCTACAACTTATCAAACAATTGTAGGTTATTTAAAGCCAGAAAATATTTTAGATAGATATTTTCTTTTATTGGAGATAATGATTTAGGTATTTTCTTATTTCTTTTCTTAATGTGCTGTGTCCCTTCAGGACGTAGGAGATCATGACCGTCTACATCTTTTCAATTTTAGCTCTTATAATGATTGTCTGGTTGTTATGTCTCGCATACCCTGTTCTACCAGCCATATACTAAATCCCATCAAGTATGTTACGCGCTTATTTCTTCTGTTCCTGTTTCCCTCACTCCGTCCCGTGAGCATCCGATTTACCAAGCCGTCATTCTTCATTGCGTGTCCCAGAAATTCCAAATGTCTCTTTTTGATGTTAAGCAAATGTTTTCTTTTTGTTTCCATAGGCTCAATATTTCTTTTTGTATTAGGAAGGACGTCAAAAACATCCGTCAGAAAGGCTTTTGATCGGGAGGCTAGAGGTATTGAGCAGCGTGGAACCACCTCTTAATTGTTGTTGCTCCCAGATTCTCCCTGACTCGGTGTGGTAGCCCCTGTTAGGGTCCCAACTATGGATAAATAGTGAATATCCAAACAAAAATCAGCAGTATAAATTTATAGTAAAACTTTGTTTCCATTTTCTCTAAAACCTCGTCGTTACTTATAAGTTCGGTCCATGGTATCCTCAGCATCTTTCTGTAGAACCACATTTATTTTTTTTCATCTCTCTTAATCTTTGAGGAGATTGTCCAGCATTCAG
The DNA here is from genome assembly GCA_963932145.1 of Acanthosepion lycidas. Lineage (NCBI taxonomy): Eukaryota > Metazoa > Mollusca > Cephalopoda > Sepiida > Sepiidae > Acanthosepion > Acanthosepion lycidas. The sequence goes on from OZ010582.1 coordinate 27,518,073, forward strand.
GTCTCCGATTAAATCTCGGTGCAATTACCCATTACACCAACCGAACACAGAAGCTTACAGTATCTGATATTCCCAAGCGGTCATCCATTAAGGTACAGACCAGGCACGATGTTTCTTCGGTGATCGAATTGGAAGTGGTGTTTGTTTTAATGTGATATGGCTATAAGCCGTAAGTCTTCAAATTTTTGCTTGCAGGGAATGCTGGTCAATCTCCTCACAGATGAAGAAGAGACTTGAAGCAAACGAAATGTGGTTCTACTGCATGATGCTGAGGAAGCTATGCACCGAACATGTAAGCAGCGACGAAGTTTTAGAGAAAATGAAAACTACAAGGAGATATCTATTTAACAGAAGAAAGAAACAGTTGAGATTTCTACGTCACATAATGATGGAAATGACTTGGAAATTTCATACCCATCGGGCCGATTGAAGAGGGTTAGAGAAAAACAATGCGCAACCTAATTAATGAAATGGATGGAAAAACAGGGTTCAGCAGAGATAACAAAAGACAAAATTTATCAAGAGGACAATAACTTGTTGAGAACCATACAAAGTTCTAAAAGGACACGGTGCATAGTTGTTGTTTTTTTAATTATTTTTAACGTTTTTTAATTTATATAAATTATTTTCAACTGTAAAAGTTATTGATTTAGCAGGTAGCAGTATGTGTTTAGTTTATGAAGGTTATTTCAATCAGTTATATCCCATGCGTGATACCCGCTTAGGCGATCATGTATCTTTCGATACACGACTGGCGAAGCAGATCTTTTTCCCCGCAGTATGTTGCCATTTCTTTCTGCGGTAGACCGGTAAAATCCGGTCTATCCTGCTATTTACCCATAACTGGAGGGAGAAGAAGTGGATTCATACCTTTCCCAAAGCTATTAGCACGTAAGTGAATGTAATGAATTGGACTCGGCTCTCCGATTTCTCAATCCGAGCCGCTATCCATACTCTATCGTGCCTCCCAATCTTATCTATGTTATTCATTTTTTTCGTTTTTTGGATATATTAACCATATCTGTCCACCTGTCTTATGAAGTAAATTAGGATATTGGAGGATTTATCTTATAAGTACCTTGCTCTTTTCCCCTTGCTAGTATCTGAGATTTCTGTAAATTATTCTAGGAAGTAAATAGACCAACAATTACTAGTTAGTAAGTTTGTTATACATCACTTTCCTACTGTTCACATTTGGACCTTTGTTAGCCGGGGGGGTATTTTTGGCGTCGATCCAAACTCAGTTAAACATTCTAAATATTAACAAAAAATAAATGAAAAATTTACAAGTTTGTAAACAACATTTGTAAAGTTGATCAAACTAATTTAACTTTCAAGGTAATTTCTTTTTTGTCTGACGGCATTTTGACAAAAGAAAAATGGCAGTTGATGAATGTATTTTGATGTTCACATACAAAGTATTTTCATTAATGAGAATTACAGTCTGCATATTGTACCATTCTTTTGATATATATATATATATATATATATATATATATATATATATATATATATATATATATATATATATATATAACAACCGTTATGACTGAATTTCAGTTCACTTCATCAACGAAGTAATTTACTGCGTAAAACCCTGAGAAATTTTACAATTCATGATCACGATTCCCAAGGCCCATAGGGTCGTAGATGCCCCACATATACCAGAACCACAGTAGCAGTGACAAGACGGCGCCTAGCACTCTCCAGACGGGTTTTGAATTCAGAGCTTCCTTTTCCTAAACTTGTCGCCAACCAAGGCTATAGAATCCTGTCTGTTCATAGCTGCGGGGAGAAGAGGTGGAGTTATACATTTGCCCAAATCTATTTGCGCTTAAATTCATATAATGAGCTAGAATAGAATTCATGCTCGCCTCTCTGAGTCCTAACGACGCCATCGATTAATCGGTCGTGAAATCCCAATTAGTTAACATTATACTTGTATATTGAACACTATGCAGTTCGAAATGCATAGCAAACATCATTTATTACTGTAACACACAACGATATTATTGAACCTTTCTCTGTCATACACTCTGTCTCTCTTTCTATTTCAATGTTTGCCCATATATAGACGCATAAAATGATAGTCTCCAAGATATATGCACAAAAAGAATGATGTCGAAGAATATTATTATTAAGCAATTAAGTTATTTTTAACACGACATTCGAAAGCCATCAAAGATCTATTTCGAGACACGAGATACGAAAACAAAGACACACTATACAATCCATACGAATATACAGAGGAAAATATGCTGCTCGTTTTAGGAACTCGAAAGTCCAAAGGAAACTTTGGAAACTCTCGCCATACTCTTGTCAGAAACCAGAAAAATATATCGACCTATAGAAAAATTAAGCAAAAATAAACGTCCATTCTAAATCAAACAAAGCAGTAAATATATAGGACTAAATATTTTTTTGCAATTCTCTGACACATATTGAAACCCCACACTATTTAGCATACTGGAGGTTTCGCAAAACATTTTTCGTTCAATTTCGCGAAACAATCGTTGCAATTTGAATAAGCTGATTTTTTTTATATATACTTTAACAAAAACCTTACTTCGCGGTTTAATATGTTTTTTTTTTTTTAAAATTTAATTCTGTCCTATAGGGGTTCATGGTATACAATATTTTTTAAGGAAATTCTTTTTTCGTTTGCGATGGTGGAGAATAAATTCTTAGGATTTCTTACTCTAAAGCATGCAACTGGCCATAGTTAAATATATTTTCTCAAGCCAAATTATTTGAGGCGTCTGTCCTTCTAATTTTTTTATAGTCCTCGCAAACGTTGGGTAAGCTGTAAACAGGATTCTTGTATATAAATTTTAATGAAAACATATGCAAAAAATCAAATACGTAATTGTTATTTTAATCATTAATTTTTTTTTGAATTGTCGGAGTATATTGTATGTTAAATAATAAAACAATTAATTTTTCCTAAACATTAATGAAAAGCTACACACACTAGTAAAACGAACTGTATATTGTACATTGTACGTATTAGGTATTTGCAAAATCTGGTTTCGGTCATTCAATGTATGCCTATTTTAGTGGTAGTGACCGACGGACTAACAGAAGTCAAAGAATTGTATATGCATATTAAAATTGCTGTAAAATATCACGTTTGGGACTCATTCTACTTTCAGCGCTCTATAAAATGACAATTTTTTTTTACTTCACTGACTTTGCTTGTTCTTGATAGCGGCTGAGACATAACGTCAGATGAGCACCTGCTAGTGTGTCTACAATTATAATTCCAACTTTCAACATCTAATTCGAAAAAAAATAAAATAAAAGTTGAAACGGATAGATCTTTTCAGTTGGACTTACCGAAATTGTTTGCATGAATCTATCTTTCGAAAGTACATGAACGAGATTTAAGCAAACGTGAACAGAGATTTTTTTATTGTTATGAGACACAATGAACTAGATTGATAATCTTGATGATCCGGCACGGTAAGAAAAATAATTTTATTTCACTAAATTCTTTTTTATAATGAGGCTGGATCATCTCATATATATATATATATATATATATATATATATATATATATATATACATATATATATACATATATATATATATATATATATATATATATATATATATATATATATATATATATTTGATCTTCATTAATTGTCACTTCATTGCTCACGTTGTTTATAATCATAATGTTCTCGGTGGATGAATTCTCTGATCAATACATTAGGAATACAGCCACAGTAATAAAGAATGGCGTATTAATCACATCCGTCTTGCCAAGACCATGTGTCACATGTAGTTCGCATCTTCCGATTCGGTCATATTGTGATAAAAAGCAACAGTATAATTAATTCATCACGCTATTCATATGAAGTTAATTTCGCAAATGTTCGGTAGGACATCCGAAGTGTTCCTCTGTCTGTCTGTCTGTCTCTCTCTCTCTCTCTAACTCTCTCACTCGCTCATCTACACCACCCTCACATTCCCTCATTTGTCTTGTTTTCTCAAATCTCTCAGATTCCTTTCCACACAAAGATACACACACATTCACATACGCACACGCGCGTATATATATATATATATATATATATATATATATATATATATATATATATATATATATATATATATATATATAATGGGACTTATCCGTTCTTCGTTGTGAGAGTCATCGTCTACGGTGAGCTGTTGCCACAGGTCCTGACGGTCAATCAGCAAGTCTCTAAAGAGTCACTGTGACATTTGCTTTGCACATTGCGCGATTTTTGACAGGATGCACCTACACACAATAATATACTATTAGATTGGTGCAAAAATAATGTCGTTTTTTGACGGTTCTTTGATTCCCTACTTGCTTTAAATGGCGAACGACTGTTGAGTGGTCGACCTCGAGTTCAACAGCAACTTCTCGTGTGGTTTTGCGAGGATCGGCTTCAATTAAGACTTTCAAATGTTCGTTATCAACCGCAGTCGGCCGGCCGCGACCGTTTTCATCTTCGAGGCTCTCGTCACCATTGCGAAATTTCTTGAACCACCGTTGTGCCACACGTTCGTTAGTGGTTCCTGGGCCAAACGCATCATTGATATCACGAGCTGTCTCGGCAGCTTTTCGGCCTAGTTTGAACTGGAACAAGAAAATCGTTCGGATTTGTATTTTGTCCATGCCGTCGAAAAGCCTGCAAAAAAATGAATGAAGAGATTGAGAACGGTAACGAATAACAAGATTCGATAGAGCAAAAAACGCACTTCAAAATGATATATAACATG
>OZ010582.1:27527831-27530331 GCA_963932145.1 Acanthosepion lycidas
TGTGAATCGTATCATCCTTTAGGATTTCATCGGATTGGATTGTTCACGTTGATACGACTGCACATGCGTACGAACGACAGACTGGGAATAAGAATTTTAATTTTTTTAATGTCTCTTGAATATATAATCTATCTAATTTAATTTAGATTATTTTTCTTTTCGTTTCCATCCACTTTGTGATTAAATATCCCACATTACAGAAGATCTGCAAAAAATTAGGAAACGTTGTAAGAAACTGGATGCCACTTTACTGTTGATGGCGAATAAAGTGACTAGTTTTCTATTGTAATTTATATCAAAATTGTGGTCAGCATCGTTACGGTGAGAAACGCATGCTTTAACGTGTGGTTTTAGCCCTTTTGTTTTCATATTTTTTTCTAAAGTTTCGGATTTACATACATACACACACACACACTCACACACACACACACACATATATATATATATATATATATATATATATATATATATATATATATATATATATATATATATATATTAATTTAAAGAAAAAGCACACCACTATAAGTTTAAAAGTTAAAGTGGTCTGTTTTTTGATTTTATATATAATGTTCTTTTTCTATATAAGTAAAATTTGGCTTATGATTTTCATGGCCAAGTAATCGAAACGAATTTATTAATTTTACGTATGGAGTTGTTAAAATTATAAAAAGACAATTTAACAAAATAAATGTAAATCCGTGATTTTAGTGTTGAATCAGTTAAATAAGAATCCTTATTAATTTATTTTATTTAATTAAATATTAGTTTAATTCTTTAAGCCCTTAATTCGGCATATTATATCTTAATTCTTCGTAATCTTAAAAACACACCCTTATAAAGGATTTCATCTGATAAAGTGGGGTCTTATGGGATACCCTGAACCCCTAACTACAAAATATATTGAATACATAACTGGAAATACCCGACAGAAATAAACCATTCTCAATCATTTTTAAGTGTTATTTTAAAATTCATATCGTTTCTTTTTAATTAAATAAAGAAAAGTTTGAAGAATAAAAAATGTAGTTTAATGTCATTTTTGAGTCTGAACCTATTTTGAAAGAATTTAATTTACTTATACTTTTAGCAACTGTTAGATTATATTTTATATGGATGTACTTTTTGTACATCCATATATTCTAATATCACGCTTTCGCTACCTTCCACTCAATATCGGAAGAATATAATGAATTAATCTAATTTTATATCTCCCGTTTAGTCAGTTTTTAGGGCAGTAATTCCAAAGCTCTTGGAGGACATAGTTCGTTATAATGATACCAGGTCTTTGTGCAGTCCAGTTTTCGAAATGTTGAACATTTTCATCTACCACAAACCTTACCTTTTCATGTGTTGTGAGGAAAGCAGCAATCACCGTGGTGAATTTTTTTCCATTTTCTTATGGCGGGAGAATATCAGGTAGTATTACATTAATACAGATGTACATGTTTATGCTTCTTTAATGATGTCACCAAATACTCGTTGCCATTTTTGTGATGAAAACGAATACTAGCTCTCACTTTGTAATTGCAAATACAGCTATAGTAACGCCGTTGAAAAATGCTGGTGTCAGACGTCTACGGATATCACTCGCATTAATAGTACTTGCCCGATAATACTCGCTCGAATAGTAATCCGTATTGTGATACAAATAGAGAAATAGTATAGTGAATAGTGAATAACGGACCGTATAGTAATAGAGGATAGAGTAGAAATAGCGATCCGTATAGTAATATAAGATAGACTAGAATGGCGATCATTTAGACGACACGCTACTTTCTACTCATTGTTTCCTCTATGGTAACTTGGTCGACATAATTCAATAATTGGATAGCCTTTGTGCACTCACTGGCGATCTATGTTCAAACTTAAGTGCCGGCAGCTACACTTTATTCATATATAACAGTTTATCCCTTTTCTTGTACCATAGCTTTTGATAAAACCCGACACCATTACATAACCCCCAACAACATCCTTGTGGGGTATCATGCATTTTTTCATCCATTGGTATTCTTACATGTTTTGCATTAGAATATAGCTCTACTTTGCACTCATCAATAAAAAGTACTATTTTGTGAATTTGTGACACCTAAAGTTAGACTTTCTTTGAACATTTATATCTTTTATTCTGATGGGTGTTTTTTGTGAATTATTTCTTTGCTGCTATGCGCCCGCCCAAGACATTTTTTTCACAATAGTCTGCGTACTTTATCAACTGAATGCTCACTGTTAAGACTGCCTTCACTCCTCACTTATGAGAATTGTCTCCTCGCATGTCTGGATCGCAAATTTAGATTGCCACTTGAGACGCTCAAAATCATTCTTTCATGGCCTTTGTGTAAATTCTTTCTACTCTCCATGTTTTCCTTGCGCATGAAACATTTGCAAGAGCAGCAAAAGTCTTTTATATGGTTTAGCTACTGTTTTTATTTATTTGGAGAGGCTAGCCTATCTCTTGTGGATGTATCATTCTTTTCAATGAGCCAGCCTTCATCTTTGT
>OZ010582.1:27535331-27557831 GCA_963932145.1 Acanthosepion lycidas
TAATAAAAATCCTAGCATCCAATTTAATAAAGAATTCATCAACAAAAAACTTCCCATTTTATACCTATATTTATAACAAAAACAAACACTAAACTAGAAACCGCATTTATTTTGCACCTACTGATCCTCCTTTTAGCATCCTCCCATCCGAAACACACTCAACTCAACCTATCCAAGCGGATACATGCAATAATCTCAAATACAGCCACAAGAGATGAAAAAGTATTCACCAAGAGAAAAATACCCTGAACGTTTGGTCAAAAATAGCATTGAAAAAGCAAAATAATTAATACCAACATATTCCGAGAAACAAAAAGAAAAAAGAAAAATGGTTATCCTTTATATCTCAACTTTCAACCCAAAGAACACATAAATCTAGAAACGCATACAACTAAACCTACCAAGCGTACTAAAGGACAAAGAAATTAAAAGCCTATTACAGAAAAACCCAATCATAAAATATAAACGGCAACCAAAATAAGTAAAAACATACTGACGAGAAAAAAAAAGAAGAACACAGTTAAAGACCCTCAGGTGAAAGAATGCAACCGACCGGTATCAATAGGTTGGGACAGGAATTTAATTTCAAAGACGGATCCAAATTCAAAATGATTTCTCGTGATACGAAGAGAATTTAATATTACATAATTACATGCAAAGTTTGCCACGAGCATTACATTGGCCAAACCTGCCAGTCATTCAAGCCAAGGATGAAAGTTCATCGCTCACAAATTAGGCACCCAACACATAATGAGGAATGCCAAATGTGAGTGTCTTCTCATTCTACCAATGTGACACCAGAGCCATTGAACAAAGGCGGATTAATAAAGAAACAAATTTTCTCAACAATTTAAAACCAATACTTAATTCGTTGCATAGATTCTACCAACTTTTCATTACCATAAGCGACATATATAGCCAGTTATGCCCCTTGATTTTTTTCATTTATTTCATTTGTTCAAAACATAAACTTCAAACGTGGAGATATAAACACTTAAAAATGTTTTGAAAAGTTAAGCTGAACGGGTTAAATAAAAGTGAAAAAACTAATTATTTTTCTGCTAAAAGAACTCACTTAAAATCCAATTGTAAGTAACAAGTTTTAATTTTAATATTTCTCTGTAAAGATTTATTATAAATAAATATGAATATTAGATTTTTTCCCAATTCTTATTTCTCTCTCTTTCTCTCTCTCTCTTTATATATATATATATATATATATATATATATATATATATATATATATATATATATATATATATAGTAGTATTTTTTTATATCTGTCAATATTTATCAAACTATTTGTAACTCATTTTAGTTAAAAATATTATTTTCTATTTCAGTTAAGTCAACTAACACCCGTCATGTTCTTAATGTCTTTCTCTCTCTCTCTCTCTAAATGTATATCTAAATTTATCTAAAACTATAAATATTTATCACATTTTGTTCATATCTATCTATTTATCTATGTATCTTAGATAACTATCTATGCGTATATCGAAATCCGTTCATATTTATCTATCTTATCTATCTATCTATCTATCTAACTTTTATTATGTTAATATTTAATTTTATCCCTCTCTATACCTGTCTTTGTCTCTCTTCTTTTTTTAAATCTCATTCAGCCAATTCAGTATCCACGAGATTATCTATGTATGTAAGTAGGTAGGTAGCCATGTCCCATTAGAGACAGCCATCAACTTAAAAGTGATAACAACAGACGTAAATCCTGTTTCCTTTTTAACACTGCAAAGAGGTGATAAATCAGCCAATGCTGACAAATAACTTGATTCAAGAGGTCAGAGTGATGCATTGTCCCCCGACATTACTTTATCCAGCCTAAATGACCACCCATCGCTTTTGCTTCTGCACACGAGAAAATCGTACTTACATTTTGGCAAGAAGCTTCAATCCCCAAGACGTTCATTTTAGCATTCCTCCACTGATTCTACACAAACACGCCAAGCTCCGATTGTTGGCAAACAGCGTCGAGTATTAAAACCTGATTTTTTGGACATGTTCCATTATATTCTAATTTACACCCTTTAAATACATCAAACCCTAGACGAACACAAAACATCCGTTTTATCATGGGACTATAAAACATCTAATGTAAGATATTTGAGGAATAACCTTTGTAAAATTAATGACAAATATCAGAGATTTCAATTTCCAATGTTTAGTTCTATAACAAGATTTTTGCCTGACTTTCTGGGGTAAAGAGTTATCATTATTTCGAATATTGGACTATTGTCCCCCTCTTTTTTGTTTTTATCCTCATTGTTGTTTTCATCCAAACGTTCCCTCCGTCCTTTCGTAGGTGTATATCGATCTGGGTAACATACATGGAATTCTGAACTAAACCCTTTATTTAATCTCCGTGCTAAAAAAAAAAAAAAAAAAAAAATAAGGACTACTTATCATTAGACATGAAATAAGGAAAAAGAGCTATCTTCCGTCGTAGATTTAATAAAGGTTTCAATTCGGAATTCATGAAAGCATTTATAATTAAGGTACTGCTATATTATTGCAGTGGATAAGTGACTGATGCCGAGATGTCAAGTTATGTTCATTAACATTGCGGTATCTATTTACATTATTCGGATTATTGTCCTAATCTTTGTCGCTATATTTATTACAACGTTTCGACCATTGTACGATCCGGCCCTCTTCAGGTGGTTGGAATGTCGAACTCAACCCTTTATTTCGCTCTCTGTGGTAGACTGTTCTAGTTCCACGTGCCATGTTTAATGGATGTCAGTTATCAGTTATCTCCTGTTAATTCTCCTCTCCAAGTTATCCACTGCCTTAACCGAGTATTGAACTCACTCTTTGGATCTTGTCACTGGATCTAACCAACGCCTTTATCCACTGTGCCGTGTGTCCGAATAATATAAAGCGTACATAATACCTCATCTCAGAAATACAGACAGATATTGCTGTTTATTCTTTGGATTTTATCAAGACTCTCTAAATATATAACAGGGACACTGGACCATATGTGGCAGCAATATTCTATGTAAGGTTGAATGTAGAATTATAGATATATTAAGAGAGCTTCTGGAGAGAAACATTGTTTCGCACGACACAGTGAACCAACTTTCATAGTAGCAGACCTAGCTCTTTTTTCAATATAGTTTTTCACTTAATTTCAGCCGAGAATCATAGTCCGAAAAACTTAAAATTAACATGTGGTTCCTTGTCCTAGTTAACAACAGATTATAGATCAGTTCTTAGATCAGTTGCCAATTTGACCTTATCGAGCCAATCAAACTTACTATTGAGACAGGAGTAAATTTTTCGTGCAATCAGCATAGTGTGACGTCCCCCCGGTGTCGCTGCGCCAAATGTGACGTCTGCCTAGCCGCGTCCGTCGGGCTATCCTGTCCTCTGACGACCAACTGGCTTGGTATTGGTCGCGGCACCAAATGTGACGTTCTAACCTTTTGGTGATTCGGATGGGAATCTTGTTAGATTCGGTATCAGCCTTGTCGTTCCCAGCTCACCTCCAACGTCTGGTTACAGAAGTAACTGTTTTGATTTCCATTCTAACCTACCCACGTTGTGAATTGATCTTAGGCAGACGAAATCAATCAGTCGCCGGGCCGTAATGCAAGTCGAGTTCGATCAGGGACAACACAGCACAAGTATATGTAAAATAAAATAAGATAATAACTCGAAAAGTTCAAATGTGTTAAAAAAGGATAACAATATTTTATATATGGTTGCTGAATACAGGACTGCGTCTTCTTCCCAACCCGCTATATGCATTCGTGACACTTTGTGTTTGTTAGACGAGTCTTAACATCTTAAGTTGTTTGTTCTTTAAGAAACTGGTTCTTGGTGTATCGTCAGGCGATATTCGTAAAACTTGTTTTAGTGGTGTGAGTCTAAGTCGTTCTTCAAAAATAAATTGTTCTTGGATTGAAGTTGAGTTCGGAATTGTGTGAATGTTAGTCAGCTTCTGCGAGTAGGGTGCAACTCCAACTGCGAACTTCACTCAACTGCCACTCAACTGGAACTCGAACTGGTACTGGTTTTCACGCGCTGTGACTCTGCTTATATGGACGCCGACCAAAACCGGGGTGTGCTTGTCGGGGTTTCAGGTTCCTTGATAATTCTAAACCCACTATCCACTTCTTTGTTTTCGGTCAGGAAAATTTTATTATTTTCCATTTTTGGAAGTCTTTCGTCTTTCCACCTTCTTCTGTTCTCATATTGGTATCTCACCATGCTCTCAGAGGGTGTCAACGGGTTTCCCCTCTCTCTCACAGTGGTATCTCACACGTATCCCTCAGTGGGGCGCAACAGGCCTCCCCTCCTTTTTCACATAATTACCTCCGCCTAACGCTCATGCCACCATTCAGCCAATGGGCGCTCAGCAGCGTGGGTGTGGCCAGACTAGCCTCGGTTAAAAAAAATCTTGCTCAAAGAAAAAAAAATTATCTTCCCTTTTGTTTTTCTTTTCTTTCTTTTCTTCGAGGAGACCTCACACCCTAGACTCTTATCTTAACCGAATCACCTGGAATTCGTCAATCAGACTTTCGCCAGCATCAAGTGTGGGGCCATTTGGACGTATTTGCATACTTGGTGCCAATTACTGATCTGATCAAATAGTTTCGCTATCATAGCCAGCCCTGACGATAAACAGATGCTCCTCTCAATGATATTCTGCATATAGACAAAGGCTTAACCTTTCCTTCATGATGGTCAGCGGACATTTTTTTTCTCGGACAGTGCGTGCTTAATTAATTTTTATTTTCATCTCTTTAGAATACTGCGGGAGGTAACTTGTATAACTTGAAAATTCCCTTTACCATTGCCATGGGCAGATTGGACATATCTTACTCTCCACCCCGTAACATAAATCAGATTAAATTCTGTGTTTTACTTTCTCGACAATGGAAATAAAAATCTTACCACTTTTCCTTGTTAGAAAAATAACACCGCTTAGTGTCATTTTCGTGATTGTTTCTTATCACCTAAATTTAATTCTCGCCTTTCTTTTTTTTCTTCTTTCTTTCTAGTGACGTTAATAGTGTCACAATAGATATCGATTTGAGAAGTGATGCTATTAGGAAGTTCATTGATGTCAATTTTGGAACTATGTAAGTCTAAGGATAGAGCCTTGCGTACATCTACATCAATAGAAGCAAAAGATTTGCGTTCAAGATAACTCTCATTTACAGATTTGATAAGAAAGACGGAATCATTTCAGAAATTCTTCCAGAAATAGGGTAACTTTTCACTTGGGGCGTATACCGGTATGCTAAAGTTTGTCGAATGCTTTCAAGATGTCAAAAACCACAGCCGAACTTCATCATTATCTAAAACGTGATAGAAGTTTTCTTTAAAAACCATTAATAAATAAGCAGATGATCTAGAAGGAAAGGACATATTGCTTGTCTGAAAAAAGTCCGAGCGATGTGAGATGCTTAATCAATTCAGATTGCATGAAGGACTCTAGAAGTTTTCCAAAATCGGTAGACGGCTAACACCACGATAGTAAGAAGAATTAGACGATTTACCTCAATTCCTAAAGACTGGAAATACAGATGAAAAATCCCAGTAAGCAGGGCATCAAGAAGCAGCCAGGCATTTATTAAAGAGATTAGATTGAACAGGAGCCAGTTCCGGAGCACATATCCGAAAGACTATTTCAGGGATACAATCAGATCAACATTGTGGTATACCAGATTAGAAACGAGAGCAAAAACCATGGAAGGAATTGTATACTTATATCTCAACAGAGACTCAGTTTTAAGTGAAAGCTCAGATAAGGTTTCCCTAGTGAGTCAAAACTAGAGTTTGAAGAGGACTTCTAGGCAAATCATTTTGCATTATCAGCAGACGACGTTAACACCTCAAATTGAGTGAAGAGATCAGGAATAGAAAGGTATACTTATTTAAGACAATATTACAATCCTGGAAGTAGTCACGAGAGCCAAAGTTGTTTGAGAGAGTACTGTGCCTCATTCTATCAATGAACAACGACTTAACAACTTCAAGGACCCCTATACAATTATTAGTTGTGGTCACAAACAAGTGTTTGTTGTCATCGGATCTCTCACGCTGGAAGAAGCGGAAAAGTAATTTCTTTGCGTTATAGTGGCTAAAGAGTCTTGTGTTAGCCCGGAAGAAGTTTCTATATTTAACTGGTTTCCCCCCCTCCCCCCCAAAAAAAACTACAAAGGCAGCGATACCGAATTTAGACTTAGAAGAATTGTCAGTAACACAATTCGTAATAGGAAGTTTTAAATATCAATAACGTTCGTTTTTGCTTACAAACAATTTTTGCTGTAATTCATCTACGTGCAGATTCCAGTACTAACGTGGACGAAAATGGCTCTCTTCACTGTCTTATCCTTATTAGAGCTTAGTAAATTTTAGCTACTAATTATTACTCTCAATCCCTGTTCATCTATCGTTTTATTATATTACTCTATGCATTCCTCTAGCCTTCAACATATTGTGTGAGTGTCAAATATTCCAAGCTTTCTTCCTCATCATGTGTCCTAGAAAATTCGACTGTTTCTGATCATAAGTATAAGCTTCCTACTTTTTACCATATTTCTTAAAACTTACCATTTTATCATATTTTCCATCCATCCTTCTTTATAACTAGCCTCAAGGCAGTTATGTGCCATGCATGTTACACATTTAGTCGATCACGTATCTTCCAATACAAGAATGACTAGGCAGATTTTTTCTCGCGGTAGGGTGCCATTTCATTCTGCGGTAGAGCACATCATCCAAGGCAACAGAAGCCAGCCTGTCCTCCTATTTACCCACAGCTGGGAGGGGAAGAAGAGGATTTATACCTTTATAAAATGTATCAGTACGTATGTTATGGATTCGACTGGAAGTCGAACTCGGCTCTTTGATTCCTCAAACCGAACCGCTCTCCATTACTCCATCATGCCTCCCATGTGCGTTAAATTTGGATTAATTCGTTTAAAGAATGTGACCATATTCTTCTCAGTCGCCTCATGTAGATTGTTTGCTGTCTAAAAGCTTCATTAATGCTTTATATGAATGGGAGTTGACTTACAAATCAGCAATATGCCTGTACATCAAAATCCGTTTGGTTGATTGGCGGGTGAAAAAATTGTAGGTGTTCTTATATTATTGATTGATATATTTACAGTGTTCTTATTGTTACAGTGCGGCGTGAAAGTGTTTGGGCCTATATGCATCATTGCGTTGGGTTGTGTTCTTCATCCATGCCGCCTAGTGTGATGCTGCAGTTTCGTAATTTTATGTAACGGTAAACAACGCGATAAAAAGCAGAAAAATAGAAAACCCCGAAAGGTTATATTATTTTAACTCAAAAACAACTTAGAATATACTAGTAACTACTCAGTGAAATAATCATATATATATATATATATATATATATATATATTCCTGATCAAAATTCGTAAAGAATTATATAGGCCACACTACATGTTTGACATGCAGACTCACTCTACACCTTTCTGACCATAGCTCAATTAGATCACATTTAAATATTCATGGAGACCTACCGGGCACTATTCGTAGCATACAACACTAATAAAATGGCATCATCAACATGGAAAAAAAATACTTAAAAATATGAAAGCCTTCATAATAAATACAAAAAAAAAAAACATTTAATAATAATATCTTTGAACATAGAAACAATATCTTGACCGAGTTTTGAAAAATGAAAACATTTCATAAAACATGCATACAAGTATTTCTTATTTAACAGTTACAATATTAATCCTTGAAAATGCCTAAATGTATGGCCGAAAACGCTCGGATAAAAAGGACACTCAGACAGTTTCTTTTTATAATTTATCATCCGAAATGAAAAAAAATATTAGAGTACATGAGAAAATGTATGAAAATAAAACTAAATAAAAGCTCCTTGTCTGTCGCATTCAATGAAATGTGCATATATATGAATATATATATATATATATATATATATATATATATATATATATATATATATATATATATATATATATACAGCGTGCCAAATTATTATCGAGATAACTTTTTTCTAATATTTCAAAAACCGTACAATCAATTCACCCAAACTTTTCACACGATGTTAGCAACACGGACCTGCGCAATCACTGGAATTTTCGTACTGATATGCGCAAGGTAAACAAACTGGCGCCATATTTGTTTTCAGCACGGTGATTAGAGCGTGTCAAATTATTAGAAAGTTTTAGTAAAATTCCGAGAATTGAGCAAACGAAATGTTTATTAACGTTGCACATGAATGTTTATGATGAAAAAAGCTAATAAATAAGATAATCAAACAAATAATAACAGATACAAACAAAGGCACAGTTTTAAGCAAATTAATAGGGAATGTGCTTTCCGTGTTTTGAAATTACATGAAGAAATCGACGATTCATAGAATTTGTTAATTGTAGGATGTCATCTGCTGTAATGCTGCGAGATATGTCAAGAATTGCTTCCCACAAATCAGCGTTGCTCCTGAATTGTCGTCCATTGTCGTACAGCCTTCGCTTCATGATGCTCCAAATGTTTTCGATTGGGTTAAAATCCAGAGAATTTGGTGGCCACGTCATTTTTTGAGGTCCATCGAAGCCAAACAGTTTCAAATATTCAATAGTCTTGGGAGCAGCATCTGAGGGAGCATTATCTTGCATAAAATCAATGGCCCTTCTGAAGACCACTCTTTGCCTTTTCATCCACGGCTCAAGATGATCCTTCATAAACGCTATGTATGTATCAACAGTCATTTTGACGCCATCTGGTACTCTCCATGGACCCACTAATGTTTTTCCATTAATACCACCCCAGATCATTATGCCTCCACCGCCTTGTTGGCGTCTCAAACGCTGATGGTGATTCTGTCCGTTCGCTACCCAGCATTTGCACCGTCTATCTGGCCCATGAAGTGTTGCTCGAGTTTCGTCTGTGAACAAAACTTTAGAGAAGTCAATCTTCATATTGATCTCGGCCCATTTCCATTGATTTTGAATGTGATGTCTCGTCAACAGAGGCTTCGATATAGATTTGACTGTTGTTACTATTTCCCTCAGATACCGACACCGAGTACAGTTAGACACAGTAAGATCCCCAATGCGTCTGAAAAGCTCTTGTTTGGTAAGACCAGGGTTATTCGTGGCCTGTCGTGACATGAGACGACGTGAAATAACCCTCGGCTTTCATGTATCTACCTTATTGCGTAATTGTGTAGGGTCGGCGGTGAACTTTTTCACTGTTTGATGACACCTCTCTATCATTTTAGAAATTTCTAGGGTAGATTTACCTTTTGAGAGTTCTGAGGTGGTAATTTTCTTTTCAGCCTCACTTTAACTGTTTTTACGGCCCATCATTTCACTAAATTCGTAGACTTTTCTAATAATTTGGCACGTTCAAATAACCGTGCTGATTACAAATATGCCGCCAGTTTGTTTACATTGCGCAAATCAGTAAAAAAATATCAAGGATTGCACAGATCTGTGTTGCCAACATTGGGTGAAAATTTTGCGTGAATTGATTGGACGGTTTTTGAGATATTAGAAAAAAGTTGTCTTGATAATAATTTGGCCCGCAGTGTATATATATATATATATATATATATATATATGAGTGTGTGTGTGTGTGTGTGGCAGGAGTTAGGGTTATAACGTTTCAAGTGATATATATATATATATATATATATATATATATATATATTGATAGATAGATAATATTTGTGGTAAATATACACATACATATGCAACATTTTTTTCAATTTGTAGGTCTGATTAATTGGAACGTATTTACGATTCCATGGAATAAATGTTGACCATGGAATATTAATGTTTAAGCCTTTTTATTATATATATATATATATATATATATATATATATATATATATATATATATATATATATATATGTGTGTGTGTGTGTGTGTGTGTGTGTGTGAGCGTGTGCTTAAAATCGCGGTGTCTCTCGAGTTTAGAATGAATATACTACTTTTTATCTTAATTATTCTTCTGCTGGATGTGCAAGTAAATAAACGGTTATCAGCGTTGAAAGTTGAAACCAAAATTCCGAGTATCCTTACCTTACCAAATAGTTTTGTTCATTTTAAAGCATCTCCCTTATCTATATTCTACCTTATCTAATGATTGAAGCCTGCCTAGGAGATAGCACACCATGAAAATATTATGGTAAACTACGTTGTTCGGCATACCTTGGCAACTTGTCTTATATAAATCTAAACAAAAAGAAAATTTGTTATATGCCCCTAATACTGTCATGATTTCATTACTGTGGTACCTAAAACATTAAAAAACGGATAAAACTCGTAATTGTACCTACATGGGCGCAAGTTCAGTTCGAGTCGATTGCCAAGAATGATGACGCGCGTATACCTTAGTGGCATACAAGGATTAATATAACTTTGTCAATATAATTTGGTGCTGAATTCAACTCGAGGGATTTGGAGTCATGTGTTTTCAAAAAGCATCACTGTTAAACAATAACAATCAACCTTAGCTGAATATCGATCTCAGCTTTCCGATTTCATTTTCTGTAATGAAAACCACATCTTATTACAGCCTATCATTAAATAGTATATTTAACTTGATGCAAAAAGTAGATGCATTATAGAGGTTAACATCTTCTGGTTAAGTTTTCCCAAATTTATATCCAGCATCTTCAAAGCAATTTGCTGTTGTACTGACTTTAGCCACCAGCACTGTTTGGCTGTGAGTGAAGTTATGTTGTAACAGCTACCAGTGGACGAGTAGCAAGCAGCTATTTGTAGCCATTGAAACCCCATTATTTAAAAAAAAATCAATTGTGCATCTTCTTTCTTCATTTAATGCATAGTAATCCGTAACGGGAAAATTCCGTTTTCAGCCTAGCTGTAAGCAGTCACATTCTTGCTTCTGAAACGTAGAGCTCTGTATCCGGACTCCCTTGCTAATGAAACCTGTACGAGTTTTTCAACAGTCAGATACATATTATTTTGTTGCTGTCTTATAAAATAAATATTTCATATAATTTCATATATATATATATATATACATATATATATGTATGTATACACACACATATATTTATATATAAATATATGTATATATGTATATATATATATATATATATATATATATATATATATATATATACATACATATATACATATATATATATATATATATATATATATATATATATATATATATACGTACGTGTATATATATATTTACACGTATATATATATATATATATTTACACGTATATATATATATACATATATATATATACACGTGTCTATATATATGTATATATACATGTATATATATACACGTTTATATATATATACACACGCACGTATATGAATAATACACGTATATATATATATATATATATATATATATATATATATATATATATATATATATATATATATATATATATATATGACAGTAAAGTGCTATATATATATAGCACTTTACTGTCTTCTATTTAATCTGATTTCTAAAGAAATCAATTGCGTACGATGTACGAACACATAATGTACTGCCTTTATGGAGTAGATTTCAGAAAGGAAATGTAATAATGTCTTCATGGGTAAACCTTCGAAATACTTTGTTAATCAGTTAAGTATATAGTGTTATAATCACCTTTATCCTCGTGTCTCTTGACGTAAACAATACATACAAGTGTTGGCTGATAAATTACGGCTTCATACTTGTAAGCTTACTTTTCAACCAGATTCAGAGACGAAACTGATATCAAAGTAATTGTATTTATCTTAAAAATTACAAGCACATTTTTCGAAATCATCAGAGGAATCGATATTTTACTTTCCGGAACGCTACCTTCACAAGTGTAATGGTAAATTGTTATCATCAAGTTTCTCTATTTAATATCTTCCTCCCTTCTGTGTTTTTTTTAATGTGTTTTCTATAATTTGTCTATTAATCATCTTTCTTTTTTTCTTTTTTCGTCGTCCTGGTTATGACGATAAACTACATCCGGCAGCGAGACCTCTGATCGGGTGGTTTTGATGAGCTTGGAATAACCTCTTAATTGTTGTTGTTCACAGGTCCACCCTGACGCGGGGTGTTGATACCTGTTGGGGTCCAAACTATGGGAAAATTATTAACACCCAAACTGGTGTCAAAACACTATGAAAGAAAAAAAATATTTTTATAGCAAAAAAACCTGCAATACATTTTATGAAAAAAAATTACCTGCAATACATTTGACTCACCTTAAAAAAAGAAAACTCTTTACGAAAACCTTATATCTAAACTGATTTCTTACAACGAATACATATTCTATTCATACGAACCTTTTCTAAAAATCTTGTCTTGATTAAATAACTAATTGAGGTTGATATGCTGTAAAACAAAATAAACCAAATCAAACTAATATTTTTTGTTTAATTCCCTTGTTTATTGTTTTATTTATAACGTCCACCATTTTTTATGCAGATTTTTGTAGCCTGTACTTTGAAAGCAAATATTAAATGTGCTTAAAATTTTCCTGTGTTTTTACATTAAAATACAATCGACTGCGATTTACCAAAGATTGCATTGAAACCTTCAATTTGCATATTTGACTGAACAGAAGCGCAGTTTCTAATGCGTGTATATATATATATATATATATATATATATATATATATATATATATATATATATATATATATATATATATATATATTGACAACGAAAAAATGCAAAAATTAATACACCAGACAATTTTGTTATTTGTTGCTGTTAATCAAGGCATAATGGTAATTCTTTAAAGATTTTATAATGCGCCCAATGCTACAATATTTGAACTTTATTGACCGCAATACAATATCTTGTGTTTATCCCTCGGGCATTCATTTTCACTGCTCTTCACGTATAATCTTCTCTTTTTATTAACATCTAACCTATATTGCATTAAAATTAAAGGACGGGGTTGTCGGTCTTTAAAACTGGGTGAATTAATATATATCTGGTTTCATTCTGATATCCTGAGATTTCGTTGTGAAGGCATTGCCAGGGAAAAATGTATGGTTCATTATACAATTCAGATAATAATCCCACGGAATTTTTAAAACCATATTCAACGTCTTTAGTGTAGGACGCATATATTATTGTAAAGTTAGTTGAAAGATTTTACTGTATAATAATGGACCTATCTGACTATTCAAATTCGGGCATTGGAATGAAGAAGATTAGGCTGAAAAATAAATATTTCTCGTTAAATGTAAGAGCGCGAGTTATATATATATATATATATATATATATATATATATATATATATATATATATGTGTGTGTGTGTGTGTGTGTGTGTGTGTGTGTGTGTGTGTGTATGTATGTATGTATGTATAAAGAAAGAATAGCGAGATATATAATCCGGTGTTCTTATAGATATTTTTATTTTTACAAAATAGTGCTAAATGTAAATTTACAGAGCATTAATATTATAAATTTACTGATTTAAAATATGGTTTTTCGATACACAGTTCGAACCAAGTTACAAAAATTGAAGCTAAAAGCTTCGAATTTAATTTTGTAATTAAATTAAAGACATTAATTCCATTTCATCTTTAAGCGAATTTTAACTTATTTTCAAATTTACTGGGTTTTAAAGGCACGACAAAAAATCATAATTTACTATTTCCAAGGATACAGAGAAATCCATTCATCCAGACAAGGGGTGGTTGTTTGTTCATTTTCATTAACTTTTGTTGTATCAGTTATTAGTTACGTTTGGAAAAGGGGTTACGTTTTGGTAGGGGTAGGGATGTATTTTTACAACGAATTCTGGTATCCGTTAATGCATGTCGTCTGGATTTTTTAAAATTTTATTTTTTTAACGGCAAAAATTCTTTCAGCATTTTTTCTATTTGTATACTTAAAGATTTTTGGGGGATGTTTATGTTAGAATACTGTTGATTTAACTACAATTTTAAAATATTTTCACTTTTAATTTTTAATAGAATATATTTCTTTTTAAAACATGTAAATGTATTAGAATTACTTAGATTATGTAAAATCATTTTTTCATATCAAGTATAAGTATGTATATTACAAGGTCATATTTTTTCTTTTTTTTAATTTTATATTTAAATATTATTTAAGTAAAATTTATGATAATAACGGCAAAACATATCTAATTCATTTCTTTGATTTAGCAAATTTTAACTTTTTTTAAACAATGTATTTATTACAGAGCAAAAACTAATACACAATAAAATACAAAATGAAGTCATATGAGGAATCAATTTATTTACCTTCAGCGAAATTCTTCAGATTTAATCAACACGGGTATAGTTTCAGTTCGAATCGGAAATAGAAAATCACTCAGTCTGTACCAGTGTTGAATATTTCGTTGTTCGAAATAAGCTCATTGCACACATGAGGCAATTTAGCATTTTATTGTGTATATATATATATATATTGTTGTGGATTCCGGGATGAAATCCGGTCTCAAATGAATGACAAACACATGAATGAAATACAAATAAATGTATTGACGAAATAATACAATTAGTAATACAGTTAGTAGATCCAGAAATACAGTTAGTAGCAATAATAATATATATACAGTCTGGGAAATTCAGTATCGAAGTAGGACTTCCTTCGGAGTCTACGTGCTTGCAACTGTGACTCATACAAAGCGGTTAACTCACTCTCTCAATCTCTCACTTTCTCACCGTCTCTCTCGGGTATTCACCGACAACAGTACAAGTACATACCGGGCGAGTCTACTTGTATAAAAAAGGGGTGGACCCCTTAATACATATATATATATATATATATATATATATATATATATATATATATATAGAGAGAGAGAGAGATAGATAGATAGATAGATAGATAGATAGATAGATAGATAGATAGATAGATATACCATATACATATAACGCTTATCGAGTGCTGGTGTTAATAATAACAATCTCCATATAAAATATGGATTGATTCAACATCGGGTAACCCAATATATTTACAAAATTTAAATTATGTTCAATCTCAATTTACCCCCTGATACATGTTGTGCATGAAACTTCGATATATATATATATATATATATATATATATATATATATATATGTATGTATGTGTGTATGTGTGTGTGTGTGTGGAATATATTAGTTTTTCATGTTTATAATTAAAATGCAGTTGATTAAGTTGTAGTTGGTTGATATATGTCGGTCCATTTGAGGACTTATTATGTCCTTTTTTTTTTTAAATTTTGTCCGTATTTCTAATGACCCTTCTAATTTGTTCATCATCAATGTAATTAGGAAAGTCATTATTAATGAGAGTTTGTTTAATGGCTTTTATTTAATTATTAATATATTTCCCACTGATCCCAGTAAAAAGATTAAACTAATTATATATTAGCTTGGTGCAAAAATAATGACGTAATAATGTCGTTTTTTGACGTTAAAAATACGTCAAAAAACGACATTATTACGTCATTATCTTTGCACTAACCTAATATTATACAAAAAGTAAGGTCATATGCTGTCTTCTCAGCCTCAATATTATCAAGACGTCTTGCACCCCAAGTATTGGATACAAGTCCCAGTCTAAAACATTTAAAGATACATTCCTGTCCACCTTCACAATACAGAATAATACTTGTTGACAACAGCAATATACTGCACCATAAATGTCATAAGCAAAATATTTAAAATATCGGAGCCATCTATATCAAAAGCAAATAAGACAACACTGAACAAAATTCAATATCACTATAGTATCAATGTTTTAAAATGCATGTGAGTTCACCAACGTTTAACATCTTACAATGTACCATCTCTATTAATTCACCCTTGACTGGGAACACACGATTCGCGTCACGGACGTTATGTGTGGTCTGCCGGTGGGGTGACAAATCCAACTTGATGAGACGGATGAAACCACATTGTCAAACCAAGGAATACAATAGGCACCGTCAGTTTTACCCTTTACCCATTGGGATATATTTCAAGTACGATCTTTTCGATTTCCGATTCTCACTGCTTGTTTTATTCATGTTATGTTTCTCTAAGTGGGACAAATAGTGACAAGTATATGAATATCTGTATATAATTTCTTGCATAACATATCGGTATATAAAATCTCTTTGAGAACAATGTGTATTTGGCATTTCCTTTTTTCAGATATCCTGTTCTTTGGGCCGTTTTTATAAGGAACATTATGTAAAGGATATAGCAATGCCTTTCATAACGAACTGGACATTGTAAATATTCTTTTTCCTATCACGACATTACTCTTTTTCATAATACTGATTAGTTTTGAAATAAGTCTTATTTCAGTATTCGACACAAATGAAACTACAACGAAGCTTATTGTTGTTAACGAATTGGAAAAGCATTAAAAATTATTATTATTTTTGGACCTATTTTTAATAGTGTGTCTCCGCTAAGCATGCTAAAATTTGAACGGCTTCTTTACGCACTTCTGAGAGTCAAGAGATAGATGTACTGTATCGATTTGTAGAGTATAATATTCAAACATGAATATCCATCATACGGTATCAGTTGGAGAGAGAAAAAGAACATTGAATGATATTATAGAAACACACAGATACAAAAATTTAATACGTCTTTCCCTACAGCTATGATTTCTGATCTGTCGAATAAATTGTGTATTGGAATAAGTGATTTCCTCTTGACATATGATGTTTTTTTTTAACGTCATGTTATTTTCCTTATTGCTAGGACAAAGAAAAACTTGTATTAACGATGCTAAACATTTCCACCCATATTCTTTCCTGTGTTGTATTAAGAAATTACTTTACTGATGTCTTATGGATGAACTAGAAGGAGACGTCTCCAGAAATTCTATGTAGGCTAATCACAGACCGTAGCTAATTTACATCGTTTAGTTTTTGACAACATATCAACGTAGCTTGAAAAAGTAACATAGTGAATCGAATACAATTTGATTAAGAACAAGACTTCGACGTGGTGGCGCGAAACGTCATAGATGCGGAAATCTCATTTTAACATTTGTGAGGGAATTCTCCATTTTAATATTCTGCAAAATAACATTCTTTCTTAGAAATCTGTACTAGCAGAACAGATATTGGTGAACAATTATTCTTATAGAATCCTAATGCAATATTTATATAGTAAAGTCTGAGAAAAATGTGAAATTATTTTTTTTTATACATAACAATAAACAATGATTTGATTGTTTATTCACTTCTAGAATCCGTCAAAATTATTGTGGATGGTGTTAGATATCATGGAGTTTGTACATTTGATCTTCTCGCAAGTATATGAGACATTCAGTCCATCCGTTCTTGTCCCAAGCATTTGTGTACTATGCGGTCATCTGGTTTTGTTCGTATTCCGCTTCTTTGACTTCTAATTTATGCCTGAAAACGCACCGACGTTATTTGAGGTCCGATTCTACCCTTGAGGTTTATGAGGGTACCTTCTAGATCAACATACTTGGCGCCTAATTATTTTTTATTGTAGCATCGTTTAAGGTGAACTGAATGCATATTTCGGTCACGACAGATCAACTTGCCTGTGAACATTGAACTTTCTAATATTTTCTGCCTTAAATCAAATTCTACACAAAACGCTGGAAGAATGTTGTAGCGAAAGGAAACTCAATGAGAATTGAAGCATAATTCCAGTGAAATATATTGAGATATTTATACTAACCACGTTGGTAAGGCCGGCCTTTGATATTTTCTTAAATCGCAAATTTTGAGACATAAAACCTCATGTACTGTCAAATATTGGTTTTTAGTCTTAATTCTTTCAGCTTTTCATTTATTACGACGCATAGTTAGATATAGAAATATTCTGAAATGTTAATAATGATAAATTATAAATTTTCTCTATTGTTGTGATTATATTATTGACAGTCATGAATGATCTTGGGTTTTGTAGTAGAGTGGTTTGATGCGGCCTTTTCTATAGTAATTTTATTGAGAGGTCCCATCGAATTTTTTGACACATCAGAAACTTAATAGTTCTAGACAATTCGTTTAGAGGAAATGGAAACAAAACTGAGGAGTACTCAACATCAGAAAGCGACCGTTTAAATTTCTAGGGCACATAATGAGAAAAAAAGGCTTTATAGAATATTTCAATCATATGAAATATTGAAGGCAAGAAGGAGAAAGAAAAGCAGCTCACGACATATTTAGAAACTGTAATAAGTAATTGGTAGAGCAGGAATTATTAGAGATGACGAAAGAACACAATATACAAAGAGCTACAAAAGACGAGAAATTCTAGAGAGTCCTGATTCGATCACGTCCTGTAAGGACACGGGATTTTGAAGAAGAAGAAGAAGAAGAAGAAGAAGAAGAAGAAGAAGAAGAAGAAGAAGAAGAAGATGCTGCTGCTGCTGCTGCCATTGGTGGTTATGTGTATCGGATAATTACAACGCCTTAAGCATGAATGAACAAATAAAAATGCTAAGTTTTTGCTTACCAAATAATAATGTCAAATAACACAATAAATTTTCCTTCCAGAACAATAGATATTACTGCTAGTACTACTACTACTTTTATTTCTACTACTATTACTACTAATACTAGTAGTAATATCGATACTAGCATTAAAAAGAATATTTTGATGACGATTAATCATTTTAATCATGTATAATATTACAAGGAATGTCACTATTTATAATCGTACGCTAGCTCATAGCAAACACAGAATAAACACACATATTTATGCTGAGAGATAAAAGATTGCATTTACATTTTTTATCAATACATAGATACACACAAACACATACACCCACGCACGCATACACATACACATATATTGTGTATTTAGGCAGCAATCCTTCTTTCATGCAAGCTTCATTGAATATGACAGCCAATTAGCTTTGATTAAGTTTTTTTTTTTTATTTCTCATATGATCTTATAATTGTTTCTTTTCTGGAGATAAATTATACAAAAACTGCCCAAATGTTTTTCCCCCTAGTGCTTTCGGCTATCCATTTAGCCATTATCAAAGGTGAAATATATTTACTGTTAACTGGAAATGTTTTTTTTTTATGTATGTATGTATTGAGTATTATAGAATGTTTTATTTTCAAAACAGAGTCAACATATTGTGTTCATGTTCATAGTTGATATTACTGAGTGTTAGCTAAAACTAATGGAAGCCTTCTTAATAAAAACAAATAAAACAACACTGAATAATATCAAGTATGAAAATGAATTTACTCTTAAAGGACGTTATTTCTTTTCTTTTTATGTGTCATATCCTTTGCAGACGTAGACGATCATGGCTCTCCACGTCCCTGTAACCCTTGTTCCTCCGCTCTGCTTCCTCCCCAGACCACATTCTGTCATCCACTTGTTTAAGTCTGCTTGGTATGTCACGTATTGTTTTCACTTGTCTCTCTTTTCCTCTATTCGACCCGTGAGTAATAGATTCACCAAGCCCTCCTTTTTCATTATGCGACCCAAAAACTTCATCTGCCTCTTCCTGATATTAAGTATAAGCCTCCTCCTTGTTTGCAACCTCTATGAGATCTCATCGTTGCTCACATGCTCGGTCCATGATATCATTGGCATCATTTTGTAGAATCACATCTCTGTTGCCTCGAGTTTCTTCTTCATCTTTGAGGAAATCGTTCCACATCCGCTGCCGTAAAAAATGGCAGATGTCACGTAACAGCCGAGTATACTTTTCTTTGTTACCAAAGAAATCCTGCTATTTCACAGTACTCTGCTCACCTTTTTGAATATGTCCTTGGCCATCACAATACGTCTACGGATTTCAGTGTCGCATTTACTGTCCTCTGTCAAGACGCTTCCCAGATATTTAAACTTACGCGTTTGCTTGATTCTAGTGTTCGCGACATTCAGATCGCATTTCGGGATCATCCTCTTACTGGCGACTATTCACTCCGTCTTCTTGTAGTTTATGCTTAGACCGTTCTTTTCACTCTCCGTCGCTACCTTCTGTAGGAGATTTTGAATTTCATTTCCATGTCTACTGTGTCATCTGTTTATCTTACGTTGTTAACATGTTGGCCGCCAATGCTAAATCCCTGTAGGGTTTCCAATTCTGTCAGGATTGCCTCTCTGTATAGGTTGCACAGGTTGTGTGAGAAGGTGCATGCCTGCCTTACGCCCCTTTCTATTTTTCTGTATTCACTAAACTCGTTCCCTATTGGCACACATGCTGTTTGCTGCCAGCATAGGTTCTTGGTTATTCTTATATTTTTCCCCGAATATATCGCGGTTGCTAAGCAGTTCAAACAGGTAATTTCAGCGTACTTTGCCTAAGGTCTTTGCGTAGTCTATGAGACAAAGACACACACACACACACACACACACACACACACACACACACACATATATATATATATATATATATATATATATATATATATATATATATATATATATATTACACACACCCAGACATATATATATATATATATATATATATACACACATATATTATATACACCCAGACATATATATATATATATATATATATATATATATATATATATATATAAAGAAATATAGTCTTAAGGTGTGCTATATTTATAGAATAAAGTGCTCAATATCAGAGATAGAGCGTGTGTAAATATAAAATTGAACATAGAAGTCAACACTTAGAGGCGACAGTCTGTTTCATGCTATATGCAATCGTCAGGCCACACATGCTGTTATTTTTCTCGGCTATTTATATATATACGGGTTAGTGGTGCATTGTGGGTATTCTGTTATGGCGGTTATTTCACCGGAAGTCGTTTGTTTATTTATTTAGGTCAAATTATATTGCTTGTTTTTATTTTTTTGTTTCTTATTTTATTTATTTATTAACGTAGTAAAACTTTGTTTATATCACTTATTTAACAGTTTTGTTTTGGTTTGGGAATTTAATTAAAGCTATTTGTTCAGTTTTGGGGTTGATTGTTGCAGTTCATTCTAAGTATTATTTTGGCGGGAACAGTTTTTAATTGATTATCTTTATTTGGGATTGGTTTGTTTATTTATTTACTTGGATGAATTTAGGTTAATTTATTTTACTTGTATATTTTCTCTTTTCGGTTTTCGATTTTTTAAGTAACATAGTATTTATTTATGTTTTATTTCTATTTTTTTATTGTTATTTTGTTTATTAATATATTTATTTGTTTTTATTTTATTTTTTCCGTTTTTAATTTTTTAGGTTACGTAGTAAGAATTTATTTTCATGTCTGCATTTTGAGATGAGCTCGGATCTTTTGTTTAATAATTTATTTTGGTCGGGGAAAGTTTTTTTCCTCCGAGCAAAGTTTGCAAGTTTTTGACGACTGCCCTGGAGTTTGCTACAGTATATTCAGACTTAACTAAAGAAGAAACAAACATAATTCTTAGTGCAAAGAAATCTGTCCTCATCCATAATGGGGACCAGTGGATTAAAAACACCAATGACAACTTTGACATTACCATGGGATCTCTAGACTCTGCAGAATCTTCGGATCTTGTCGGTCTATTTATACTGTACAATCTAACCGCCCACCGTGAACTAGACGTTGGGGGCATCGGGCTGTACAGAGATGACGGGCTCATGGTAGTGAGGGGCTCCACAAGCATTAAAACAGAGAACATTAGAAAGATAATTTACAATGAATTCGGGAAACTAAATTTAAAAACAATAGTCAACACTAAATTAAAAAAGTAAACTTCCTAGACGTAACCATAGACTTAACTAACAACGTTCACCTACCTTACAGAAAACCTAATACTAATCCCCTGTATGTACATCCTAAGTCAAACCACCCTCCATCTATAATTAAGCATATACCCACATCAATAGAGAAAATAATAAGTATGAACTCAGCAAATAAGGAAATATTCCAACAGCACAGTAGTTTTTACAACACAGCCCTGAAAAACAGCGGATACAAAAACTTTGACATAACCTATAGAAACGTTAGTACCAATAATAAGAAAAACAGGAAAAGAAAGATCATCTGGTATACCCCACCGTACAAACAAATGGTCAGCACCAAACTAGGCCATAAGTTCCTAGCTTTAATTGAAAAGAACTTTCCTACTAATAACAAACTTAGCAACATCTTTAACAAAAACACCTTAAAACTGAGTTACAGCTGCACTGAAAATGTAGAAAGAATCATAAAAAGACACAATAAGAAAATCCTAGAAAAACACGCATACCAAAACAGTAATAAAACACATAAACTAAAACTGGATAAAAATAACGAAAAATTATGCGATTGTAGAAACCCTAAAAACTGCCCGTTGGAAAATAAATGCCTCACAAAATCCGTGGTATACCAATGCACTATCTCATCCATTGATAGCTCTAACACTGATAGGATATACATAGGCTCAACGAAGAATAATTTTAAAATTAGATGGAGGCAACACAAGAGCTCCTTCAACAATATTCAAAATAGAAATCAGACATCTCTATCCCAATATTTCTGGCATCTAAAAGAAACGAATAAAACACCAAAAGTAAAATGGAAAATAGTAAATAAAACAAGAACGTGTAGAACCTGGGATGACCCATGCTCTT